>JBBDGP010001378.1:2627500-2948666 GCA_037952835.1 Lithobates septentrionalis
ATGAATGCAGCACCCCCATTGACATGAATGCAGCACCCCCATTGACATGAATGCAGCACCCCCATTGACATGAATGGAGCACCCCTATTGACATAAATGCAGCACCCCCATTGCCATGAATGTAGCACTGCCATTGACATGAATGCAGCACCCCCATTGACATGAATGCAGCACCCCCATTGACATGAATGGAGCACCCCTATTGACATGAATGCAGCACCCCCATTGACATGAATGCAGACTCACCATTGACATCAGTGCAGCCTGATCCATGCTCATCTGCAGCCTCTGGCGACAGGGAGAGGGGCTCTGCCTCACCTGTCTCCCATGACCGCTGATACTTACCTGCTCTGTGCAGTGGATTTTCACAGAGCAGACCAGATCCTCCTCTTCTCGGGTCCCTCTTCTGTACTATGCTGTTGTTGTTCTGTCAAAACAGCCAAGTCTTTGAAATCTGCAATTACTGCTGCTGGAGAGTCTCCGGAAGTGACGCAATTGGAGATTTTGATGAGTTGTCTCTTTTGACAGAACACCCCCACAGCAAGCAGCTTGCTATGGGGGCACCCGAGCTGAGTCATAGCTCCCTGTGTCCATTCAGACATGAAGCCACGGCCCAGCCTACCCCCTATCTCTCCTGATTGGCTGGCTGACTTTGATTGACAGCAGTGGGAGCCAATGGCACCACTGCTGTGTTTCAGCAAATCAGGAGGTAGCGTCTCGGACGGCCGAGACACTCGTGGACATCATTGGACAGAGATGGGGTTCAGTTAAGTATTAGGGGGGCTGAGGGGGGCTTCTGCACACAGAAGGCTTTTTTATCTTAATGCACAGAATGCATTAAGATACAAAAAACTTCTAACTTTACAACCACTTTAATCCAAATGCAGTTTAAATAAGCTCAGAAGCAGGGTTTGTACAATTAAATTATTCAATATGTAGTGACACAGCACCATATGCCACTCTTTATTTAGTAAAGCGTGTGTTTTTCCTTTTTGAATTCATCCACATCTTTTGTTCTTAAAGTCCTTATTAGTGTTTCTAAAGTCTGGGAATACATTCATAATGATTTATTTTAATGGCATTATGAGATGAAAACAAGAGCTCTTGTACCTTGAACCACTGTAAAACAGCCATGCCCAGTCTAGCTAAGAACCTGCTATAATAACCTCTAGCATAAGGCCATAAAAGATAATGGTAAACTAAAGGAAATTGCTTCAAAGAGGTTCTCATATACCTGCCCACTCCCCATTAAGGTGTAGTCACCTCTTTAGGGGTTAAAGAGGAGGGCTGACAGGTGAAAGTGGGTGTGCTCTGACATCAATAGATGTTGCTTTCTGTAACTGAGATAGTTAGAGGAAAACCTGTCACTGCTCGGATCCGTGTATTCCTATTACTGCAGTGAGCTGAAGGCACAGATCTGTATAACTCATGAATCAATATAACATTTATAATAGTAACCCATGGGATGCCCCACTATTTAATGGTATGTATGTTGTATTCTACAGTTCTCTATATGAGATTTAAACAAAATGTTGATGATTCATTAATAATCATAATCTACATTTTATTATATATGTATATGTTTTATCTTACAGAACAGAGGAAAAAATATTCCAACTCAAATGTCATCATGCACGAGACATCTCAGTACAATGTAGAGGTAAGTGTTTTTGTACTTGGCAGGTGCATAGGTGACAATGGTTGTAATGGACTTTATTGGTTGAAGTAAGACTTATGGGTCCTCATGGATTCTAGAACCATAAACATGGGTGTGGACGGTGGATAGTTCTGTCACTGTAGGGTGCCATACTACATATCTTTATCAGATGTTATATATTAATGTGTATGTACATGTTATTTCCTATGTATTCTTCTATCAAAAAACATTCTTTCACCCTACATAGTTGTCAATGTAAAAGCCTGGTGTTTGCTCAAGTAACCTCTGTGTGACGTACAATGTTTTATGTGGGGTGGTTGTGTTAGGTCTATTACGTCTAATACAACGTATAAACAGATGTAGTTAGGCTATATAAAGTGCAAAGATAATGTCCACTGTTATTGCAACCAATCCTATTTCAGTTTACTATTATATATATGAAATGTACAGTACTGTAATGGGCGCGTGGACAGTTTAGTAACATGAACTGTATTGGATTGATTTACTAAAACTGGATGGTGCACAATCTGGTGCAGCTGCACATGGTGGCCAATCAGCTTCATCTTCAGCTTGTTTAATTAAGCTTTGACAATAAAGAAATGGATGCTTATTGGCTTCTATGCAGAGCTGCACCAGATTTTGCACCCTCTGGTTTTAGTAAAGCAATCCCGATGTGTACAAAAGGCAGTTGATACATAATATTGTTTGCATACAAACTTAGCAAGAAAAGGCTCTGATTTGTTGTAGAAGGCAATGCTTGTTGATATGGACATGCAAGCTGTTACAGACTCTGCATTGTGTTCCTGTATTTTTGATTTTTAAATCAGTTTGTCTAATTGATTTGGCTATCAACGCTTAGAGCTGTGATTCTGTATACTTATTGGATCTTAGGTGATTGTTGTGTACACAGGAATAGTCTCTTACATATGGGCTTGGGTATATGTGGCTTATGAAGACACCCCAAGAGAAAACTATAGACTGCAAGATGCATTTTTTCTTAAGCGGTTCCTTGTGATGGTCTGGGCCAGTCCATTCAAGACAGTTATTGAGGTTCTAATGCAAAATTTCTGTTCTTGATTTTAATAACTGCCTGTTTTATCCATTTTCATTAAATCTCTTTTACGCTATTGTCTTTAAATGTACTTTACATTTATGAAGAATACATACGAAGGAGGAAAAGGTAGCTGGGAGGAGTGTAATTCCGTTGGGGTAGAGGGCAGTACCAGGAAATCTGGTCTGAAATTCTTACCAGATTCAACCTTTGGAGTCTTCAAGAGATAAAAGAAGTTAGTGTATTATTCATCTTATGTTGCTTACCACCAAAATATCTGTTATGGGGTGTGCTGACATTTTAACACTTAAATGGACACCGTCCCTGCCTTATCAGGGCACAGTGGCAGTGTAGCAGTGTATGCAGATAGCCCACCCCTAGGGTTTTGTACTTTCTGGGCTACACTCTAATACAAATTCTTTCACAACATCCCTGCGTGTCTAAGCTATGGTGGCTACTGCTGTTGCAGTATTGACAAGCGATGAGGTAAGCCCACGCATTTGATAGTGTTTGGGCCAGGTGATTGGCTGCTAAGGTCTGGGCACTGCCATGTGGACCAGGTCATGTGCTTTCTCATACCCAGGAGCCCTACTCTGTTAGAAAGAAACATCAATTTTGATTGGTTGATTGAAGCAAACACAGCTTCACCTTATTCACTAAGCTACTAATTTGTAAGGCCTTGAGCACTTGTGACATACTACAGGAAATGGTCATGTGAGGGCTGTGTTTACCTGCGCAGGAAGTGCAGAGGTGTTCCATATAACCCCTGGCAGGCAGTCCCATTGATAACAGTTGAGATGCAGCAGCTACATGGACACAGCTGCTGTTCCCAATGTGACATCCATGCGGGTGCACGGCCCCAAACACACACTGTCTGCATTTGGGGCCGTGCACCCACACGGATGTCAAAATGGAAGCTGTGTTTGTGCAGCCGCTGAGTCCCAATTGCAATCAAAGGGACTGCCTGCTCTGAACACTTGTGCATACCTTTGCAGGTAAGCATGGCCATCACATGGGCATTTACTGTAGTGTGTCCTATGTGAATGAGGCCCAAATATTCACTTTGCTAAGGGAACATTCTCTACTCCTTTAGTAAATAAACTACATTGCTTTTAGTGAGATGATCAGCTTATGGTGCTTGATTTTCTAAATGACTAAAGACTGTTTACATAGCAAAGTGAATGTTAATGAAGAAAGTAAAGCTGTGTTCACGTTGAATACACAATGATGTGCTAGCAAATATCATTTAAAAAAAATTCAACGCACATGATTGAGTATTCTACACAAACACAGGTTCACCTCATTCACTAGCTGTCAATTTTCTTAGTGATCAGCCTCTACTCCTTAGTAAATCAACTTTATAGCCTTGCATTGCAAGAAACAATGGTAAAGCACAATCATGGTATAAGACTAGAAGCAGGAAGCAGAGCCTGAGCATGTAAGAAGCAAATATGGTTGCCCTATGTACAAATATGATTACAGATTATAGAAACAAGGTTCTAAAATGACACTGATTAGATTATTTATATCTAAAAAAAAAGGCAAAGACTATACATTCCCTTTGAATAAGCGCTATAATGTTGTTTGGTAAGTTTAAAAGGGTCAACGCAGATACAGAGTATCAGTGGTAAGTGTACACAGAACAGTTAGGTAACTCTGCACAGCAGGGTGTGCTCAGCTATTCCCCGTGACACAGACAAGCAGGTTAGACTCAAAGTTCAGACATGGCTCGACAAAGCCACTCCTTTAATTGACACTGGATTGTTTAAAGGTGATGAGGATAGATGACTGGTGTATCGAGCGACAAACAAGACCATAAGAGATTAGCGATCGCAAAGGATGTTTATAATGTTTTTTCCTTGTAAGTAAAGGAAATCGTTTCTAATGGACTAGCTATTGAATGGTCAGATAGCCTGTAAACTGCTAATGTGGCAGGGTTGCCAACTAACTCCTTTAATTACTAAAATATTAAATGTACAAAGTTCAATGTTTATCTGGTAGAAAGAAACTAAACTGTATCTGAGCACCACAAACTGAAAACACTATGTCATTTTCAATAATTAGAGCAAACTCACCCATCTATCCACATATCCAAACTTTGATTTTTATTGCAAAATCACTTTGAAAAACACCCCCTCCCCAGATGAAAGAAAATAAAATGCCCATAAAGGCTTATAGGTTGTATGACATCATTGGGCCTAGGCCAGAAACGAGGAAGAAACTGAAGAATCTTAGGCTGCTTTCACACTGAGTCGCTTTACAGGCGCTATAGTGCTAAAAATAGCGCCTGTAAAAAGCTCACACTCCAGTTTGAAAGCCCGAGTGCTTTCACACTGGAGCGGTGCGCTGGCAGGGCGGTAAAAAAAGCCCTGCAACTGCTTCTTTGCAACACTGTAGGAGCGGTGTATACACCGCTCCTAAAGCGCCCCTGCCCAGTCAATGGGCAGCGCCACCAAAATCAATTGGCAGCGCCGCCAAACCGCCGGCAATGCGCCGCTGCAGCGGCACTTTGCGGGCAGTTTTAACCCTTTTTCGGCCGCTAGTGGGGGTTTACTGCCAACGCCCCTGACACCCCAGTGTGAAAGTAGCTTTAAGTTTAAAACAAGTAAATTATAATATACCTTCCTACCCTTTTACTGATGTTAGCAGCATTAAAATTAGTGAATGTTGATTGAGAGCGTTCAACTCACTTTAACCACTTCAATACTGGGCACTTTCACCCCTTCCTGCCCAGTCCAATTTTCAGCTTTCAGCGCTGTCGCATTTTGAATGACAATTGCGTGATCATGCACCACTGTACCCAAACAAAATTTTTATCATTTTTTTCCCCACAAATAGAGCTTTCTTTTGGTGGTATTTGATCACCACTGGGGTTTTTATTTTTTGTGCTACAAATACAAAAAGACTGAAAATTTTGAAAAAAAAAAGTTTTTCTTAGTTTCTGTTACAAAACTTTTTAAATAAGTAAGTTTTCTCCTTCACTGATGAGGCTGCACTGACTGGCACTGATGAGGTGGCACTGATGGGCACTGATGATGAGGCACTTATTATATACAGCACTGATGGGCACTGATAGGCAGCACTGATAAGCAGCACTGATTGGCACTGATAGGTGGCACTGATATGCAGCACTAATGGGAACTGATAGGTGACACTGATATGCGGCAATGATGGGAACTGATAGGTGGCACTGATGGGCACCCTCATAGGTGGCACTAATAGGTGGCACTGGTGGGCATTTATAGGCGGCACTGATGGGCACTGATGGGTGGCACTGATGGGCACCCTCATAGGTGGCCACTGATGGGTGGCACTGATAGATGGCAGATGGAGTGCCATCCCTAATGGGCACAGGCATCCCTGGTGGGCTCTAGTGGGCATCCCTGTTGGTCTCCAGTGGGCATCCCTGGTGGTTTCCAGGAGACATCCCTGGTGGGTCTGCACTGATATTCAATGCGCTGATTATCAGCGCAGACCCCCCTGTCAGGAGAGCAGCCGATCGCTCTCCTCTACTCGCGCCTGTCCGCGTGAGTAGAGGAAAAGCCGATAAACTGCACTTCCTGGTTACCATGTGATCAGCTGTGATTGGACACAGCTGATTACATGGTAAAGAGCCTACGTCATAGGCTCTTTACCAAGATCAGAGATGCGGTGTATCGCTAGGGGCTTATCTTGCTGGACATCATATGTTGTCCAGTCAGGATAATACAAGCACTTTCCGGCCGTCATTCCGCTATATGGCGGGGGGAAGTGGTTAAGGACTCAGACTAGTGGTTCTTAACAGTTATTGAGTGATTGACCCATTTAAGAATCTGATAAAGGCTATGGACCCCCTCCCCAGAAATATTCACATAAACACAACATTGCATGCAGTGAAGTGCACTTTGTTTATTGAAATTTGATTGCCTCATACATACACTATATTGTCAAAAGTATTGTGAAGCCTGCCTTTACACAGACATGAACTTTAATGACATCCCAGTCTTAGTCTGTAGGATTCAATGTTGAGTTGGCCCACCCTTTTATATATATTTTTTACAATTACATTTTTTTATATTTTTTGCATTTTTTTGTTTTTTTTCTCAACCCAGTTGGTGGGCTTTGGTGAGATATCAGGGGGTCTAAACAGACCCCTGACATCTCCCCTTTGAGACAGAGAAGGGGGCTCAGGACAGAGATTCCCCAGTCTCTTTTTCTGCATTAAAGATGAATGGATAGGAAACAGTGGCTCCTGTCCATTCATAAACTGAAGCAGAGTAACACACAGTTTACTCTGCTCAGTTTTCACAGGACACAGGATCAAGCGATTGCTCACTGTGTCCAATTTAGAAAAGGAAGAGGCTGGTAAATGACAAATTTACCGATCCCTTCCTCTGCTCTTCATCCATGGACCACTTAAAACCCTTGACATAGACCATGTCTTATGCTTCCCAGAGTCTTCCTGAAATAGGCACATGCTTACAAACCCTCAAGGTCCTGGGCTGTTCCAATTTGTGTAGCAGAATTGCTGCTACTTTTAGAACACCTGGGAGACACTTTCACAAAATCTGTCTGTGCCAGTCTTTATGATTTCCAGGGTAGATGTTTTTGCTGCTTAACATCATTACTTTGACATTAAATAACGGGGTTATGGCAAGATATCCCCCACTCAGCTCTATGCCCTTGGAGGTAAAGCTGGTAGAACTTTTTTCTCAAAAAAAAAATCTGCGATTTAAAACAAAAAAAACTCGATTCACGATTTGAATCGAGTTTTGTTTGGACAGCGCGCCGGTCCTGAGGAGCTGTGGGCAGGAGTTTTTAGGCGAGGCCGTGGCTTCGGCCTAGTCCGCGGCATCCAGCCTCGCAGACTAGGCCGAAGCCACTGCCTCACCTAAAAACTCCTGCCCGCAGCTCCTCAGGACCGGCGCAGTGAAAAAAAAAATCTAAAAAAATTGATTTGCTTAAATTTTGAATCGATTTAACCTCTCAACTTGATTCAAGATTTAAATCGATTTTTTCCCCAGCCCTACTTGGCGGACCAGAGCGATGTCTGACATCACTTCTGCCTATCGGGCTTAAAGGGATTTTTTTTTTTCTTAAAGTCTAAATGAATTTTTTTTTTTTGCTTTTAACAGTAAATGAGAGATCTGGGGTCTTTTTGAACCCAGATCTCTCAATAAAGAGGACCTGTCATGCTTATTTCTATTACAAGGGATGTTTATAGATGCAGGTTTTGACTCATGCAAATAGCATAGGAATAAAAGGAAAGACAGAAATCACACTAGGTGCCTTGGATAGAGGTAAGTACACACATTATAGAAGAATATGCTTTGCTTATTTTTTATTTTAGAGTTTTATAACCACTTTAATTTTCCTATTACCTTTCTTTCCTTTGACATAAAAAATGACTTGTTAGCTCCCTGTGAAAGTACAGCTGCTGCTGTACATCTGCCCTTGTGATGATACCGCGTGGCTTTATGAGGTTTCCTTACCTTTGATAAGCATATAAAAGCCCTTGTAAGCTCCCTGTGGAAGCTTACCCTGACGCTGTACTTACCACCTCACAGGTGACCCTGCCAACATGGTCATGTCTCCACCCCCTGTGTGCCCTTTCCCATTCAAAAAACCCAGATGGGATGACACTGCAGAAACCACAATGCTGGGGTTGGCCTCAAGGCTGGTAGTACAGTGGCACAGGGAGCATTCGCCTTTAACTCTTTTTTTCTTTTCTTTTTTTTTTTATGTGTGCCCCAAGGTGGTTTGTGCCATAATGTTCTAGTATGTATTGCATATTAGCACATTATGACAGACTTTCCTGTAATAATGTGCCCTCCAGCGCTGCCCTGTCATGATCCCAGGGGTTCCAGGTGCTTCCATCTTTGCCCAGTCTTCCTTCCAGGTTCCACCTGTTTCAGACATTTGAATGGGTGGGCCATGATTAGGTCACTCTCGAA
This sequence comes from Lithobates septentrionalis, assembly GCA_037952835.1. Classification (NCBI taxonomy): domain Eukaryota; kingdom Metazoa; phylum Chordata; class Amphibia; order Anura; family Ranidae; genus Lithobates; species Lithobates septentrionalis. The sequence goes on from JBBDGP010001378.1 coordinate 2,636,142, forward strand.
CATGCACATAGGAGTCACATCATTGTAGCACAGATTGGGTGCCGTAAATGTCTGCTGAGCTTCGCATGTATGTATGAATGCACATGACAGCTGACAGGCAGAAGGAAGCAGTTATGCCTATCAGCAAATTAAAAGAAAAATGACGTTAATACCACTGGTTAATGAGCAATTCCAGGCAACGGCTGAAATCAGTGAGTGAGCTACTAATGCTATCCAGGAAACCCTGCATATGTGCTAAAAGCAGAATGCTTACTCACCTTACCTAAACGCCTTCACCCAGGACTCATGCAGTTCCACACATCTATAACTAATATACTTCCTGAAGCCTATGCTGTGGAGGTGTGGATGCATGTCCCCGAATGCACACTTTCTGTGTTTAGGGACACGCACCCGCACAGCTGTCAAATTAGGACCAGCAGCTGTATCCGTGCAGCTGCTGCATCCCAAAAGACATGAATGGGACCGCCTGCACGTGGATGCATGAAACATCTGTGCATCCTGTGTGGGCAAAGATGGCCCTTCATATGGGTGTAAGGATAGGTACGGTATGAATGAGGCCTTATACTGTCATTTTTAAAATAACTAATGCAATATCTAGAGGTGAAATGAGAGGCTTACTGTAGTATAACACTTTTGGTAGTCAAGTAAATTATTTTTTTGATCAGTGGCAGCCGCTCATGCTGGACGCATGGATTTTAATCTTTTTTTTCTTTTTAAAAGCACATGATTAGAGCCTGAGGCTCTAATTGACATCAAAAGGGTGGGCTCAGGGCACAGCTCACTGTGCCCGGAGCCCCCCCAAGAAAATTGAGCACCAGCCGCCGCTGATTTTGAAATAGGTCTATATATTAGAATAAAAAGAGGGATAGCTGAGGAGGAAAGCAGGACAGAGAGATTTGGTTCCAAAAAAGGGACAGTCCTCCAAACAGTTGGGCGCTATGTACAGTAGTAACCCTGTAATTTGGTTACTGCTGAAACATTATACAGCCTAAGCAGCTGCCATTATCAGAATAAACAGAATATTTCCTGACAACCTTACTATTTACATCTCCAATGATCCTGAACCAATATACCAACAACCTGATAGAGGAGTGCTATGTACAGTAAAAAATTATAGTTTCCTGTTCACATTTTAACTTCAGTCTTATGATTGTGGATCTACTTAATTACATGACTGCCTAACTATTGCGTTAATACATACCTATTGTTCAACAGCCCATAAGCAATCTCATTAAAGTGGAACAAATCCCTAACTATATCTATTCTTAGTAAACGTTCCCTCCATCCTCCACCTACCTATCATGTGTGCCCTGTATAAAAAAACTGTGTACTTACCTGTTTTCCATATGCTCTGTTCTGGTAATGTGACCCTGCAGCTCTGTGTAAGGGAGTGCTTGACAATGGTCCTGATTTCTCAGAGCCGCAACGTCACCCATAGGCTCCCATGGCCCAGCCATTGCTGGAACTCCCTCCTGCAGCAGGTGTGACTGGATAGAAGAAGGTTCAAAATAGGAAGTACAGAGATTTTATACAGAGTAAAGCAGGATAGTTAGGGGGAGGGGAGGGAATATTTTTAAGAATAGGTATAGTGGTTGATTTACTAAAATTGGAGAGTGCAAAATTTGGTGCAGCTGTGCATGGTAGCCAATCAGCTTCTAATTTAACATTGTTCAATTAAAGGAGAAGTATAGTGGAGCCTCGGATTGCGAGTAACGCGGTTAACAAGCGTTTCGCAAAACAAGCAATTATTCTTTTTTAATCTTGACTCGGTTTGCGAGTGTTGTCTTGCTTGTGTTTCTGAGCCTTTCCGAGGGTTTCCGAGTATTTTCGAGTCTCTCCGGCGCCCCAACACCTCTGGCTATATGCGGTATTGCATGCAATAGAAGTCAATGTAGAACGAGTTATCTTCGTTTCCATTGACTTCTATGGGGAAACTCGCTTTGATATGCGAGTGTTTTGGATTACAAGCATTCTCCTGGAACGGATTATGCTCGTAATCCAAGGTTCCACTGTACAGCCAAAGCTCATTTAGCTGTACTTCTTCTGTGGATCACATAGTTCGTTCTGCACTCCTGTGACCTGTTTTCAGCAGACAGCGGTCTGAAGTACGCTGTCGGCTGAGGTCACAGAGCCAGTCTAGGCTGGGGAAAAATTGCAACCATATGGTCAGGATCCACCCAGAACCCTGGACCTCAGCCTCTCAGCGAGCTGCAGAGAGCCTGAGCTGGCCGCTCCCGCCCCCTCACAGCCCTGCACTCTAGTGAGCTCAGGGGGGGCAGAGCAGAGTGCCGGTGACTGACAGTCACCAGCTCTCTGCTCATGGAGCTCTGAGAACCTGTTTGATCACCTGGTTCTCAGTGTTAAAGACAGTGAGGGACAGATGCAGCATTGCACCAATGTTGCATCCACCTAGGTAAATATGATTCTTGAAAAAAACAATCCTATACTTCTTTTTTAACCACTTAGTGCCGGTTCACACAGGGGCGACTTGTCAGGCGACCTAGCCGCCTGACAAGTCGCCTCCCGTTCTGTACAATGGAACCGTTCTAATAGGAGCGACGCAAGTCGCTCCGACTTAAAAAAAGGTTCCTGTACTACTTTGGGGGCGACTTGAGGTGACTTGCATAGACTTCTATACAGAAGTCGTTTTGCAAGTCGCCGTGGAAGTCGTGTGCAGGTCGCCTCGGTGAGGCGACCTGCAAGTCGTGCCGCCCCTGTGTGAACCGGGGCTTAAGGACTAGCCTCGTTTTGGATTTTAGGTGTTTACATGTTTTTTTTGTTAGAAAATTACTTAGAACCCCCAAACATTATATATTGTTTTTTTTTTTCTAACACCCTAGAGAATAAAATGGCAGTCATTGCAATACTTTTTTTCACACCGTATTTGCGCAGCTGTCTTACAAGAGCGCTTTTTTTGGAAAAAATTCACTTTTTTGAATAAAAAACAGTAAAGTTAGCCCAATTTTTTTTATGAAAGATAATGTTACGCCGAGTAAAATGATACCCAACATGTCACGCTTCAAAATTGCGCCCGCTCGTGGAATGGCGTCAAACTTTTACCCTCAAAAATCTCCATAGGCGACGTTTAAAAAATTCTACAGGTTGCATGTTTTACGTTACAGAGAAGGTCTAGAGCTAGAATTATTGCTCTCGCTCTAACGATCGCGGCAATACCTCACATGTGTGATTTGACCACCGTTTTCATATGCGGGCGCTACTCACTCGTCGGGACGGGGCGTTTAAAAATTTTCTTATTTATTTTATATGATTTTATTTATTTTTATACTGTTTTTAAAAAAAGTGTCACTTTTATTCCTACCCTGTTTCCCCGAAAATAAGACCTAGCGTGATTGTTGGTGATGGCTGCAATATAAGCCCTACCCCCCAAATAAGCCCTAGTTAAAGTCCTTGTAGGTCTTATTTTCAGGGTAGGGCTTATTTTCGGGGAAACAGGGTAGGGCTTATTTGGGGGGTAGGGCTTATATTACAGTTATCACTGACAATCACGCTAGGTCTTATTTTGGGGGAAACAGGGTATTACAAGGAATGTAAACATCCCTTGTAATAGAAAAAAGCATGACAGGTCCTCTTAAATATGAGATCTGGGGTCAAAAAGACCTCAGATCTCATATTTACACTGAAATGCAATTAAAAAAAAAAAAAAAGTAATTTAAAAAAATGACATTTAAAAAAATATGCCTTTAAGACGTATGGGCGGAAGTGACGTTTTGACGTCGCTTCCGTCCTGCAGTGTCATGGAGACAAGTGCCATCTTCCCCTCACTCGTCTCCAGGCACAGCTTGGGGATAGACGTGATCGCCTCCGCCGCTACCGACAGCTCCGGTTAAGTGGAGGAGGGCACCGGATCACGGCGGAAGGGGGGGGCCCTCTCCCGCCACCGATAAAAGTGATCCGCCGCAGAGACCACTTTTATCTTGTAGCCGACCGCCACACGAAAACGGTATCAACGATACCACCGCCAAAAAAGGGACGTACATCGGCAAATGGTTAAGCTTTGACAAAGCAGGGAAAGAAAATCCATCCCATCCCTTAGTAAAAACAGCACACATGGTACGCATAAAGACACATTTAACTCTATGATCGTCCTAGATGTTTAACCCCTTCCCAGCCAGTGTCATTAGTACAGTGACAGTGCATATTTTTAGCACTGATCATTATATTAGTATCACTGGTTCTCACAAAGTGTCAAAAGTGTCAGTTGGTGTCTGATTGTCCGCTTCAGTATCGCAGTCCCACGATAAGTCTCTGATCACCGCCATTACTAGTATAAAAAAATTCATAAAAATAAAATCCAGTATACTGTATATCCCATTGTTTGTAGACGCTACATCTTTTGCACAAACCAATCAATATACGCTTATTGGGATTTTTTGTACCAAAAATATGTAGCAGAATACATATTGGCTTAAATTTATGAAGAAATTAGATTTTATTGGATATGTCTTATAGCAGAAATATAAAAAATATATAGCACAAAAAAAAACAACCCAGTGGTGATCAAATGACATCAATTTCATTTGGGTACAGCATTGCATGACCGCGCAATTGTCAGTTAAAGTAACACAGTGCTGTATCGCAAAAAATGGCCTGGTCATGAAGGGGGGTAAATCTTCCAGAGGTCAAATGGTACCCCTTCCCAACAAACATATGCAGATATGTGACCTCATGGAAGTGTGTCTTTATCCATGTAGCCACATATATGTGCTGTGTTTGTGCTGATAGTGTGCTGCACTGCATGCTCCCAGCACAGAGACTGAGCTGTCAGTGACAGCTCCGGGTCCTGCATTATTGATCGGCAACTAGGTTCCGTTCTCGATCACCTGATCACTATGATAGCTTCTGACTGGCTATCACAGTGATTGATCACTGTACAGACTGCCCCTGTGTTGTTGTTTTTTCCTCTTGAATGGAGAAAAAGATTTATTGTCATTTTTTTTTCCTCCTTGCTAGGAGGAGAAAATTGTAAACGAAAAAAGGGTGTATAATCTTTTTTTTTAAAAATGATTCAATATCTAGATCAGGTTTTAATCTAGGCCAGTGTCAGGGTTAGAGTTAGGGTCAAAGGTCATGGTCAGGATCAGTGTATTTTAGGTATGATAAAAAAAAATAACTTTTTTTAATTAGTATCATATCAGTTAGTGTCAGTGTGTTTTAGGTAGGATAAAAAAGGAAGATGCGCACTATTGTTTCTGGACCTTACTATGGGTACAAATAACATAAATGTACAGCACCTTGCAAAAGTATTCACCCCCTTGGCATTTTTCGTGTTTTGTTGCCTCACAACCTGGAATTAACATGGATTGTTTGAGGATGTGCATCATTTAATTTACAGAACATGGCCACAACTTTGAAGATTTTTTTTTTTATTGTGAAGCAAACAACAAATAGGACAAAATAACAGAAAAATTCAATGTGCATAACTATTCACCCCCCTATAGTCAATACTTTGTAGAGCCACCTTTTGCGGCTATCACAGCTCCAAAACACTTTGGATAAATCTCTATGAGCGTGCCACATCTTACCACTGGGATTTTTGCCCATTCCTCCTTGCAAAAATGCTCCAGCTCCTTCAAGTTGGATAGTTTGCGCTTGTGAACAGCAATCTTTAAATCTGGCCACAGATTTTCTATTGGATTGAGGTCTGGGCTTTGACTAGGCCATTCCAACACATTTACACGTTCAAGTGTGCTTTAGCAGTGTGTTTGGGGTCATTGTCCTGCTGGAAGGTGAACCTCTGTCCTAACCTCAAATCATACACAGAGTAGTACAGGTTTTGCTGAAGAATATCCCTGTATTTAGCACCATATATCTTTCCCACAACTCTGACCAGTTTCCCAGTCCCGACTGCTGAAAAATATCCCCACAGCATGATGCTGCCACCACCATGTTTCACTGTGGGGATGGTGTTCTTTGGGTGATGTGATGTGTTGGGTTTGTGCCAGACATAGCGTTATCTTTGAGGGCCAAAAAATTCAATTTTAGTCTCATCAGACCAGAGCACCTTCCTCCATACATTTTGGGAGTCTCCCACATGCCTTTAGGCAAACTCAAAACACGCCATTTTGTTTTTTGCTGAAAGTAATGGCTTTCTTCTGGCCACTCTGCCATAAAGCCCAACTCTATGGAGCGTACGGTTTATTGTGATCCTATGTACAGATACTCCAGTCTATGCTGTGGAACTCTGCAGCTCCTCCAGGGTTACCTTGGGTCTCTGTGCTGCCTCTCTGATTAATGCCCTCCTTGCCTGGTTTGTGAGTTTTGGTGTGCGGCCGTCTCGTGGCAGGTTTGCTGTTGTGCCATGTTCTTTCCATTTGCTTATGATAGATTTGATGTTGCTCCTAGGGATCATCAATGATTTGGATATTTTTTTATAACCTAACCCTGACTTGTACTTCTCAACAACATTGTCCCTTACTTGTTTGGATAGTTCCTTGGTCTTCATGGCAGTGTTTGGTTAGTGGTGCCTCTTGCTTAGGTGTTGCAGCCTCTGGGGCCTTTTAAAAAGGTGTGTATATGTAATGACAGATCATGTGACATTTAGATTGCACACAGGTGGACATCATTTCACTAATTATGTGACTTCTGAAGGTAATTGGTTGCACCAGAGCTTTTTATGGGCTTCATAACAAAGGGGGTGAATACATACGCACATGCCAATTATCAGTTTTTTATTTCTGAAAAATAGTTTTATGGATATATTTTTCTAATTTTACTTCACCAACTTAGACTATTGTGTTCTATAATATATACATATAATTCAGATAAAAAAAAATTGAAATAAAGGCTGTAATGTAACAAAATATGTAAAAAGCCAAGGGGGTGAATACTTTTGCAAGGTACTGTATGTGATACTGCTGCAATCATCAGCAGCAGGGACGTTTATTTTAGGTTGTTCTTTGGTGGTAGGTTATGGTAATAGCAAGAAATATACAGCTACATTTAAAAAAATGATATCTTTGTACTATTTTGTCAGTTTTCCCTTGATCATAAAAAAACAGGAGATATTCATTACAATTTACCACCAAATGAAAGGCCACATTGTAGGTATAAAAGTATACACCCGGATACACTAAATAGTTGCAAAGACATGTACAGTTTTACTAACACATGTCAAAGTTGTGAATCTGTGTGCAGGCGTTAAAACTTGTTTTATCTTCCGTCATGAAGGAGTTAACCATACTAACCTTACTGTTGCAGCCGGTGGCCACCCAAAAAATGGGTGACATTACCCAATGAAGTTCAACTGCAATAAAGAAAATAAGCAAAAAAAGAAAGGGTTGGGTGGGGAAGGTGATCCAGTGGGCAGAGGAAGCAGTAGGAAGATCCTGAGGTAACATTGAAATCTATCTTAGGGACAAAATATATAAGGGGTAAAGGTCACAGTGATTGGACAGCTGTTTTCCCTCCAAAAATGAGTCACCAATCCACTGGACCACTGAATATATACTCTGCTTATTAATAGCCTGAAAGAACCAGAAAGCAACCTTGGGATTTCCTCATATTTAAACATGAAATATAGTTAACAGGGCATAAATAAACTAAATAAAAGAAGGTTTAACCCCTAAAAAAATAAAATAGAAGAAGGTGACAGGGCGACAATCCAATGGGGCCACTTCCCTATTCTTTCTGTGGCCCCAACAGATCTGATTGGTACAGATAACTCACTGTGTTCATTCATAACTGAAGCATAGTAAATTGTGTTTATTATGCTTTAGTTTGGGAATGAACAGGAAGCGGTACAGAGCATTTCCCATACATTGATTGTCCAGTGCAGCTGACGCTGCAGAGGAAGGGGCTGGGTAATCTATGCCCTCAGTCCCTTTCTCTGTCGCAAAAGTGAGACACAGGAGTCTGTTTTGACCCCTGACATTTCATCAAAGCCCCCCAGTGGGGCTCCTAAAAGAATTGTAAATAAAAAATATTGTAAAAAAATAATAAAACAAAGAAAATAATAAAAATAAAAAACTGCCCGCTGCCCAGCTGACACCAATCTCTGCCCTACTGACACCATCCACTGCCCAACTGACACTGTCCAAGTTTTAATACATTTTAAAAATGTTTGTTTACATTTATAGGTGTATGTCTATGTGTGTGTGTGTGTATATATTTATATATATATATATATATATATATATATATATATATATATATATATATATATATATATATATATATATAATATATTCAAAGCCCTTCAACCGGGATGGATGTGAACCACATAAACAAGCCACAAGACTTACAACATGAAATAGACCTGAAGTGTGCCCTGGTCTGCTGGCTGGTATACCAAAAAAGGGGGCATAACCAAGATAAGTAATAGATGCTTGTGGAGAGAAATGAACTGAGAAATGCCCTGAAAAAGGGAATGGGAGGGAGAGTATAGTGCACAGGAACCGACAAAGGCCACAGGTGAGTGGGCTGCTTAAATACCCCCCAGACTCCTCCCATAAATTCAGGCCACCATACTGGCCTTCTTATTAATGGTCAAAGCCCTTCAACCGGGATAGATGTGAACCACATAAACATGCCACAAGACTTACAACATGAAATAGACCTAAAGTGTGCACTGGTCTGCTGGCCGGTATACCAAAAAACGGGGCAAAAACATTCAAGTAGGGGTGAAAGCTCTTTATTGGTTTAGTGTTATTTACTGAGCAAGTTTGGTAAATGCTCGCAAGATTTCTACCTGAGGATTCAGGATGTACCGGGCAAAGCAGATAGATTTCCACCTGCCTAATCTCTTGATGATATGGTCTGGAACCCAGTGCTGAGATGCGGCCGAGGCTGCTCCAATTCGGAAGAAGTGTGTGGAGTACAGGCTGGGGTCAAGGCCTAGGTTGCCCAGGAGGATCCTGACGTGCTTGATGAACTGGCAGACACTCAAGGGGTTGGTCAGGATAGGCAGTAGGGGACTTAGAGTTCGACTGGCTGGGTAGGAGCAACAGTAGGCGGTCGAGTATGGCTACTGGGCACTAGATGTTGTTTGTTTTGAAAAGTTGGATGTCGACCCTGGGGCCGGATTTCTGGGTTTTGGATACTGCGAGGTGGAGAATGAAATGATCTTGGAAGCGAGCCAGGTGACGTCTACACAGTACCTAGCGGCGGGCCATTACAGGTAAACTCGCTTAGGCCGCAAAAGCGTAGTAGGCCAGGTAGATTAAATGACCAAGCTGGGAAGAAACCCAAACGGGAAACGAGAGAGGATAGTCGACATGTCTCCGAAGATGGTACTAGTGATAGGCAAGCGTTTGGAGTTGGTTACGGCCTGCTGCTTCTGAATGCCACGCAGGATGGCTCGAACCGTATGGGCTGTGAATAAGGATGGCTTTGCGGGATCCTGTAAGGCCAGAAAGTGTTGGTTACTGGCTAAGTATAGCCTGATGGTGTTATGTGACAGAGCTAGTTGTATGTGGCAAATGATATGAAGGCTGGTACGTGTTTAATGTCTGCTGATGTTGTCCGGGGGCAGGATGTCAGAAACTTGCCAAAGGCGTTTCAATCGGTGTGGTAGGCCTTTAGTGTGTTGCGGGATAAAGACTGATTGGTGAGCTGGGTGCGGCTTAATCCAATGTCAGCTGAGACCAAGGTGGGATAAGAGATGACTTTGGGTCGGCTCCAGGTTTCTGCTGGAAGAATGAAATGAAGTTAAAACGGGACAATGCGTCTGCTGCGACGTTTCACTTGCCCCGAATGTACGTGCAGTGAACATTGAACTGATGCTGCAGAGACAACTGCTCCAGCCTGCGTAGGAAGGACATAATGGGAGTGACTTGGACCTGCCCTTGTTAATGATGTCGGCCGTGGCTTGGTTGTTTGTGGCGAGGGCCACCGTTTGTCCGGTCCAGGTATGGCCCCAGACCTGAGCTGCTGCCCTGACCGGGTACAGTTAGAAAGTGAGGAAGACTGGATAAAACCGGGGATTAGGAAGATCTCTGGTGGCCATGGCCCTGCAACGGATGATGGCCAAAAATTGCAGCAAAACCTGTGGAGGTTGCGGCTTCCGTTTACTACCTGAGGTGATAGAGCTGATACTGACTGGATGAACATAGACATGCCATACCAACTAGTAAAGAACTCGAACTCGTCCCACTGTGGAGCAATGGAATGATATGAGATAAAATGCCTAAAAAAATAAGCTGTCACAAATCAGTGTGTCGCTGATACGACTGGACTCGGGACAGTCTGGGGAGTATGCGAACTAAAATAACTGAAGTGAGAGACAGTGTTTTATAAGTGAAATGGGCCGACTATGTGGTGTGTAACAATGAAGAACGAGAATGTACTAATGAGTCCGATGAAAAACGGCTCATGGTTTGTGCTTACAAACTGAGCCACGAGTTTGTGGTTATGCATGAGGCTAAATAAGGCTACGTATGGAGACTTAAGGAATGACTCTTAAGTTCTGTAGCGGGGTTTCAATGATACGGGGTGCCTAGCAAACAATGATGCGTGAAATGAAGAAATGATATGCGAATCCTACCTGCAACCATTGAGCAATGCTCGATCTACGAAAACCACGAACGGAGAACCGAAAGCCTCTGGAAGTTCGGATACGAGACTTACGAACAACGAATGAGTTGGAAGAGTCGGCCTAGTGACGTAACGGATCACGCACAGGAACCGACAAAGACCACAGATGAGTGGTCTGCTTAAAGGGGTTGTAAACCCTTGTGTTTTTTCACCTTAATGCATCCTATGCATTAAGGTGAAAAAACACCTGGCAGTCACCGGCCCCCAGCCCCCCCATTTTACTTACCTGAGCCCCTTCATCTGTTCGGCGGGGACGCGCTGTCCCTCTCTCCACGGGTCTCGGCTTTTGATTGGATAGATCGATAGCAGCGCAGACATTGGCTCCCGCTGCTGTCAATCAAATCCTAAGATGCAGGCGCCGGGGGGGCAGGACCGAGTCCGGCATTCGTGTCTATGGACGCAAATGCTGGACTCGGGAGCGCGCCTGCAAGGTAACCCCCCTAAGAGAGCGCTTCTCATAGAGGGTTATCTGATGTGGGGAGGAGCCGCAAGAGCCGATGGGGGACCCCAGAAGAGGATGTTCAGGGCCACGAGCTGCACAGTGGAGGTATGACATGTTTGCTATTTAACCTCCCTGGCGGTTTTCCCGAGTGTGGCTCGGGGTTAAATTTCAGCACCATTAGCGGTAACCCCAAGCCACACTGGGGATTACATCTCAGGATCCTGGTGCGGTATACTTACCTTGTCCCCAGGATCCTGGGATGTCCTCCCGCTGTGTCTGCGGGCTCTGTCCTCCTCCCCGATGTCCTGTGTGCCGGGCTCCGTTCCCTGCGAATGACACATGGGGGCGGAGCCCGGCGGCAAATTCAAAAAAAAAAAATCCATAACACATACAGTGCACTGTAATCTTACAGATTACAGCACTGTATGAAATCATTTCACATCCCTTTTGTCCCCAGTGCTTTGTCCAGTGCCCTGCATGCAGTTTTATATGATATGTTCTTTCTGCCTGGAAACTGGAGATTGTCCATGGCAACCAAAAAGTGTCCCTTTACGTCAAAAGTGGTTTTAGACCCGCTAGAAAACAGCGATAGTAAATTAGAACACTTGCAGAATTGAGCGATAGTTAATCGTGGGGAACTTTATTTTATTATTATTATATTATTATTTTTTATAATTATTTATATGTATTTATTATATTATAATTTATGATTTTGTGTTTCAAACTTCATCATACATGGGATATCTACTAGACTCTTGGTGGACATATCTAAGTGTGTTATTGCTAAGAATTACAGGCCTACAATATAAAACGCCAAATTTCTATGCAAAACAATTGTACCACTTTGAAACACAAAAATCTGAAATAATCATACCGCCAGGGAGGTTAAAAAAAACCAAAAAGCGATCCTTTACAATCACTTTAAATACCCCACCAGAATGCACAGATAGTATAAAGATACTCCAAACACCTGGTGTTAGCGCTTCAATCATCTCGGCACCATGGTTGTTATCTTGTCAGGATTAGGGATGAGCCGAACACCCCCCGGTTCGCACCAGAACCTGCGAACGGACCGAAAATTCGCATGAACATTAGAACCTAATTAAAGTCTATGGGACTCGAACGTTCGAAATCAAAAGTGCTAATTTTAAAGGCTAATTTAAATGGTATTGTCCTAAAAAGGGTTTGGGGACCCGGGTCTTGCCCCAGGGGACATATATCAATGCAAAAAAAAGTTTTAAAAACAGTCGTTTTTCGGGAGCAGTGATTTTAATGATGCTTAAAGTGAAAAAAAAAAGTGAAATATTCCTTTAAATATCGTACCTGGGGGGTGTCTATAGTATGCCTGTAAAGTGGCGCGTGTTTCCCGTGCTTAGAACAGTCCCTGCACAAAATTACATTTTTAAAGTAATAAAAGTCATTTAAAACTGCTTACGGCTTTAATGTAATGTCCGGTCCCGGTAATATGGATGAAAACCAGAGAGACAAACGGCATGGGTACCCCCCCAGTCCATTACCAGGCCCTTTGGGTCTTGTATGGATATTAAGGGGAACCCCGCACCCAAATTAAAAAAGGAAAGGCGTGGGGCCCCAGGCCCTCTGAATAGCAGTATACAGGCGGTGCAAACAAGACAGGGACTGTAGGTTTGTTTTTAAGTAGAATCTGTTTGTAATTTTGAACTGGTACATTTTTAAAGTGTACCTCCAGCCAAAAATATCTATTTTTAAGCTTTTTGGAAAACATAGGTAAGGGTTATCACCCCTGTGACATTTTGTTTTGCTGTCTGTGCACCTCTTCAGAAGATTTTACGTCGCTTTCTGTCCCAATGACAAATGTTTTTTGACAATTTGGGGTTTTTAGTGAAACAAGGATTGGTGATAAAGCATCAGTGGAGAGGAGACATGTTTTTCCTATATTAACTCTTACAAGAGAGAATTTCCCTTCCTAGGGGTAGATTTCATCTCACTTCCTGTTGTCTCCTTCCGTTTGCAAGTAGGAGTCGTTTGTAAGTTGGATGTTTGAAAGTAGGGGCCTGCCCTATATACTCTGCAGAAATTGGGGCCTTAGGTGTTGGTGTTGCCACAATACTGTAAGCCCTCACAGTTACTCTTGGTGGGCGCAGAAACGGGCTCTGCTGTGAAATATTAGATCAAGAATTGTAATTACATGCCCCTGTTGAACAGGGTCAGAAAAATTGGGCCTTTGGTGGTGGTGGTGCTGGTGCCACAACACTGTAAGTCCTCACAGTTACTCTTGGTGGGCGCAGAAACGGGCCCTGCTGTGAAATATTAGATCAAGAATTTGTAATTACATGCCCCTGTTGAACAGGGGCAGAAAAATTGGGCCTTTAGTGGTGGTGGTGGTGGTGGTGTTGCCACAACAGTGTAAGTCCTCACAGTTACTCTTGGTGGGAGCTGGAACAGGCCATGCTGTGAAATATTAGATCAAGAATTGTAATTACATGCACTTGTTTAACAGAGGCAGAAAAATTGGGCCTTTGGTGGTGGTGGTGCTGGTGCCACAACACTGTAAGTCCTCACAGTTACTCTTGGTGGGCGCAGAAACAGCCCTGCTGTGAAATATTAGATCAAGAATTGTAATTACATGTCCCTGTTGAAGGGGCAGAAAAATTGGGCCTTAGGCACTGGTGCCACAACACTGCAACCCCTCACATATACTCTAGTTGGAGCGCAGGAATAATCCCTCCTGCAAAATATTGCATCAAAAATTGTAATTACACGCCCCTGTTAAACAGGGGCTGAAAAATTGGGCCTTAGGCACTGGTGCTGGTGCCACAACACTGCAACCCCTCACAGATACTCTAGTTGGAGCGCAGGAATGAGCCCTGCTTCAAAGTATTGCATCAAAAATTGTAATTACACATCCCTGTTAAACAGGGGCTGAAAAATTAGGCCTTAGGCACTGGTGCTGGTGCCACAACACTGCAACCCCTCACAGATACTCTAGTTGGAGCGCAGGAACAAGCCCTGCTGCAAAGTATTGCATCAAAAATTGTAATTACATGCCCCTGTTAAACAGGGGCTGAAAAATTGGGCCTTAGGCACTGGTGCTGGTGCCACAACACTGCAACCCCTCACAAATACTCTAGTTGAGTGCAGCAACGAACCCTCCTTGCAAAATATTGCATCAAAAATTGTAATTACACGCCCCTGTTAAACAGGGGCTGAAAAATTGGGCCTTAGGCACTGGTGGCAGCGCCCAGAACCAAAAATATTCTTACAAGCTATCAGCATGATCATTGAAGAGGAAGAGGATAGTCACTCAGCATAACAGGATAGTCACTCAGCATCAACATAGGCAGTCTTGAAGGGATCTGACATTTCAAAAAAAATTATTCGGTTACATCAGCATCAGGTGCTTGGTAGCTGGTGGAGATCCAAGACTGATTCATTTTTCTGAAGGTCAGTCGATCGACCGAGTCGGTGGACAGGTGCACCCTGTGATCGGTTACAAAACCTCCAGCAGCACTGAATGTGCGTTCCGAAAGAACGCTGGATGCAGGGGATCAGGTGCCCCCAGCAGAGTCCCTCCTTACATCAGGTGCCCCCAGCAGAGTCCCTCCTTACATCAGGTGCCCCCAGCAGAGTCCGTCCTTACATCAGGTGCCCCCAGCAGAGTCCGTCCTTACATTAGGTGCCCCCAGCAGAGTCCGTCCTTACATTAGGTGCCCCCAGCAGAGTCCATCCTTACATCAGGTACCCCCAGCAGAGTCCGTCCTTACATCAGGTGCCCCCAGCAGAGTCCGTCCCTACATCAGGTGCCCTCAGCAGAGTCCGTCCTTACATCAGGTGTCCCCAACGGAGCCCCAGTCCTTACATAAGTGTCCGTCCTTACATCAGGTGCCACCATCAGAGTCCGTCCTTACATCAGGTGCCCCCAGCAAAGTCCGTCCTTACATCAGGTGCCCCCAGCAGTGTCTGTCCTTACATCAGGTGCCCCCAGCAGTGTCCGTCCTTAAATCTGGTGTCCCCAACGGAGCCCCAGTCCTTACATAAGGGTCCTCAGTGGAGGACCAGTCCATCCTTGCATCAGTGTCCCCAGCGGAGACCAGTCCTTACATTAGTATCCCCAGCGGAGCCCCAGTCCTTACATCAGTGTTCCCAGCGGAGCCCCAGTCCATATATCAGTGTCCCCAGTGGAGCCCCAGTCCTTACATCAGTGTCCCCCAGTGGAGACCCAGTCCTTCCTTCCATCAGTGTACCTGTACATATTACCCCCCTCCCCCTGTACATAGTTACCCCCCTGTACATATTACCCGCCTCCCCCTGTACATAGTTACCCCCCTCCCCTGTACATAGTTACCCCCCCTGTACATAGTTACCCCCTCCCCCTGTACATAGGTACCTCCCCCTGTACATAGTTACCCCCGTACATAGATACCCCCCTTCCCCTGTACATAGTTACCCCTCTCCCCATAGTTACCTCCCCTGTACATATTACCCCCCTCCCCCTGTACATAGTTACCTCCCTCCCCTTGTACATAGTTACCCCCCTGTACATAGTTACCCCCTCCCCCTGTACATTGCATCATCTATGTACACAAGACAATGCCCGCTGTCCCCATACATATGGTGGAGATATTGCAGTAATTGCGGGGGTTACAGCTGATGATGTGTCGCTGGGCTGGGCTGTACACCGACATCCCCGCATAACACACAGACGGCAGAGCTGAGCAAACTCCCACAACAAACCGTGTGTTCAGTGGAGAGGGGAGGGGCCTCCGATCCGTGCAGCCAATCAGTTTCAGAGTATAAGAGAATAGTCTAGTCTGCTTGTACACTGAAGAGAGAAGCCGATTGGCTGCCCCTCCCCTCTCCATTGAACACACAAGGAAAGACCCCACATTTTTTGTAGCCCGCTGTCACTCTTTGCCAAAAACAGTCCTGATTCCTGGGATAAACGCAAAATCCCGGGATTTTAATTGGGACAGACTCAAGTCGGGACAAGAGTCCAAAAATTTGGATTTTCCCGGTAAAATCGGGACTGTTGGCAAGTATGCTTTATCAGTTATTTCTATAGCATAGGTTAAAAAATAAAAATAATATTATGCTTTTGTTGATGCATGATGTGGGAAAACTGCAGCACACACAAAGAAAAAAATATATTAAACCTTACACAAAAAGTGTAAATAATACCACAAAAACACATATAAAGTTATTTTTAACTTATTTTGTGTTATGTGTGATTTGTGGCATTATTTACACCATTTGTGTTCACTTGAGTTCATTCTTTCTTTGTCTGTGCCACATGATTCATTTTTAGCTTGGTTTTGATTTTTTCTATTTTTTTTGCATAATTCTGTGATTATTGTAATATTTTTGTATATTTTATGAATATTTTTTTTTTATATGAAGGTTGGTTATTTGCATTGTAATTTTCCCTTTTTGGGGGCATAAACCAATTCAATTAGTAATGATTGAGGGCAGTTCATCCAGTGAATGACAGTACTTATATAGCTCATTTGCACAAGATTGATTGAATTTTTATATATATTTAAATATCTAGTAAGAGTATACTGTATTTTCTGACTAAGGTACTGCAGTGGAACTGATTTACCTAAGGTGATTTGCAAGGAGATTCACAGGATTGATGGCTCGGAATCAAGTCAAGCTTTGCCTTTGCTTGTTAAGAAAGCTGTAATGCCTTGTGCATGTGAGTGATCAGAGTGATTTAGCACCTGTGCTAAAACATAAGTGTTCTTCCTAAATGTTCCATTGTTTGTTTGTTTTTTGAGCATTGGTGTGTCAGCACAATTTTGCCACAAGAATTTTCAGTCCTAATTTACTGCTCAAGAGTACTGTAATTACACAAAAAGGGGGAACCGGATGGGACTTTAGCAGTACCAAATGGACTAATAAAAGAAAATGTTGAAAAATATACACTTTATTGACAAAGATTAAAAACTACCATACATCAAGAGTATATAACGACCAATGCATCAGTAAATCGCTGTATCATATGAAGTTCCATCCATTAGGGTGTCATTCAGATGGCAACAAGAGAACCTTAACGTGTTTCAACTATTAAAAAGTCTTCATCAGGGAAAAAATTATATATTTTCAAGATGCATTCATAAAAACAATAGAGGAATGCATGATCAAGTGAGAGAGCACAGATAGGAAACCAGATAGGATACAAGGGAGACAAGGCTCAACTGACTCCTCAATGATGGTAAGGTCACACCAGTGCTTTCCCTGTGTTGGATCTGTTGCTATCATTGAGGCGATCCTTGGAGCCCTGGATTCTGTTACCGATTTTTATAAGGTCATTATTCCTTACCATCGTTGAGGATTCAATTGGGCCTTGACTCCCTTGTATCACATCTGGTTTCCTATCTGGGGTCTCTAAGTTGGACATGCATTCCTCTATTGTTTTTAATTAATGCATCTTGAAAATATATAATTTTCCTCCTGATGAAGACTCTTTATGAGTTGAAACACATTGAGGTTCTCATGTTGCCATCCGAATGACCCCTTAACCACTTGCCGCCCGCCATATAGCATTATGACGTCGGCAAAGTTGTTCTGTTTTCCTGACCGGACGTCATATGACATGATCAGGATAACTAGCCGCAGTCTGACACACCGCAACTCCGATCTAGGTAAAGAGTCTCTGACGGATCTTTATTATTATTATACAAAATTTTCTGTATTTTTTATTTGTTTAGCAAAAAATAAAAACCTCAGAGGTGATCAAATACCACCACGCAGTTGTCATTTATTGTCATTTAAACAGCGACAGCGCTGAAAGCTGAAAGTTGGTATGGGCAGGAAGGGGGGAAAGTGCCCTGTTATGAAGTGGTTAATGGATAGATCCTCACATTGGTTGTTATATACTCTTATATGGTAATTTTTAATCTTTGTCAATAAAGTGTATGTTTTACATTTTCTTTTATTAGTCCATTTAGTCCATTTGGTACTGCTAAAGTCCCATCCGGTTCCCCCTTTTTGAGTAATTACAGTCCAGTAGAGATAGGGTACCATTTATGACACAGACTAGGATTTAGCAACAAGCATACTGTTGTTGATTTACTAAAGGGAAATAGAATGTGCACTTTGCAAAGTGCAGATGCACTCTACAAGTGCAGTTGCTGCATAGCTTACTAAATGAGGTAAAGCTTGACTCTGCAAATAAACACCCAATCACGTGCAACGAAAATAAAAAAAAAAACAGCACTTTTGCTTGCACATGATTGGATGATGGAAGTCAGCAGAACTTCTGCTCATTTACTAAGCTCTGGAGCAACTGCAAAATGCACAGTCTATTTGCATTCAGTAAATCAACCCCACTGTTCAAGAGTACATTTTTGCTGTTGCAATGTATCTGATCTGATGCTTCCGCTATATAGTCTGCACATGTTTAAAGCACCCAACAAATTAATTTATCACACCCAAAAAGCAAATACTAAGCAAAGTACCCTTTACCTCACCCTAACCCCAAAACATCAATATAATCCCTAGACCTCCACCTAACCCACTGACCTTCAAATTCTGAGACAAGACTGTTCAGTGTCAGTGGATACTGCTTACATTTATATCTGCCATTGAGCTACATTTAAGATACAAAGACTTTATAATGAATTATGAACATTTAGACACAGAAAAGGTTGTGATGTTGGTTCTCCTTATGCACTACTGCTGCTGTACATTTCTGTGTGTATGAATTGTCTCCCAATGTGAGTAATTCCATTGCAGTTGCATAATAACAAGGCAATAGTGCAGAAGTATCAAGAATAATTACATCTGATCAATGGTCACCGGAAACTGACTGAACAAAATGGCAAATTTCAGATGACTTTTCACTTTACTAACTGATTAGAGATAAACGAAAGTTGCTTAGTGCAGCTTGTCCCTAGGCCTAGCAGGTTCTTTTTAGTATAGATTTTTTTTTCAACTTCTGTAGTTTACCCAGATTTGCAGTGGAGGCTGTAAAACCTTACATTGACATTTTAAGTGATTTTTTCTATACAGACCTTGTTTCTCAGAAGTGAAATTTTATTTTAGCAGAGTACTGATTAGCTGAATCATAGTTACATAGATACATAGTAGGTGAGGTTGAAAAAAACCACAAGTCCATCAAGTCCAACCTATGTGTGTGATTATGTGTCAGTATTACATTGTATATGCCTATATGTTGTGATTGTTCAGGTGTTTATCTAATAGTTTCTTGAAACTATTGATGCTCCCCACTGAGACCACCACCTGTGGAAGGGAATTCCACATCCTTGCCGCTCTTACAGTAAAGAACCCTCTACGTAGTTTATGGTTAAACCTCTTTTCTTCTCATTTTAATGAGTGGCCACGTGTCTTGTTAAACTCCCTTCCGCAAAAAAGTTTTATCCCTATTGTGGGTCACCAGTACTGTATTTATAAATTGAAATCATACCCCCTCTTAAGCTATCCCTATTGTGGGTCACCAGTACTGTATTTATAAATTGAAATCATATCCCCTCTTAAGCGTCTCTTCTCCAGAGAGAATAAGTTCAGTGATCTTTCCTCATAACTAAGATCCCCAGACCCTTTATTAGCTTAGTTGCCCTTCTTTGTACTCGCTACATTTCCAGTACATCCTTCCTGAGGACTGGTGCCCAGAACTGGACAGCATACTCTAGGTGCGGCCGGACCAGAGTCTTGTAGAGTGGGAGAATTATCGCTTTATCTCTGGAGTTGATCCCTTTTTAATGCATGTCAATATTCTGTTTGCTTTGTTAGCAGCAGCTTGGCATTGCATGCTGTTGCTGAGCCTATCATCTACTAGGTTCTCCCCCCCAGTGTATAGATTGCATTAATATTTTTGCCACCCAAATGCATTATTTTACATTTTTCTACATTAAACCTAATTTGCCATGTAGTTGCCCACCCCATTAATTTGTTCAGATCTTTTTGCAAGGTTTCCACATCCTGCGGAGAAGTCATTGCCCTGCTTAGCTTGGTATCGTCTGCAAATACAGAGATTGAACTGTTTACCCCATCCTCCAGGTCGTTTATGAGCAAAATAAACAGGAGTGGTTCCAGCACAGAACCCTGGGGGACCCCACTACCCACCTCTGACCATTCTGAGTACTCCCCATTTATCACCACCCTCTGAACTCGCCCTTGTAGCCAGTTTTCAATCCATGTACTCAGGGTGGTAGTAACTGTAAGCGCAATTACATAAGTGCACACACTGGCTGAAATGTTTGGCTAAATAAGCAATAAGTCCATGAATAGTTTAAGGGTTAATCATAGCAGATCAGTGGTGGCTCCTGTTCTCAGAGAGCTGGTTCTGTGTTTAGGCAAGAAGAAGGTAGAAAAGGAAGCACCACCTAAGTGTAGTATTAGAGACAGCTTTTAATGGCACAGATAAAATCACACTTACAGGAAACAGGACATACAAAGGTTCATGTGTGTCAGTGGTGCGTAGGGAAGCTGTGACCCGTGACCGTGCTTCTTCCTGATGGGCACAGGATTTGCTCCAGGCTAAGCAGCAACAACGACTGCAGCTTCCCATCTCTGCATAGAAAAATGGATCCGAATCTCAGGCTTCCCTACGGACCACTGACACACAGCCTTTGTATTTGCTGTTTCCTGTAAGTGTGATTTTATCTGTGCCATTAAAAGCTATCTCTAATACTACACTCAGTTGGTGCTTCCTTTTCTACCTTCTTAATCCATGTACTCACCCTATGGTCCATGCCAACGGACCTTATTTTGTACAGTAAGCGTTTATGGGGAACTGTGTCAAATGCTTTTGCAGAATCCAGATACACCACATCTACGGGCCTTCCTTTATCTAGATCTATGGGCCTTCCTTTATCTAGATCATGTATGGATTTCTTATATATAATGGGAACTCTAGTGTATTGTAAGAGGGAGGTATAGATGTTGGAAACCCTAACTGACAACTAAAAGTAAAGCTACAACAGCCTTCCATGCCCCTACATTGCCTGGAACCCCCTTACCACACCATTCCTATCGGCAGTCCTTCATAGTGATAGGCCAATAAGCTGCACGCAGCCTGTGGATATTTTTTTTGTTCGCATTTACATTTTTACTGCACTTATCCTACCAGGGAATCAAGGTTCTTTATCTGTCGGGGCACATGGTGAGGCAGCCATCTTGAATGCACTCAGTAAAATATCATAACAGGGCCAATTTTCAACAGAAGCCAATTAAACAACCAGTATGTCTTTGGAGTGTGGGAAGAAAATGGAGTACCTGGCAGAAAGCCACACAAGCCCTGGAGGAACATGCAAAGTCCATGCAGATAGTGTTCTGACTGGGACTCCAACCAAGGACCCCAATGCTACAAGGCAGAAATCTTAACCACTGCGCCACTGTAAATGAATTACAAAGATTAGCATGATCAATGTGTACTTTATGGACTGCACAACATTGAAGGAGGAAAATGAGCTCAAAATTTGAGTTGTTTTCAATAGGAACTACTCAAATTTTACTTTTAATTTTCTAAAAAAAAAAATTCTGATTGACCACTTTGAGCTGAAACTGAAATTTTGTGCAAAATTGTAGCTCAAAGCTCTTATTTTATGGCCTGGAGATGGAGCAGATCTCTTCATTATTAGAAAAACCCTGGAGAGGAAGTAGGGCTGAATTCACAATGGAGTGCATGGATCTGTCAGCCTACAACTTCTTCTCTCAGTGCTATGTCACCTGACTTTATCATATAATAGCTGTTGGTATAAAGTTTTTTTGGATGGCAAAGGAAAGTTATGCCTAGTACACGCGATAAGAAAAGGAAAAATACCGCTTTCTAAGCGATCATCCAACAATCTAATCATAAGTACACAGCTTTTGAGAGTCAATCACAACAGTTAATGTGAAAATATCCAAAGGGACAAGCACAAACATTTTTCCCGTATAACAGAAGGAACGTATTGGAGCTATCTGGATAGTTCTGTGGAGCTTTGCTGGATATGTAATAGGCGTATACAGTTCTGTAGTGGGGACTACAGTGTCTTTCAAGGACTATATCATTCTGCCAGTAATCAGAATGTTCTTCTTCACCTCTTGAAACAGCTTTTAGCTCTGCCCTGGTGTAACTTGTATGCAGACTACCATTTCTAACCTCACCTTCTAAAAATACCCATTCCTGGCTATCATGCTAATCCCCATCTTCAGTACTTTCAGAGTCACTGACTTGCAACAAGTATACACATTAGAAATTTTGACTTTCCCATCCCTACTTGTTCCAGGCCAGTGTTTTAGAAAGCGCTGAAGTAAAAAAATAGCCAGGGCTGATTAACTAAAGGCAAATAGACTGTGCACTTTGCAAAGGGCAGTTGCTTCAAAGCTAGCAATTTGAGATGGTGGTCAATAAAAACATCCTGAATATTTAAATAAGTACATAGTGGGGCTGATTAACTAAAGGCAAATAGACTGTGCACTTTGCAAAGGGCAGTTGCTTCAAAGCTTAGTAAATGAGGTAAATCTTCAGTTTGCAAAGATTACCCAATCACATGCAAGGAAAATAAAAAGAACTGCATTTTTGCTTGAATATGATTGGATGATGGAAGTCAGCATAGCTTCTGCTCATTTACCAAGCTGTGGAGCAACTGCTCTTGCAGAGTGCAACTGCACTTTGCAAAGTGCACAGTCTATTTGCCATTAGTTAATCAACCCCACTGTGTTACCATGTGAACGGTTATGTTACTGCATCTGTGCTGGTAAGGTAGGTCAGACTGCTTTAATGAGTCTTTTTTCCTCCATTATGTTAGGTTTAACACCAACTTTGGCTGGACTGCCAGGTTTCTTGTAAAGGAGATAATACCTAACATTTTACATGTATTGATAAAAAAAAAGTGCATGGCTGTTTGTCCATCAAAACTACATATAAATTAATTCTGTGCCACATTCTCTCAAAGAATTTGTATGTTGGGTCTTGCTGAAGGCCTCTCACCTACATTGGCCAGAGAGACTCTAATTGAATTACTTTTTTCTATGCCAGGAAGGCACTCACACTCCATTGGAAAAAAAAACTTAGTTCTGACCATTGCCTATTGGAAGCAACTAGCCAGTTCCAACCTACCACTCTACAAAGTCACTTACACAAATAGTGGCTGCATCCGCAAGTTTAATAGAAGCTACCCAGGTTTTTATTTATGTTAGGACCTGGGCCTGGGGGTAGGTTATGATTAGAATATGTAACCCTTCTCTTTATCCTGACTCCTTGGGGCAGGAGCATGGGCTGACGTTGTGTTAATATCTTGATACATCTCTGTAAACTTTAACTAGAGCCACCCACACATGTTTTCTGTATGTTTTTGAAATGCTTCTAATTTATTTTTCCCAGTGGATTACATTATACAGAAAGATTTCAGTTCTTAAAGCACTTGCAGTACAGTTGAAATAAGAATGAGATATGAGTTTTCGAAGGTTTGAAGAAAGAGTATGTAATAGAATGAAACTCACAAGCCTATGGTATACTGCTGAATTAGGGAGAATTAGCTGCTGAACATATACTTCAGAATACTAAAAGAGTGGTGATCTGCCAGATAAACTTCAGCCTTTCATGGGTTCAGCTTCTCTAACCATCTCTAACCATCTCTAATCATCTATAACCATTATTTTTAGTTGTGTCTTCCAGGATATACAAATAATTGCTATTTTTTAATAACAGGGTTAATTTTAATTGATATATTAAAGCCCAACTCCAACCACATCATATTTTGCTTTGTGTAGAGTGATTAAGGATTAGAGCCTCTTTCAGGATTTTATTGCCATATATGTCTCTATTCGAGAGATTTAGTCTCACTTCCTGTCACTTCCCATTGGGATCCCGAGAAAAAATAAAAACCTGATAGACATTTTTACTCTTCCCTACTCTATTCAAAACTAAAGACAAACATTTTGGGAGGAGTTAGGCTTTAAAATAAGAGTTACGTTTTGGGTAAAGACTATCGTTCAGAAGCACGAGTGTACATATTGTAGATCACAATGGTTTTCAGCATTAAAATCCACCATGCTGAGAGCAACTGGCCTGGTCTCAAGGCCACAGACTGGGGACTACTGTGCAAAAACACTAACTGGCAAACCTACATAAGGACAAATGTTATAGTCCCCTAAAACAGCATTTTTTGTGAACTTTAGAATGCACCCTGAAACCTTTATTTGTAATATAAAAGAAAATCAGCTATTTTATTTCTGTCTTCCAGCATCTGGCTACATTTTTGATGGATAAAAGTGATTCTCTGGGCACAGTGGATGAAGCCATCAAACGGCTGATGCAACTTGAATCCAAGGATAAAATCTGGGCCCAGGAAATGGTTCTCCAGGTTATAAGCAATTCCATCAGCCTTCTGGACTCTGCCACACAGGTATAGTGTGATATAGTATAGCATATTATATTGATATCACCTTATAAATACAGCTATCGGCATAACTGTAATTGGGTCCTGACTCAAGCTGAAAGTGGATGTAAACCTGATTCATGAAATTTGACCTAAGCACATATATCTGCAATGTTCTCTTATCTCTCTCCAAAGCCCTAAGTCCCGTGTCTTTCTGCTGCTCCGTTCTTCTGTTATCAGCATAACTTCTGACAAGTTCTCTGACAACCGACATAAAACCAGCCTGAAATTTGTGTTGGGGTGGGTGCTATAAATAGATTAGCAGCGAGCTGGTCTATTCACAGCTCTGCCCCTTCCTTCCTTCCTCTGCCTATGTGTAGGGGGGTGTGCCTTTCCTCCAATCAGCTGTCACACAATGTAAGCAAAGAATCCACACCCGGTGCTGAACAGGAAGAAAACATTTCTAAAACACTGTTCACGTTCTAAATACTATAGCAAGTTGAAGACAGAAGATATACATGTAAAACTTATTTAGGGAGATTTGTTTCATCTCTGTGTATCATCTGAGGCTGTTCACTGGGTATATGTGAGGGTTTACATCCACTTGAAGGAAGTTTAAGTGAGACCTTCACTGGCATTTACTATGGGAGGCCTAGATGTGCCTGTAGGTGTGCATAATAAGGTTTCCATTGAAAACAAGCTGAACATGTGGTGACACAACTGTATTAATGGGACTTAGATTAGTTGTTGGCTCTAGATAACCAAATGCATTTATGGCTGTATAGCAAGACATAAAGGTAGAGGAAAAGGTACATGAGCGTTTCAGTCGACTGCTCAATAGTACAATGTAGGTTGACAAATATTTATTTTCTATATTAGGAAGAGTTGGAGAACTTCCCACTGTCCATTGTCCATCACTGCCAGAGTATACAAGGCCCACATCGCTATCCAAATGTACTCCTTCTAGTATGTCAGGAGCCAGATCAGAACAAGCCTGACATTCACTTCTTTAACTGTGAAATGGAGGTAAGTGATAGACACGTATTATTATGTTTTCTAGACATTGTCACTAAACAATATACAACTGAACAATATCAACATTTGCTAGTGTCTTTGAAGGCTAGAACAGCTCTCTACCCCAATGTGATGCACATTAATGCGTGAAATCGTGTGTATTGGTGCATGTTGCCAGGAGCTGCCCAGGTTAATTACCACCTGAGGTGGCCTTTTTTTGCTGACCCCCACCTATGGTAGCAACCAATGATGTTTTGTGGATGGGTTGTCATTGGTTGCTAGAACACAGGCAGCTGGGACACACAGGATTATTGCTTGTTAGGCCACAAGTGGCTGGGTTACACAGCATATTGATTGGTACAGTTGAGGTGGCGCCAGTGTCTTAACAACCAGGGCAACATTACTGAACTGCATTGAGGACAGAGTGTCCGGTATGGAAACTCAAATCCCCACCTGAGTTGGTCACCTCAGTTTGCCTCATTGCCGACACGATCCTACATGCTGAATTAGGCAGCCTATTCAGTGAGCTGTGAATGCACCTTTACAAGCAAAAAAAATAAAAAAAATCAGCTCTATTTTCAAAATGCAAAACAAAAAGATTTTCATTTAGTTGCACTATAGCACAGGCTTACTGCAGCACACTGTATATATGTGCAGAGGTGCAATTAATGCTAAATGGCAACACAATGTAGCATTCAACTTAATGTGCATTGTGGTGTAATCAAGAGGTTAAATTACTAGACAGATACCTTGGTGATAAATTAGAGTTGACAAAGATGGGTGAAAAACTAACCACAAATCCAGCATGCTGCCCTTTTTTCTATTGTCACTTGTCATTTTGCTTTTCAAACAGCTCATGAGAATTTAAAAATATATATAAAAAAAAGGAAGTGTCAAATTTTAAGTACTTTCTGTTTTTAAATAGTAACTCACGTAGCTGTAGCAGCTATATAGTCTTGTGCCATATTTAACATGCAATAAAAGTTTATTTTTGTACTAATGTGTCAACCTTTGATGCTGATAATTGATAGACTATATAGATAAGAATATTGCAAAACGTTATTGTTTTATTATCTAGACAGAATTTAATAAATAACCCAATTTTTGAAGTGATCAACGAAGTGAGGAGCCAGTAAAATGAGAATTTTAGCAAAAAACAAAACTGGGTGACCTGACTTGTTTTGCGTGAGCAGGGCTGTTGAAGTGCTTGGCTCATTCATGGCTAAAGCGAAGTGACAATGTCTTTGCAAAGAGCAACCCTGACACCCTTGCACTTACCCTTCCTGTGCTCCCTCACCGTTTCTTTCTCCTTTGCAGCTGGCAAGAATACACAGACTGGGAACTTGCACAGGTTTTCTTTTTCATACTCCCACAAGAGAACAGAACATTGGGGAAAGAAAGGGTAGATATGTAACAGCATATCTAAAAGCATAATAGCATAAATATGTAATAGCTGTGGGAGATGGCAATAAATAGAACCAATGAATCGGTCCTGCATAGGGTGCAGAATAGGCACTGGCCTATGGGCCCCATACCATTTAAAGGCCCTGCAACAACGGATCAAAATAATATTGATTTGATTTTGAAAGAAAATTACAGTAAAGCTTTCCTAAACTGTTTACAAAAGATAGAAAAAAATTAATCAACTAAAAGAAACGAAAACTTCACATTACAATTTGTCTCCTAAAAGCTTATCTTATTTCAGCTGTCAGTTTGTAAAAAATGTAGGTGCAACCTACGTATGTGTAAAGTACAGTGGTAATGGTCATCTGCCATTGACAGGGCAGATTTGTTTCCAACAATAACAGGTGACACGACATTTCCGCCACACTAGAGCTAGTGACTTGACAAACAAGCAGAAGCAATAGAGACATAAGTAAACACTCCCTTCTGTTTTAAATTAGAAAAGTAAAGGGTGAGCCTCCACGCACTGAGATTTTGTAACAGGTTGTAAAATTTCTGTGTGCTATAACTAGATATCAATCTAATGACTCCAGGCATATTCTGCAGCCTGGATTTGCTAGAACTATTCGCACATTAATAATATTTTACGAAAACAAATGTGACAAATGTGCAGGGAATGTGTGTTGAATGCACATGCAGTGCTGTTCATAGCAATGATCCTGTGTTTCTACACTTTTTGTGAGGGTCCCCTGTCCTTACCAATCCTATCAACTCTATCAACCTTGCACACAAAGCAAACAGGCTGGTATCTCCATAGAAAGGGGGCATGGAGTATGCTGGTGAGGGTGTAATATATATTTGAATTAATTGGCTCTAACGTCATATTTGAAAAACCATAAAATCGTTTTTGGTACATATTTTTGTATGGGATTTGATGCTGTATGCCACCATTCTTGCCTGGTATATAAAAATCTTTTTAAAGAAAATAAAATAAATAATTTTGGTAAAGTATGTAATTATTAATATCATTCACACTATTAAGTATTATACTAAACATGGTGTCAGAGCAGGGATGTCCCAGAAACCCAGAGGAGACCTCCAGTGCAAGATCTTCTGATAATCACTGGAAATTATTTACAATATTTCAATTGTTCCTGGGCATTGCCAGGAGGAAAAAGTCACAGGTTTGTTTGATACCCGAGCGCCTTGACTGCCTGATAATCACTTTGCCAGTGTTTACAATCACCACCCAACCCCCCCCCCCCCCCCCCCGCCTGCACTGTGAAACACTTTGTACTTCCAGGTATGGGGGAGCATGTTACTCTCTCCTTATCTCTCACAATGCATTGCTTAAGCCAGAGAATGCAATTGCAAGGTCCCCACGCTGTCAAGTAAGGGTAGGGTCCTTAGTAATGTGTAGTCTCTGACTGAGAGAAAGGTATGGGCAAAGTACCATACCTCCCAACTTTTTGAGATGGAAACGAGGGACACCTATCAGCAAAAGTATGTAGGCATAGGACACCCCCCCACCACACCCCCTTAAAGGAGAATTGTACAACAAAAACATTATTGGTTAAACCCACAAGTGTTTTTTTTTACTACTACTATACCATTATATTAACTTATGGAATTTACAAATACAGCAATTTAGAGATTGAATGAAAGGTTTAACACTGTGAAACACTGTTTGATAGATAAAAAGTGCATTTTATATACAACTATATAGATCAGACCAAAATGAAGAGCAAAGAGGGACAGAGGGACATTTCTCCAAATCAGGGACAGTCCCTCGAAATCAGGGACAGTTGGGAACTATGAAGTACAGATATGCTTCAAGAACTTAAAAAGTGATTAATAAATAGTGTTGGTGTTTTTCTTTTAACAATGTATATATCCACAGATACTAGAGAACAATTAAGGGGTCTGCAAGACCACTACTGATTCCCTAGGGAAGGGCTAAAACTTTACACCTCCCACTGGAGAGCTGATTGGTTGCACATACAACTAATATCCTTCCCCTGCCTGCTCCTCTTCCTGGATACTGGATGTACTTAGCGAGAGTCACCCTTTTTTTGGGGGACAGGGGGGTCTCGAAGCACCCCTCTAGTGATTAAGGGCATAGGGCACTGCACGTTCATGATGCATGTAAAACACAGGTTCAAGATTGTGGTCTTCATATTGAGTCATTGCTTTTTTAGTGAAGAGTAATATAACACCTTTTCCACTAAAAACAGATGTTTGCAAAAGTTAGAAAATGTCACTTGACAGTGGGGAATGTAGAGCCAAATCTGACCAGTAAAAGTGCTTTAAAAACTCAATTGTCTGCAGTAAATGTGAACTAATGACCTTTGCCACTTTATAAATGTTCCCCAAAGTGAAGTGTTCAAAAACAAGAAGAAAGAAAACCATTATTTATATAAAAACATGAATAATATTAAACATCTGTCAAAGTCATCTACATAATTAATATAAATTAATAATGATACTGTTAGGTAGTCTTCCTATTTTTTCTTTGGTTACAACTATTTGAGGTTAAGAGTGATTTTTGAAGTTGTGTTTACTGATCCACGAAGTCTGCATGGACTTTTGGCACCATCTTCTGGTTCTTTATGGCAGTACAGATATACTGTAGGATTCAAATACGATTTAAAAAACTGTCACAAAAGAAATGCCAGGCAATGGTAGCTTTCCTGAGATATGATAGAAATGTTTATTTACTTTGTTGAGTTTTAGCTTTGTATTGCTGTCATATGAGAATAAGAAGCATATTAATATAAAAGAAATCTGGACAAAAGTGGTCTTCATGGAAGAAATATGGCCATAAAACCATACCTCTCACATGGAAACAAGGCCAAGCAACTCAACTATGCAGAAAACTTAGGAACTGGGAGTGCAGAAAAATGACAGCAGGTGCTTTGGACTGATGAGTCAAAAGTTTAAATATATGGCTGTAGCAGGAGACAGTTTGTTCTCCAAAGGGCTGGAGAGAGGTACAATAATGAGTGTCTGCGGGCAACAGTGAAGAATGGAGGAGGTTCCTTGCAAGTTTGGGGCTGCATTTCTGCAGATTTGGTCAGGATCAATGATGTCCTCGATGCTGAAAAATACAGGCAGATACTTATCCCTGTCATAACATCAGGAAGGTGTGTGATTGCCCCCAAATTTATTCTGCAGCAGGACAACGACCCCAAACATGCAGAAAATGTCATTAAGAACTATCTTCAGTGTAAAGAAGAACAAGGAGTCCTGAAGGTGATGGTTTGGCCCCCACAGAGCTCTGATCTCAACATCATCGAGTCTGTCTGGGACTACATGAAGAGACAGAAGATTTTGAGGCAGCCTACTTCCACAGAAGAACTGTGGTTAGTTCTCCACGGTGTATGAAACACATACCTCCCAACATTTTGAGATGGGAATGAGGGACACCTACTAGCAAATGTATGTAGGCATAGGACACGCCCCCTGCCACACCCTCTTAAAGAAGAATTAACCCAAAAAAAGGTTAATTAAATCCGCAAGGGCTTTTTTTTTACCACTACTATTCCTTTATATTGGCTTTTAAAATTTACAAATGCAGCAATATAGAAATTGGATGAAAGGTTTAGCACTGGTAAACACTTTTTGAAAGATAAAAAGTGCATTTTATATACAACTATATAGATCAGACCAAAATGAGGGATAAATGAGGAGGAATGAGGGACAAATGGACATTGCTCCAAATCAGGGACAGTCCCTCGAAGTCAGGGACAGTTGGGAGGTATGGGAAGAACCTACCTGCCAAGTTCCTTCAAAAACTGTGTGCAAGTGTACCTAGAAGAATTAATGCTGTTTTGAAGGCAAAGGGTAGTCACACCAAATATTGACTTGATTTGGATTTCTCTTCTGTTCATTTACTTTCCATTTTGTTAATTGATAAAAATGAAACTTAACACTTTTATTTCTGAAAGCATTCTTAATTTACACCATTTCTTCATTCCTTCCTAAAACATTTTATGCAGGTACACTACTACAGGCGAACTGAATAAGGTCTCATTCACACGGCTTTAAAAATGTTACTGATGTTATTACACATGTTTTCTAGGAAAAAAGTTCCTGCGTAATGATCAGTAAAATATTTTCGTATAGATAGATATACATTTAAACATGTAAAGATGTGAATGTGTACATCATTTGTCTTTATTATAATTTATTTTTCCCCTTTGTCTATACTCAATATATGCGCTGACAAACGCGTATATATGCGTTTATATGCGTAAGTGTGTAAAATGCATGTCCTTAGATGCAGATTTTTGGATTCTGTGTTACGGATCTGAAAGTAGCTCATGTTTACGCTCCTGTTTGAATGGCTCCATTGAAAACAATGCAGCTGTATTCAGAAAGACACTTATACATGCGTTTTTTATTACCGCCGTGTGAATGAAGCCTAACATTGATTATCTTAGGTGGATAGAATATATTAGGCAGCAAGTGAACATATTGTTCCTGAAGTTGATGTGCTGAAAGCAGAAAAAATGGGCAAATGTAAGGACTTGAGCGACCTTCACAAGGACCAAATCATAATGGATAAATGACTGGGTCATAAGATCTCCAAAACTGCATCTCTTGTGGGATGTTCCCAGTCCGCAGTGGTCAGGACCTATCAAAAGTTGTCCAAGGAAGGAAAACTGGGCGAACGGGCAACATAATCATAGGTGGCCAGGGCTTATTGTTGCACATGGGGAGTGAAAGCTGGCCAGTGTAGTCCGATCCAATAGGAGAGCTGGAGATAGAACAACCCTCATGAATGGGACTTTATTGGCAACACAAGCAGATGCAGTAACTTACTCTTTTTATACCAATAGGATGAGCTACAGTGCCCCAAATTGCTGAAAAAAGGTCATGTTGGTTTTGACAGAAAGGTGTCAGAACACACAGTGCATTGCAGTTTGTTGCGTATGGGGCTATTGTGAGGAAGATCGGTCAGGGTGCCTGTGCAGACTAATGTCCACAATCAAAAGTGCCTACGATGGGCATTTCCGCATCAGAACTGGACCAAGAAGCAATGGAAGAAGGTGGCCTAGTCTGATAAATTCAAGAATGGTTTGAGGAACACAACGACCAGTTTGAGGTGTTGAACTGGCCTTCAAATTCTCCAGTTCTCAATCCAGTCGAGCATCTCTGTTTGACGAAGGCCCCACTTTGCAACTTACAGAACTTAAAGCATCTGCTACTGGCAGCATTGTGTCAGATACCACAGCATGCCTTCAGAGGTGTAGTGGAGTCCATGCCTCAACAGGTTATGTTGGGTGGTTATAATGTTACAAATGATTAGCACGTGTGTGTGTGTGTGTGTGTGTGTGTGTGTGTGTACATCATTTTATTGTCAGTTATGAGTATCAGCATCAATTTTGCTTCACTATTCAGACAATAATCAGAGCGGGAATCACAGTCAGTGGCACATGTTGGCAGGGTAGTAACTACAGATCTTGGGGCCCCAGAGCCAAACTTTAAACCCCCCCCCCCCTCATTCCCACATAACACCTGTCAGTTTGAACTGTGACAATACTACCATAAAGAATGCCTAAAACAGGACAAGCTGGAGAGCTGTCAACATAAGATCAGTATCTCATTAGGTGTTTTTCCAGCAAAAAAGTAAACTAGTAGTCAGTAAAGAAAAAACAAGATGTAGTAGCAACAATATCCGTTTTTATCTAAGGAGATGCTCTAGGATATTTCCACAGCCTGAAAAAGACTGCATTAGGTGTACAGGGTAAATGTCAGAGTAAGGGCAATAACTTCTGCAAATGCTAGTTGCTTGACTATTACGTTAATCGAGTAGTTTTAGTACTTTCTAACTCACTGACCTAAAACAAACATGCGTGAATTCTGAATTCCTTTCTGTTCAGTTGGCCCAAGCTTTCTCTGACTTAATGATTGGATCAATTAGTATTAGTAACTAGCATGTTCTGAGCGAGGCCTCCAATAGCAGCCCCTATATTCCCTTAGTACAGGTTTCCTTCAAATGCTAATTCCTAAATGTAGAAGTCTTTGGAAAGCTATAAGGATTCATCTTGTGCTGGCCTGAGTACTTCGGAGTACATTTTGTTTGGTTTCTATAGGTTCCGACCAAAGAGTTAATAGTTAATACCTAAAGTAGAACTAAAGGCAGGTCTTTTTTAGTTTTGGATAGTGGCTCAGGTTTTTATTGCTATCTGTGCCCCTGTAGGGAGATTCACCCTCTATTTGTCCTGTTTACCATTTTTTCCAGAGAGCTTGAAAGAAAACCCCAAATTTCAGGTTGTCAACAGGAATAGAGGGGAAATCATCCCATGGGGACACTAATTCTGGTGACAACCTGGGATTTTCTCTCACTTCCTGTGTCGGCTATGGGACAGGAAGTGAAGGGGAGTCTCCTCAAATGTACACAAATGCAAAAATGGACAGAAGTTATAACCCTCCTTTATTCTATCGAAAATGGAAAAAAACGTTTTTCCTTTAGTTCTAATTTAATAATGAGAACTTACTGAATTTGGCTGCATGCTATTAATCCTGTTAGGTTGTAGGGTCAAAATGATTATATGACCTATATATACTGTATCTTTTTCATAGGCTGATATGGTCCATGCTGATATTGAAAGCGCCCTTGCTGACATAAAACATGGGAACAAAATGAGACCACAGACACTCAAGTGAGTATAATTAATGCTAAAATATTATGATTGATCAGGCATTACTTGAGGCTCTGCATCAGGTTATGTGCAGTAAATACAGAGCGATGATGGTCAACTTTATGACTATATTTAGGAGTTCTAGCTAGTCATGGAAACCATCAGCTGGCATCAAGCCTGGCATGGCATGCTGGAAGTTGTTGTTCTTCCACGACTATGACCCGGACCTTATGTTCCTCTATTGTAGAAAAAGTTTAATTTATTCTTCTAATGAACAGCCATTAGTGTATAAATAGTCAGTGGCTACAAAGAAATTCATTTTCATAATGTAAAAGATGGGAAGCTCCTGTGAAACAACACCAAGATATGTTTTATATCTGGCAATTGTTGGTGTATTTTATATATAACATCTGAATGCTCAGAATTCTCGGAGAATGCAGTCGACAGCTACACGTGGTACAAACAGCACTGTATCTGAATATAGATCATAGAGGTCCTATTTTACCTTGCTTGTAGATGCTACACACTGGGAGAAGAGTACAGGCATTGAACCCCAGGGAGACTAGAGTTACACCCTGGGAACCCAGAACAAATGTCAAATTAGGGACAGTATCTAAATGATTTATTTATTTAGCATAGACAGCAGAAGACCAGAAGGAGAACACTGGAAGAGCTACACTATTATGAAAGATTACATTTAAGTGCATTGTATTCTCAATTTCTGTATGAATAACTATTAGACTGACCCTTGAGTGGGTATACCTTACACTGAGTCTATGCCAGCATTAGCGCTGCTTTGGTGTTACACCCTACTTGGGTGTACCATAGGTTAAAAAAAATAGACTTTAGTTGATAAGAGTGTTATAAAACTCAGGAACAGTATGTCACATAGTACAAGGTTTATATTTATTACATCTACTTGGAAGGACAGCAGTAAGTCAAACTTGGAAAATATATTTGGAGAAAACATATTTTCCAGACATGTGCAGAATGAAAAAATTAGTTTAGTTCCGATTCGTTATTTACATAAATTTGTTTAGTTAAATTAGTTTCATTCGTTTAATTTGATTTCGGAATTTGTTTTGTTTATTCATTTTCGAATCGATTCAAATTTTTCTAATTCGAATTTGGTATGATTTGAAAAGTTTTCGAATCAAGTTCGAATCATTTTCGAATTCCAAATTTTTTTGTATTCAAATAGTTTTGGAATTCGAAAGGTTTTTGCTTTCGAATAGTTTTCCAGAGCATAAAATAGAATAGAAAATAAAGGAATAGAATAGAAAAAATAGAATAGAATAGAAAATAATATAACAGAAAACAAGAGAATATAATATAATAGAGTAAAACAGAACAAAATAGGATAGAAAATAAAAGAACAGAATAGAATGGAATTAAATAGAATAGAAAGGAATAGAATAGAATAAAAAAAGAATAAAATAAAATAGATTATTACCATCTTCGGAAATTTGAATAGAATAGAAAAGAATAGAACTAAAAAAAAATGAATAAAATAGAAATCAAAAAAATTGCTCAGATCCTGTCATGGGAGGGATGTATACAACGTATGCTCTTTAGGATTATATCCACAGTGAGATAACATGACCATTTTGTCTAATGCAGCTCCTTGTATTAAGTATTAATGATACAGGACCCAATTCAATAACTAGTCAATTTTAGAACATCTGAATTGTTAGGCTCCATTTACACCTGAGTATTTTGTAGCTCACAGAGTCAAAACTCTCAACATTTAAAATCTCATGCATTTCAAAGCCCCTTGTACTCTTTTAACATGTGCCAATAAATATGTTTTCATATGGATTTGGAGTTGCCGGCTTTTCCTATTGAAATTCTACTGCCTGAGTGTCATCTGGAGGACACCATAGCCAGAGCACCCTATTGTGACCTCCACCCTATGATCTACGAAGTTGCCCTGTTGCCCTGTACTTTTTTGCTCGTATATTGAGTATTTTGTAGCGCATGGCTTCAAAACTCTCAACATTCAAAATCCCATGCATTTCAAAGGTGACTGTTTACATATGAGTACTTCATATTCCCATCGCACACTTTCCTGGATAAGCTCATGAGATATGGGTGCTGCAGCAACAACCAGCTGGATACTGGTTCAAGTCAAAATGGAAATATTTGCCAGCACACCATGGAACAGCGCAGATAGCGTCCAAACGTGTAGTTTATTGCATGATCACAACACACAGAGAGTGGAACGTTTCGGAGTCACGCAGGACCCCTTCGTCAGGCATGCCTGACGAAGGGGTCCTGCGTGACTCCGAAACATTGCACTCTCTGTGTGTTGTGATCATGCAATAAACTACACGTTTGGACGCTATCTACACTGTTGCATGGTGTGCTGGCAAATATTTCCATGTTCACATATGAGCTCTCAGACGCCGGTAGCTCGGCACCTGACACTCCAAAAGCTACATGAGACACATTTAAGGCAGAATTGGATGTTTTTGACTTCATAGACTTCAGTGGGAATGCCTGTAGTGATCTATGGTTTTAGTGATCTATGGTTTTCAGAACATCATGCCAAACTTGAACTTGGAAAGAGTGAGGAAGAGTTAGAACAATCCACTTACTTTGCATCTGTTTCACAGGTATTAACCTGTCAGCTCTACCTATAAACCAAGCCCTAAAATGTATTCTAGCCCTACCCAACTCCCACGTTATTACAGAAATACTATGTATGTACAGTATATTAGTCTCATAAAGGAATTGTCAGCACAGGAACTAGCTGATTAAGCCTTTCCTAGTAACCAGTAAATCTGCAAATAGATTTAAAGGGCTAGTCATTAATGCATGTAAACTCGTACTGTCCTCTGACCAGACTGTCAGCACCCTCCACTGCCCATCTTCTGGTTCTTAGTAGGAACATGCACTTTACCCCATGTCCCACAATGCCATGCTCAGTCCTGAGTGACCACATGGGTTATTTGGGCATGGTTACTTATAGTAAAGCAACAGAAACTACTACAGGTTTTGCCACGTATTGAATTGCTAATCCCCCCTAACAATGATTGTGTTGTGTGGTCAGGGTACTCCTACATACAGTCTCTAAGATCAGGAAATTATCTCATGTCTATAGGTAACTAAAGGCTCCAAGAGGGCTCCAAGAGGGCTCCAAGCTGGGGGGGGTGCAGCGATGGACATCCCCCTGGACATTAAACTGTAATGCACATCTGCTGCATAGTGTGCTATAAAAGGCAGGAACTGTCTTTATAGCAATAAACATATGGTGCATACTGGGAACCAATTCTTCATCCTGGGAAGCTCTGAATTTTGTAAGTCGTCCTTGCTGGCCAGAGGATAAATGCCCCTTTGTTATTTTTTTTTTTTTTCATATAGTTCTGTGAAACAATAATACCTCTTTATGACTGCAATGAATGTGTTATTCCCTAATTGTAGGGTTAACCAAGAGCGAATCAAGCAAAGAGACTCAATCCTTCCACCCTCCACTGCCCCCAAACCAGCCCACAGAGATAACAAAAATCGTGTGATGTCACCAGCTGCAGCCAATGAGATTGGTAAGATATGATTTACATCTTCAAACTCATAAAGCTGAACTCCGTGCATATATATTTAAAAAAAACACAACACTTTAATATACTTATGTATTTTTTTAATGTATTAAAAAGCAGCAGGGAAATGTCAGGTCACTGGGCTGGCTGTGTATCAGGGCTGTATAAATCCTAG
Source organism: Lithobates septentrionalis (assembly GCA_037952835.1). Classification (NCBI taxonomy): domain Eukaryota; kingdom Metazoa; phylum Chordata; class Amphibia; order Anura; family Ranidae; genus Lithobates; species Lithobates septentrionalis. The sequence goes on from JBBDGP010001378.1 coordinate 2,673,218, forward strand.
GACTGAATGGTCAAAATAAAGAAACACTTGCAAGTAAATCAGTTCCAATACATCTGTGAAATGATTTGCCAGGATTTCGGCTCCAAGTATGTTGTAGTCTGATTGTACAATCTAATTAGCCAATCTAATTAGCATTACCAACAATAATGCAGCACAAAGGCCTACCTATTTGGATGCACACTGGATGCATTCAGGTCCAGGTGGGCCCTCATAAAGCCTAGTTGTTTGTAAATCTAAACTAGTTTGTACAGAGATTATACAAATACATTGTAGATTGTAATGTTTTTGACTGGCCCTGCTGAGTAATTATCTAAAACAGGGGTCTCCAAACATTTTAAACAAAGGGCCAGTTTATTGTCCTCCAGACTTTAGGGGGGCCTGACTGTGTCCAGCGGGAATGGACATTTTCCTGGCAATCATTGGGAGTAAACATCACCATATTTGGTATTAGGGGGAAGAATAGTACCCCATTGTTGGTATCATTGGGAGGAATTGTTGGTGTTATTGGGAGAAATGGAGCCCCATTGTTGATGTCAATTGGCAGAATAGTGTCTCGTATCAGTGAGAGCAATAGTGTCTCAAGGGCCAGGTAAAGGCAAGCAAAAGGCCACATCTGGCCCGTGGGCCGCAGTTTGGAGACCACTGACCTAAAACAACTGAAGGGCACATTTAGAGAAACAAATCTGGTTTCGCTGTACAGAAATCCGATCACTGAAAGGTATATTCAGATTTATTTTCTCTTTGCCATATTGAACAAGCTTGATTGTTTTATTGTAGTAAAAAGTGCAATACCTTTTTTTTTTCTGTTGCTCACACAGTTTCTAGGTAATTTAGTAAGGTTGGTGACATGCAAAAACATGCAATGAATCACTTAAGAATGGATTCATATGCCAAATACAGAATCTGCAGCTTTTTGTTTTTCCAGATGGTAGCATGAATTATGTTTTTGCTATGCTTATGTTGGCAGAATTTGATCGAAGAAGTAACATCTCCCAGGAGCAAGAGGAATCCAGGGAAGCTCTAGCAAAAAAAATTGAAAGAGAAACAGTAAGTGACACTGCAACTTTATTGAGTGCTGATCAATAATTATTTGAAAATGATAACAAGATGCCGATGAGCAGTACAGCTACTTTTCTGTTTATTTAAAAAAAAAAAAAGATATCAAACTGTCTAAAGTAGGCTATAGACAATAAAACGAACACATAGGGGCACAGTTAAAAAACAGTAGTGCAAAGTGAAATTGAACAAGCTGAACTTAGAAGCTGATTGGCTACAATGCACAGCTGCAGCAGATTTTGCATTCCCCAGTTTTAGTAAATCAACCCCTGTGTGCCCTCACTGCAGCGTTAGGCCTCTTTCACAAGGGGGACCGTATGTCATGCTGATTAGACAGCATGATTATTGCACAGGTGTGCCTTAGGCTGGCCACAATATAAGGCCACTCTAAAATGTGCAGTTTTATAGCACAGCACAATGCCACAGATGTCGCAAGTTTTGAGGGAGCATGGAATTGACATGCTGACTGCAGGAATGTCCACTAGAGCTGTTGCCCTTGAATTGAATGTTCACTTCTCTATCTTAAACCGTCTCCAAAGGTGTTTCAGAGAATTTGGCAGTACATCCAAATGGCCTCACAACCGCAGACCACGTATAACCACACCAGTCCAGGACCATCTGATACCAGCCACCCGGACAGCTGCTTCAACAATTCATTTACATAACCAAAGAATTTCTGCACAAACTGTCAGAAACCGTCTCAGGGAAGCTCATCTGCATGCTCGTCGTCCTCATTGGGGTCTCGACCTGACTGCAGTTCGTCATCGTAACCGGCTTGAGTGGGCAAACGCTCACATTCGATGGCGTCTGACACTTTGGTGAGGTGTTCTCTTTATGGATGAATCCCAGTTTTCACCGTACAGGGCAGATGGCAGATATCGTGTATGGCGTCGTGTGGGTGAGCGGTTTGCTGATGTCAACGCTGTGGATCGAGTGGCCCATGGTGGCGGTGGAGTTAGGCGTATGCTATGGACAACGAACACAGGTTCAATTTATTGATGGCATTTAGAATGCACAGAGATACCGTGATGAGATCCTGAGGCCCATTGTTGTGCCATTCATCCACAATCATCACCTCATGCTGCAGCATGATAATGCTTGGCCCCATGTTGCAAGGATCTGTACACAATTCCTAGAATCTGAAAACCAGGGGCGTTGCTAGGTGGCAAAAAGACCAGGGGCTTCAGCCCGAAGTCCAAGGCCAGAAACTGGGGGGGGGTGTACACGTGATGCACACTTTTTTGACTGGGCCGTGACCTACCTGACCTACATACACTGACCTACCTGACCTATATACACTGACCTACATACACTGACGGTAATGACCTACATACACTGACCTACCTACACTGACCTACTTTCACTGATGGTAGTGACCTACCTACACTGATGGTAGTGACCTACCTACACTGATGGTAGTGACCTACCTACACTGACCTACCTACACTGACCTACATACACTGACGGTAGTGACATACCTACACTGACCTACCTTTACTGACCTACATACACTGACGGTAGTGACCTACCTACACTGACCTACCTACACTGACCTGCCTGACCTACATACACTGACATTTACATACACTGACCCAGAGCCATCTTTAATATTGATTGGACCCTGGGCAAAAATTTTCTTGGGCCCCCCCCATGCAGTTTTGCTCTCCACCTGCTCTGAGACATACAATAAATAGCAGTTAGACTCAAAATCAGTTTACTGAATCAGATCAGACAGTGATTGCGATTGGTTGCCAGAGGTTACAGTGTATCATTACCGCTCACTGACTGGTTGCTAGAGGTTACAGCATACATTTCGGCTCACTGATTAGTTGCTAGAGGTTACAGCACATGATTTCTGCTTGTTGATTGGTTGCTAGAGATTACTGTACATCAATACTGCTCATTGATTGGTTACTACACATCATTACTGCTTACTGATTCGTTGCTAGAGGTTACAGCACATCATCTCCTCACTGGCTGCACACCGTGGACTGGACCTTGCACACCCCTTCACCCCAAACTGTAATTCCTTCTCTGCCTACCTCTGCACACCACACACTACCCTCCCCCGACTAATTTGCTTACCTTTGCAGAACAGGCTGATGGTAGGCTTAATGACCACAGTTGTAGGTAGGACTTTCAAGCATGCCCCTTTATCTCCCCAGTCGGTAGAATTCAGTATAGGTGATGGTGGGTATGACCTCAGGGGGCCATGATATACATATGAATACCACCTCTGTTTACATAGAATGCTGCCGGTCTGCCACTATTTACATATGAATGCTGCTGCTATTTACATATCAATGCCGGTATTGACATGTAAACACAGGGTCTGCAGGTGAGTCATCTGTACACAACAACAAGACAGAGCTGGGCAGCATTAATATTAGAACTTCACACTGAGATATTAGGACACAGCATGAGACTAAAACCTCAAGGGATGAGGGAATTTAAACTGGGAAAGTTGGCAAGTATGAGGCAGCTGCTTTGGGCCCCACAACAATGACAGGGCCCATGGCAGCTGCCCCTTTTGCCCTGCTTTAAAGACAGCCCTGCACTGACCTACCTACACTGACCTACCTACAGTGACGGTATTGACCTACATACACTGACCTACCTACAGTGACCTACATACAGTGACTTACCTACAGTGACCTACATAAAGTGAGCTACCTACACTGACCTACCTTTACTGACCTACATACACTGACGGTAGTGACCTACCTACACTGACCTGCCTGACCCACATACACTGTCTGACCTACCTCAGCCGTGGTGTGCGTTGTCACAGCAGCCAGGCAGTCAGTCAGTCAGTCAGAGAAGGAGCCGAGGAGGAGAGGAGAGCGGCCCGCCCGAGCACCAAGTGGGGATGTGGCGCGGCAGCCGCATTGTAATTCCCACCTTCTGGAGCCTGTAGCACCTATGATGGACGTCACATGTCCCGCGGTCCCGCCATTGGACCAGTGGGATGTCCATCATAAGCGTTGCAGGCTCCAGAAGGCGGGACCTGCTATGGCACTCGGCCAAGCTCGGCAGCGCTTGGGATCAGATCGGTCCCGGCGCTTGCCGCTCGGGGCTGCATGCCTGAGGCTCAGGCTTTTCGGGGTCACATTCAGGGGTTTAGCCACCCCTAGCCACCCCCTCCCGACGCCCCTGCTGAAAACATCCCAGTTCTTGCTTGGCCAGCATACCCACCAGACATGTCACCCATTGATCATGTTTGGGATGCTCTGGATCGGCGTATATGACAGCGTGTTCCAGTTCCTGCCAATATCCAGCAACTTCACACGCCCATTGAAGAGGAATGGACCAACATTCCACAGGCCACAATCAACAACCTGATCAACTCTATGCGGAGGAGATGTGCTGCACTGCATGATTCAAATGGTGGTCACACCAGATACTGACTGGTTGTTTTCGGACCCCCTGACCCGCCCATTACAGTTAAACTGCACATTTTAGAGTGAACTTTTTTTGTGACCAGCCTAAGGCACACCTGTGCAAGAATGATGCTGTCTTATCAGTATCTTGATATTCCACACCTGTGAGGTGGATGGATTATCTCGGCAAAGGAGAAGTTCTCACTAACACAGATTTAGACAGATTTGTGAACAATATTTGAGAGAAATAGGCCTTTTGTGTACATAGAAAAAGTCGTAGATCCTTAAGTTCAGCTCATGATAAATAGGGGCAAACACAAAAGTGTTGCGTTTATAATTTTGCTCAGTGTATATATATTTGAGTTTATATGCTGGTAAACGTTCAAATATAAACTATTATTGCTACTTTTGAAAATGATGTCAGACATAGATGAATGAACTGATTATCGAGTTATGTTGCTTTTGACAAACTGACATATGATATGCAGGGGAGCTTGCATATCCATGTGCTTACCAGTATAGTGTCACTCTTATTCAGGAACATTATCTGTTTGTTGAGTTGGATATAGACTTTTACCCTCAGTTTTATCAGCAGAGGTTACCGGTTGAGACATTCATTAACATCTAAGATGTCACCTGATCCTGCCTAAATTGACACAATTTTCTAATGTGTATATAATATGAAAAATCATAATAGCAATGCTTCTTATGTCTATAGGTAAAGCAGGCTATTGATGTATTGCCATTGTTGAATTGTAGTCAAGAGTGGGTTGGTAAAATTTTATAGATTTGCCCACAATTGTTGGCTCAATCTTATTGATCTGGGTTTCTTATTCATGGATAAGAGGATCGTTTGGACTCGAGTCAGATAGACAGGGTGTTGTGTGTCTTTTCCATTTTTGTAATGAAGTTTCTTATGGTAATATTTCCCATGTGTGCATCTCTATTACAGCAATGCTTAAACTGCACATTGGATGACATAGAATTATTCGTGGCAAAACTCCAAAAAGCAGCTGAAGCTTTCAAGCAGCTAAATGCAAGGAAGAAGGGCAAAAAGAATAAAAAGAAAGGGCCGGCAGGTAATTATCTATTTATAATTGTGTCATAACCGCCCTATTCTAAATGCTCTGTTTTCCAGACTTCATCCCAGCGTTCATTTTTACATCAAATTTCCATTTAATTGTAGCACGGGTTCACACTGCCCGCGACGTCCGCGTCGGAGCCTAGCGCGACTCCGGCACGGCCTGCAGGTGACTTCTTTAACAGAAGTCAACGCAAGTCTTACCAAAGTCGGACCAAAAGTAGTGCAGGAACCTTTTTCTAAGTCTGATATCTGGTGCGACAAGTGCTCCAAAGTCGTTCACATCAGTGTGAACCGGGTCTTAGTCAGTCTTTTGACTAAAATGCCATTTTATTTGTAGTCATATTTTAGTCATCTGAATTGTTTTAGTCGCATTTTAGTAAACTAAAATCTGCAGTAGAAGCGGTTTACCCTTAAGCTGCCTTAAACAAAGGGGCGGGGTCACCCAATGACATCACCTGGTGACAACGCCCCTTTGTTTAATTTAGTGGCGGGACTGAATGACAGCTCCTTCCTAGCGCTATTAAGTTTAGAAGAAAAAGAGCCGACAATTAAGCTGACAGTGACAGTCAGCGTCGGCAAGTGAGGGAGCCTGTTTGTACAGACTGCCCCCTCACTGTGTACACTGCTCTTCCCCTGTCCTGCCCCTTTCCTTGCACACACTTCCCACACCCCCCCCTAAGAGGACCTGTCACGTATCTGCTACTATTGGTCCCCTATGTGATAACAATAACAATGACAATGACAGTCAGCGTCGGCAAGTGAGGGAACCTGTATGTACAGACTGCTCCCTCACTATATGTACATCTCTTCTCCTGTCCTGCCTTTCTCTGCCCCGCCCCCCCCCCCAAAAAAAAAAAAGATAGCTCCAGAATAAAGGAAAAAAAGCTGACAGTGACAGTCAGCATCGGCAAGTGAGGGAGGCTGTCTGTACAGACTGCCCCCTCACTGTGTATACTATACATCTGTTTACCTCTCCTGCCTTTCTCTGTCAATACCCCCCCCCCCTCCCTCCACAGTGACTGGTTGCCTCTAACAACCAATGTAAAAACAGATGAAAAACTGGCCATTTGTCAGTTTACATCCGTTTTTCGTCCGATCCCTTTTTTGACGGATGAAAAATTGGGCTTTCATCCATCCAAAAAACGGATGTTGATGGAAGCGGATGAAAACGGATGAAAATAAATGATCATCCTTTGTCATCCGTTTTTACATAGACATGCATTGATGTCCGTTTTTCATCCGTCAACAGATGGGTGAAAAGCGGATGAACGGTCCGTATGTGCGAAAGGGGCCTTACAGTTCTCTGTTAATAATGAAAGCAAGTATCAAATAACATCTTTATGAATAAAACCAAGCTTCATAAGCAAACAAGGATTGCTTTTTGACCACTGGTAATTTTGATGTCAAATTTTAATTACGTTTTAGTCATAATCTTTTGACTAAAATGCCATTTTAGATTTAGTTGTATTTTAGTCATCTGAATTTATTTTCGTTTCGTTTTCGTCACTGAAAACATGCAGCTGACAAAAAACTATGACATAAATATTTTTTGTCGATGAAATTAACAATGCTTCGTCCTAAAAGCACAGATTAAATAATTTGTGTGATTTTATGTGCTTTTCTTTTGCACCCTTACTTTTGTGTTTTTGAAGGACAGATAAAAAAAAGACACAAATGATGCAGTTACGTAATCAATAATACATCATCAAATGTATTTTTTTTGAAGTGCAAGCAATATAAGTATTTAAATTTTACCTAGTATCAGGTTCATGCAGTCCCTCTACAGCAGGGTTCGAGTATATGAGGAAAAACCAAGAAGTCAAGATCTGTACATAAGATTTGCACATAAGTTTAGATCTCCTTGATATGCAGTTTTTCTAGAATCTTTCTTTATGTTTTGTTTTCATCATATGCTCAGATTGGATTACCTCATTTTGTGACAAGCTAGCATTTAGTATACACAGCCTACTGTATATTGCAACATGGTTCATTTAGCTTCCTTTAAAGTAGTATTAAACCCTCAGTGTTTTTAGCTTAAAAGAGAAGTTTGGGTTTTTATTTATTTTAAAAATCATACAGTGCCTTGAAAAAGTATTCATACCCCTTTAAATTTTCCACATTTTGTCATGTTACAACCAAAAATATAAATGTATTTTATTGGGATTTTATGTGATAGACCAACACAAAGTGGCACATAATTGTGAAGTAGAAGGAAAATGATAAATGGTTTTCAATTTTTTTTACAAATGCATACTTTCTAAAACCAGCTTTCACTGCAATTACAGCTGCAAGTCTTTTTGGGGATGTCTCTACCAGCTTTGCACATCTAGAGAGTGACATTTTTGCCTATTTTTCTTTGCTAAATAGTTCAAGCTCTGTCAGAATGGATAGAGAATGTCTGTGAACAGCAATTTTCAAGTCTTGCCACAGATTCTCATTTGGATTTAGGTCTGGACTTTAACTGGACCATTCTAACACATGAATATGCTTTGATCTAAACCAATCCATTCTAGCTCTGACTATGTTTAGGGTCGTTGTCCTGCTGGAAGGTGAACCTTCCCCAGTCTCAAGTCTTTTGCAGATAGGTTTTCTTCTAAGATTGCCCTGTATTTGGCTCCATCCATCTTCCAATCAACTCTGACCAGCATTCCTGTCTCTGCTGAAGAAAAGCATCCCCACAACATGATGCTGCCACCACCATGTTTCACAGTGGTGATGGTGTGTCCAGAGTGATGTGCAGTGTTAGTTTTCTGCCACACATAGTGTTTTGCTTTTAAGCCAAAAAGTTCAATTTTGGTCTAATCTGACCAGAGCACCTTCTTCCACATGTTTGCTGTGTCCCCCACATGGCTTTTCACAAACTGCAAACAGGACGTCTTATGGCTTTCTTTCAACAATGAGTTTCTTCTTGCCACTCTTCCATAAAGGCCAGCGCACAACTAATAGTTGTCCTGTGGACAGATTCTTCTACCTGAGCTGTGGATCTCTGCAGCTGCTTCAGAGTTACCATGGACCTCTTGGCTGCTTCTCTGATTAATGCTCTCCTTGCCCGGCCTGTCAGTTTAGGTGGATGGTCATGTCTTGGTGGGTTTGCAGTTGTGCCATACTCTTTCCATTTTCAGATGATGGATTGAACAGTGCTCCGTGAGATGTTCAAAGCTTGGGATATTCTTTTATAACCTAACCCTGCTTTAGACTTCTCAACAACTTTATCCCTGACCTGTCTGGTGTGTTCCTTGGTCTTCATGATGATGTTTGTTCACTAAGGTTCTCTAACAAACCTCTGAGGGCATCACAGAACAGCTGTATTTATACTGAGATTAAATTACACACAGGTGGACTCTATTTACTAATTAGGTGACTTCTGAAGGCAATTGGTTCCACTAGATTTTTGTTAGGGGTATCAGAGTAAAGGGGGCTGAATACAAAGGCACTCCACACCTTTTCAGATCATTATTTGTAAAAAAAAAAAAATTGAAAATCATTTATCATTTTCCTTTAACTTCACAATTATGTGCCATTTTGTGATGGTCTATCATATAAAATCTCAATAAAAATACATTTACGTTTTTGGATGTAACATGACAAAATGTGGAAAATTTCAAGCGGTATGAATACTTTTTCAAGGCACTGTACTTACCTAGTTAGATGCACCATCAGACCAAGCAAGCTTTGGCTGTACCTCTCCTTGAACACATTGAACACATGAACATAAACATTCCCCAGTAAACTGCTTGTAAAACTGTTCACCCAAACACTTGCAGTTTACAATTTTGCTCCATTAGTGCTGCTTCCCTAAACTTCCCATCTTTACAGAAAAAAAGTTAGACAGTTTGTTAGCTTTGAAAAGGGAGAAGAGAGGAGTAAAGGAGAACCTTGCTATTCTAGGCTTTGGGGCTGCGTGTTTGTGATGATGTACACAGTGTAGAGAGACACAAATATAGTCCCTGCATGCAAGAGCAGCTACACAGGAAGTCATCCTGAAACAGGATACCTGGGGAAGCGGTCATGGCACCATGTTAAACTGGAGCAAGGATTAAAAGATAAAGTACTGACTGCACTGAAACCTAGGGGGACTTAAGCTGGCCTTAGATGGATCAAAATTTGGCTGATTCAGCAGGGGCCAGCCAAATTTCACTCCACCTATGGCCAGTCCTATTTGAGGGCAGTTGATCTACTGATCGACTGCTCACAAACGAGCTTGCTGGAAAACTTTAGTTCGATTAGCACTGCAGCCCTGGGGGCATACACATGTTCTGAATTTGTTACAAGTTAACAGAGTGGAGCATGTACTTAGAAGTCTACATGTTTACACACCAATGGTATTAACTTGCTAAAGAAAGAATTAAAACACTAAAAGTGATTGTAAACAATTACCTTGTAAAACAGCCCATTCAGTTAAAATAGAAATGAAATGGCAAAACATTTGTGTATAGATCTAAAATAAAAATATTATAAATATATTTTTTTATAAGTGATCACATTCCCTCTGTTCTCAGCTGCATAAGAGCTGGGGGGGAAGAAGCAACAGCACACTGAGCTTCCCTAGTGAAAGACTGTGCAGGAGGAGCGTGTCAGGAAAAGTCTGATCATTGGAGGAGAGCAAGCTGAGTTCCCAGCACAGCTAAACAGCTAGAGAGCTGACCATGGTTTGTTACCCTGCCTAGTGTGGTCAGTTTTTTTAATAGCAAAGTACAGAGACTGGCAGGAACACCAGGGATTTTACACAAAGGCAGCAATATCAAGAGAACAGGATACTTTCTTATACAAATACATGATACAGCAGGCATATATCAGGAATATGAAATGCTGGGTTCACATACTAATACCCAGTCACCCAGGTCTACTTCACCAAGAGTTAAAATCAACCCTTTAACGTGTTCACATCAAAGTAATGAAATCTTGATAGACATGTAATGGCCACATACACTATATTGCTCTTCAAGACAGAGAGTGGTAAAGCCGGAGGAGCTCTAATATGCAAATAGCGACTTCAGTTTCTGGGGTCATCCTAATTTCCACCCCTTTTGCCTTCAAATCATTATTGTTTGTCCATCAATATTATGGACAGCCTTACTGACCAAAAGTGATGTGCAGAAAGGTATAGAGCCAACCACAACTTCAGGAAGTAGTTGTAGCTTTTTTTTTTTTTTTTTGCTCGTTAGAGATCCCCCAGTTTTTGGTAATTTAAAAGCAGGGTTCACTTTAAAATCCTTTTTTAATAAATCACCTTCTTTTACTGATGTAGAAAGTTATTTAGAATCATGTCTTTGCATGTTACATTTCCTTGTGAAAGCAGCATTTTTGTTTTATGCGCTTCTGCATTTTGGAAATATCTGAATAACATAACAATCGTTTTCTTTATTTCAAATCACAGAGGGGGTCCTGACATTGCGATCTCGGCCACCTAATGAGCTGGAATTCATTGACTGCTATCAGAAGATCAAGCTGGCTATAAACCTCTTGGTAAGAATACAATTAAATATGTATAATTTGTCCCAGATAAATGAATGCTGTACATGCAGGGCCGCTGTTAGATATCGTGGGGCTCCCTACAGCCTACCTGACAGAGCCTGAGCCCAACCACCCCTCCCCCACTGTTAAACTGCACTAACAGTGGAAGGGTAGGTATCAGGTGTATGTATATAATTTACAAAATACAGGTGTCAAGAATATGTAATGTCAAGAGCGCAGGGGTCAGGACTATGTAACTTATACAGTGTAGTTTCAGGATATGTACCATACAGTTTGTAGGAGTCAGGGGTACGTACATAGTGCAGGGGTCAGAAGTGTTTAATATACAGAGTGCAGAGGTCAGGAGTGGGTAATGTACACAGTTCAGTGGTCATGACTGAGTAATGTACATACTTCAGAGGTCAGGAGTGGGTAATGTACACAGTTCAGTGGTCATGACTGAGTAATGTACATAGTTCAGGGGTCAGGAGTGGGTAATGCATAGAAAGCAGGGGTCTGAAATATGTAATGTACAGAGTGCAGTGGTTAGGAGAGGGGAACGGCAAAGACAGAAAATGGGGGTATAAAAAAATATCCCCCTTATCACGTTCAGTGGCCAAATGCAACCCACTCTACTGAATGGGAACACTTTACAACCATGTACAATGAACCTAGTTACAGTGAGGTGGTGCAGGCTTTTAGGGGTTTATTCATGTGGTGAGGAGGCAATATAATGCTTCCTTGCCACCTGTCAAACACCCTCTCCACTGTGCAACACTCTTCAGAGGACAACACTAGTGTACCCTAATCTACAGCAATAATGCCCCTCAGATGTGTCACTTCAAACATTTTGGGTATTGAACAAGAGTTCAGATAAAGTATCCAGCATGTGGCCTGGACAGCTTTTTCAATGAGCACCTCTAAAACAACTGGTCTTATCCCTTCCTCCTGGGCACCAAGCTGGGCAACTAAGGCTAGGAGGAACTTTTTTTGAAAAAACTTCTACGGGCCCCCTGTGTTCAGTGGGGGCCTGGGGACAGAAAGTGAACTATTTAATTTCTTTCGGGTTTAGGAGGATTAATCTGCAGCAGGGTTCTACACAATTACATTGAAGCCCGACCTCTTCTATATCAATACACTGGGGCTGGCCGGGAGTACTGCTGCTGATTAATCCGCATAAACCCAACAGTGATTAAATAGTCTGATACCCCCTTATCAGTGGCCCTGTGTACATGCATACAATACTGCTTTCCCCTGACTTAGAAAGATAGGTCTTGAACTATTCAGTTGTGAATTCTAGAAGAAAGTTGTTACCCTATATATGCTCACTGTTAGGGACGAGCAAAGTGATTTGATTAAATTATTTTTGCAGAGAAATTACAGAACTCAAAATTTCTCTCATTGAACTGCTTATACGAAATTTGCATGAAAATAAAAACAATCCATTTTTTTATTTTAGAGGCTGTTTTTAAGGGGGCTCTGTGCAAGCCATTTAAATCCCTGTTTTGTCTTCCAATGCATTTTGCCAAAATGGAAAACTTTGCCAAAATCCCCTATTTACCATAATTGCAGGGTAATGAAAACTCCCATTTTTGCTCATCCCTGGTCACTGCCATCTTTTGCAAAAATGATATTAAATATCAGATTAGATAAGATATAATACAGACCATTTTATTTATTGTATATATTTGTGTTTTCGGTTTATGGGTTTGCAAACAAGAATCTGACATAATTTCCTGTACTACCTGCTTGAACTGATTATGCTACATGTTATTACTGTTTATTGTATACCTGTTTGTATTTTATTTTTACAAATGAACATAAGTGTGTTGCGCTAGAAAAATCCCAATAAATCTAAATATAAATATGAATGCAAAATGTATAAATCAAATGCAAAAATATATGTGACAAATTCATATAACTCAAATAACGAAAAACAAATGCAAATAAAGTGATAAGCAATAAACTCATAAGTGACAAACGGTGATAAAAAATGAATTATTAAAGTGCAATGTGCATATATAATATCGCTAAAAACAAACGTGCATACATGGAATGTAGAAGTGCACAATATTTCTGCATTCACATCAAAAGATATTATTGAAAGTTCATAAGTGGTGAGTATAAATTATCAAATATATAAAAGAGTGTCCATCAGTGGTGTCATCCAGCATGCTCATCCAATATGTGTTGCTGTAAAATCATGCTCCAGTGCACTCCAGTGACCCCCCAAAAGCTTATGCGCTCACCTCAGAGCGTGTGACACAGTTGCTAACTGTGTCCAAACACGCTTTGGAGCCACCCCTGGGCTCTATAATGAAGTGGAGGTGCCGATCTCCAGCTGGTTCAGTCAATACCGCTCCAAGCCATAAATAAGAAAAACTCAATATTGTGATAACGTAAGGATTCATTTAAAAAACACACACGTTATCACACTATTGAGTTTTTCTTATTTATGGCTTGGAGCGGTATTGACTGAACCAGCTGGAGATCGGCACCTCCACTTCATTATAGAGCCCAGGGGTGGCTCCAAAGCGTGTTTGGACACAGTTAGCAACTGTGTCACACGCTCTGAGGTGAGCGCATAAGCTTTTGGGGGGTCACTGGAGCATGATTTTACAGCAACGCATATTGGATGAGCATGCTGGATGACACCACTGATGGACACTCTTTTATATATTTGATAATTTATACTCACCACTTATGAACTTTCAATAATATCTTTTGATGTGTATGCAGAAATATTGTGCACCTCTACATTCCATGTATGCACATTTGTTTTTAGCGACATTATATATGCACATTTCACTTTAATAATTAATTTTTTATCACCGTTTGTCACTTATGAGTTTATTGCTTATCACTTTATTTGCATTTGTTTTTCGTTATTTGAGTTATATGAATTTGTCACATATATTTTTGCATTTGATTTATACATTTTAGATTCATATTTATATTTAGATTTATTGGGATTTTTCTAGCGCAACGCACTTATGTTCATTTGTATCACTATTGCACGGTTATGAAATGTGATCTGCGTCTGCAGCTGGTTAGCATTATCATTTCCATTTTATAGGCATTGGTCCGTTGTGGCTCGCAAGATCTTTTTTCTATTTATCTGTATTTTATTTTTATCATTATCATTTTCTTATCGCTTATAAAGTAGGGGGTCAATACATTAAACATTTCAGTGCAGATATACCCATATCTAGCCATTTATCACTGCTTGGCCAACATGTAACATTGGGGGATTCCAAGGTTTTACAAGGACAAGTGATCGTTTCCCTTTAGCATGTTCCCTGATCTTTTCCTAAATAAATACAAATAATAGATCTTCACAGGGGCATCTATACAAGATGTCACACCTCAAATTTCCCGCTTCATTTGAAGATGCAGCAGTTCTGCTTCGAGGTGACCCTCGATTGACATGTTCAAGGCCAGAAGCCTTGTTCTTATCAGGATTTGATATTAATCAATGTTTGCTTTTGACTTCTAAAAATATCCCTTAAGTTCTAAACTCATTTGTTTGCATAATTTGTCTTTTCAGGCAAAGTTGAAAAAACATATCCAGAATCCTAGTGCTGCAGAGCTTATCCATTTTCTCTTTGGGCCACTGGAGCTGGTGAGCTAATGTTTGGATTTGTGTCACCCTATTCTGTAAAAAAACATACTTCATGTGACCCTTTCTGTAAAAAAACATACTGTAGCTTATGACACCAAAATAGCTGTCATTGTGTTATTTATTATGTTGGATTAGAATCAGATGGATGTTGCTTCTTGAGACTGGCAAAGGGTATAGGTGATTTATAAATATAAATGTGTTTGCAGTATTTTTTACTGCTTCTTTCCAGCCAGCTGGCTAGATATACCTGTGCATGTACTGTACAGTTTATATATGTTACTTCCTACAGATAATTCAGAGCTCGGGAGGTCCAGAATTGGGAAGATCAATCACCTGTCCTCTCCTTTCAAAAGATGCTACAGATTTTCTGAGGGGGCATCTCACCCCAAAAGAAATGCAGACGTGGGAAGTTCTGGGAGAGAGATGGACCAAATCAAGGCAAGTAAAAAGGAAAATGAAAGTTTTATGCAGATCTAATGCTCAGGATTTTGGAGAACCAGCCTCTGTCAAGATGGCGTAGTGATTCAAAAACAGTAACTAATAACTCTTTTTCTATAGAGGGGCTTCTCTAGCAGGTTATATCTTTATCTTTCAAATATCAACACAATGATGCAACTCTTATAAAGATCAACACAATGATGCAACTCTTATATGGTCACCTGGGTTCTTTCTTGTGCATCACCTAAGTCAGCCTTTTTGAACCAGGATGCCTTCGGGTTTCTTCAGGGGTGACTTGGCAAAATGTCTAAAAATTGCCCCGAAATTGTATACAAGCCAGTGGGTGGATGAATCCTGCCTTTTAGGTACACAAAGCCACAGGTTTTCATTGTGCACCATCCCAACCTTCCAGCTGCCATAATCTTAACCACCAATGACATCATTGGTTGATAAGTACATCAGGCGCTTGCACAGCATCCTTGTTTGTCCCTCTCCTGCCCTTCTCCATAAGCACTGGGGTCACATTAGCTGAGTGAGGAACAGAAACTGAGGGAGAAGAGAAACATTGGAATACTAGTCAGTACCAGTATGCAAAGCTGTATTTGCTTTGGAAGAATAAATCACCTCTAACGTTGGGTGTCCTACATGTGTGAATGTTGCTGCCTTAAGATAAAACTATTTGTTTCGTTTTTTTACATTTTAGAATAGGGTGTCTATTGTGCAATGGCCTAGGTAACCCTTTCCAAGTTACTGGTAGATTTATTTATTTTTTTTTACAAAAGAATGTTTATTGAATTTGTACAGCAGAAGATACAAACAATACTGCATGTCAGGTACAGCAAATCGCCATACACATCAGAGAGAATGATGTGCAAGGACAGTCCATCAAAGTGTTAGCTCATGAAGCAGGCTATGGCACATTCAGCACATAAAATACAATGCATAACTAAAAATATTCCTGAGTGGTTGAATGGTTGCCAACTGGTAGATTTAATTCACTTGAATATTGGGAAGCTGCATAGTACCAGTACACAGTTCCATTGTACATAGAAAGGACACTCCATGTCTCCTGTCTTGTCCATGTCCATGTCAGTGTTCTTTAAATCCAAACTTAAGATAACTGATTTCTATCATGGAACACAATTTTTGTGGAACTCTTTATGACTAGAATGTGACTTTTATCAGATGAAGTGGGCTTTGTGCAAAATATTGTGTACTATTCCACACTATATAGAGTAATACAATATCTTAAAGATGTATTAAATTGTAAGAGATGTGTAGTCCTAGACAACTAACAAAGAATAACACTTTTCATTCTAGGGCAGAATGGCCAAGAGATCCTCTGATTCCTCAGTACATTCCAAAATTTAACAATGGTTGGATACCTCCTCCAGACATCTTCCAGGGAGCTCCTTGGGAACTGGACTTAGGACATCCACCAGAGCCTTTTAAACCCAAGATCCAAGAAGAGGTAAGCACAGCTTTACATATAAGAGGAAAGAAATGATATGGCACAGGTGAAAAATAGAAAAAACCTACAGAGGTGTCTGAAGGTTCATAAAGAAGTCCATAATTAGTCCATAAAAAGTCAGTGAATAGTGGTTAACATATACTCCAGGTAGCCTGTTTTTGGAGCTAGAGTCCAACTCTATAATATAAGCACAGACAAACAACAAAGAAAAGCGCCAGTTGAGTGTAGTAAGTGGATTAAAAGCATGATTTATTGCACTCAGTGAATTGAGCAGTTTCTCCCTGTAGTCCTTGACGTAAGTTGTGTAACGATTTTTCTAGACGCTCTGTCCTGCCTACTATCGTGACGGACATGGCCCGAGGCTACTCAGCTTCACAATGTTAATTTTTCTTTTCTCCAGCTTTAACAATTGTTCTAGTTTTGGAGAGATGTTTATCACTCACTGTATTTGTAAAGCTTGTGCCAGAGTCCTGGCTGTTGTAACGCTAACGGCATTTTCTCTTTGTCTGACTTCAAATTTTCAATGAAAATTATTGAAAGTAAAATTAGCAACTCACAAGAAGGCAGTGGTAAAATGCTCATCAAACATCCGCCGCTATCAGGCATCCGTGTTTGTGGAGAATACATGCTCCACAAACACGTCACCACACCCATGCTGCATCATGAGTGACATCACGTCCGCCTCCCCGCTGCACCCGGATGCCTTTGGTAATCCAGCTGAGGACGTCATGCAGGAACCCCCCTGTGCCTTCCACCTTCATACAGCGGATAGCTTGAGACCTGATGCCCTGATAGTGGTGGATGTTTGATGAGCATTTTACCACTGCCTTCTTGTGAGTTGCTCATTTTAGCACAGTAAATCCTGCTTTTAATCCACCTACTACACTCAGACTGTGCTTGTCTTTGTTGTTTGTTTGACTGCTCTACATATAGCTTGATTATATGAAGGCTACAAACAAAGGTGACATTTTAATATACCACAGGGATGTTATGCTATAAATTACAGCAGTCGTGATAAGTAAAGCAGAAAAAGTAGCCTTTTCTAGTTGTTATGAAAAAATACTTTTAAAATAACAATTTATGAGAAAATAAGGCTTTCAGCAGGCAAAACCAACATCTGTTTCTAAAGTGAATATTTTTAGGAGAAAATGTCATGAGATAAATTCATAAATGAATTTGAATAATTTATTCATCTTGTTGAATTGAGCCTGTTATGTTTTATAGTCTGTTTTAGCGTCATTCTTCTCATTGATGTTACCTTTTTCTGATCTTGAGCTTAAATTTACCTATTAATTTCTTTGGCATTGTGGCTTTTACGTGCTAGTACATTTCCTGTAAATAAAATGCTGCCAAGATAAACCTTCTGTTACCTGTACTGACGCGTTCCTCCTACAAGAAGAGCCTAATCCATCCTAACTAACCTCACCCCCTCTATATTTATGATGTGAAAAGACTGGCATATCCTCTTTTTGCTGTCTGTATTATAAAAATTGCATGTCACTATTTATTTATAATCACTGTACAACTTCCTAATAATACTAATATTACTAACAACAATTAATACCTTTGTTACAGCCACCCAAACCAGTAGAAAACCATGGACCTAGAAATGTAAGTGCCACCTCATGTGTCCCTACGAATCTCAGCAAATGTTTCTTCTACTAGTGCTAGCTGGTGAAAATGCTGTTGAAAGTGTACCCTCATTATTTCAGCCTATTAAACTATCATTAGGCGTGACAGAGGGGTACCTGGTTAGTGTGTTTGTGCCTGTGTGCATTTTTGTGTTATGTTTTAACACCAGCTAATGACATTGTACTGACATTGCACTACCAGTGTTGCCAACATACCAGACTGAAATTTACTGACACAACACCCTAAATTTACTTCACAGCCAAGTTTTTACTGGCATTTCCAAAAGTATTTATTTATTTATTTATTTATTACCGATACTTATATAGTGCTGTCAATTTATGCGGTGGTTTACATATACAGTGGCTTGCGAAAGTATAAGGCCCCCTTGAACTTTTCAACCTTTTGCCACATTTCAGGCTTCAAACATAAAGATATAAAATTTTAATTTTTTTGTGAAGAATCACCAACAAGTGGGACACAATTGTGAAGTGGAACGAAATCTATTGGATATTTTAAACTTTTTTAGCAATTAAAAAACTGAAAAGTGGTGCGTGCAAAATTATTCGGCCCCTTTACTTTCAGTGCAGAAAACTCACTCCAGAAGTTCAGCGAGGATCTCTGAATGATCCAATGTTGTCCTAAATGACTGATGGTGATAAATAGAATCCACCTGTGTGTAATCAAGTCTCTGTATAAATGCACCTGCTCTGTGATAGTCTCAGGGTTCTGTTGAAAGCGCAGAGAGCATCATGAAGACCAAGGAACACACCAGGCAGGTCCGTAATACTGTTGTGGAGAAGTTTAAAGCCGGATTTGGATACAAAAAGATTTCCCAAGCTTTAAACATCCCAAGGAGCACTGTGCAAGCGATCATTTTTAAATGGAAGGAGTATCAGACCACTGCAAATCTACCAAAACCTGGCTGTCCCTCTAAACTTTCAGCTCAGACAAGGAGAAGACTGATCAGAGATGCAGCCAAGAGGCCCATGATCACTCTGGATGAACTGCAGAGAACTACAGCTGAGGTGGGAGAGTCTGTCCATAGGACAACAATCAGTCGTACACTGCACAAATCTGGCCTTTATGGAAGAGTGGCAAGAAGAAAGCCATTTCTCAAAGATATCCATAAAAAGTCTTGTCTAAAGTTTGCCACAAGCCACCTGGCAGACACACCAAACATGTGGAAGAAGGTGCTCTGGTCCGATGAAACCAAAATCGAACTTTTTGGCCACAATGCAAAACGATATGTTTGGCGTAAAAGCAACACAGCTCATCACACTCAACACACCATCCCCACTGTCAAACATGGTGGTGGCAGCATCATGGTTTGGGCCTGCTTTTCTTCAGCAGGGACAGGGAAGATGGTTAAAATTGAGGGGAAGATGGATGCAGCCAAATACAGGACCATTCTAGATGAAAACCTGTTGGAGTCTGCAAAAGACCTGAAACTGGGACGGAGATTTATCTTCCAACAAGACAATGATCCCAAACATACAGCAAAATCTACAACAAAGGAATGGTTCACAAATAAACGTATCCAGGTGTTAGAATGGCCAAGTCAAAGTGCAGACCTGAATCCAATCGAGAATCTGTGGAAAGAGCTGAAAACTACTGTTCACAAACGCTCTCCATCCAACCTCACTGAGCTCGAGCTGTTTTGCAAGGAAGAATGGGCAAGAATTTCAGTCTCTCGATGTGCAAAACTGATAGAGACATACCCCAAGCGACTTGCAGCTGTAATCGCAGCAAAAGGTGGCTCTACAAAGTATTAACGCAAGGGGGCCGAATAATTTTGCACGCCCCACTTTTTTTATTAGTTAAAAAAGTTTCAAAAATCCAAAAGATATCGTTCCAATTGTGTCCCACTTGTTGGTGATTCTTCACAAAAAATTTAAATTTTATATCTTTATGTTTGAAGCCTGAAATGTGGCAAAAGGTTGAAAAGTTCAAGGGGGCCAAATACTTTCGCAAGCCACTGTATATATATATTGTACATCATCCCTACCCTCAAGGAGCTTACAATCTAAGGTCCCTAACTCACATTCATACATACACATACTAGGGCCACTTTAGACAGGAACCAATTAACCTACCAGCATGTCATTGGAGTGTGGGAGGAAACCAGAGCACCCAAAGGAAACCCACGCAGGCACATATATATATATACAGTATATCACAAAAGTGAGTACACCCCTCACATTTCTTTAAATATTTTATTCTATCTTTTCATGTGACAACACTGAAGAAATGACACTTTGCTACAATGTAAAGTAGTGAGTGTACAGCTTGTATAACAGTCAGAGGCGTGCGCAGCCTATTGCATTAGGGTGTGCACCCGAAAGCTCAAGCACACATACATATATATTGTCAAAAGTATTGGGACGCCTGCCTTTACACGCACATGAACTTTAATGCCGTCTTAGTCCATAGGGTTCAATATTGAGTTGGCCCACCCTTTGCAGCTATAAAAGCTTCAACTCTTCTAGGAAGGCTGTCCACAAGGTTTAGGAGTGTGTCTATGGGAATGTTTGACCATTCTTCCAGAAGGGCATTTGTGAGTTCAGGCGCTGATGTTGGACAAGAAGGTCTGCCTTGCAGTCTCCACTCGAATTCATCCCAAAGGTGTTCTATCGGGTTGAGGACACAGCATGGGGTGATTAGGGTGTGCCCAGGCACACCCGGCACACCCCGTGCGCACGCCTATGATAACAGTGTAAATTTGCTGTCCCTCAAAATAACTCAACACACAGCCATTAATGTCTAAACCGCTGGCAACAAAATTAAGTACACCCCTAACTGAAAATGTCCAAATTGGACCCAAAGTGTCAATATTTTGTGTGGCCACCATTATTTTCCAGCACTGCCTTAACCCTCTTGGGCATGGATTCACCAGAGCTTCACAGGTTGCTACTGGAGTCCTCTTCCACTCCTCCATAACGACATGACGGAGCTGGTGGATGTTAGAGACCTTGCGCTCCTCCACCTTCCGTTTAAGGATGCCCCACAGATGCTCAATAGGGTTTAGATTGGAGACATGCTTGGCCAGTCCATCACCTTTACCCTCAGCTTCTTTAGCAAGACAGTGGTCATCTTGGAGGTGTGTTTGGGGTTGTTATCATGTTGGTATACTGCCCTGCGGCCCAGTCTCCGAAGGGAGGGGATCATGTTCTGCTTCAGTATGTCACAGTACATGTTGGCATTCACGGTTCTCTCAATGAACTGTAGCTCCCCAGTTCCAGCAGCACTCATGCAGCCTCAGACCATGACACTCCCACCACCATGCTTGACTGTAGGCAAGAAACACTTGTCTTTGTACTCCTCACCTGGTTGCCGCCACACACCATCTGAACCAAATAAGTTTATCTTGGTCTCATCAGACCACAGGAGATGGTTCCAGTAACCTATGTCCTTAGTCTGCTTGTCTTCAGCAAACTGTTTGCGAGCTTTCTTGTGCATCATCTTTGGAAGAGGCTTCCTTCTGGGACGACAGCCATGCAGACCAATTTGTTGCATTGTGTGGCGTATGGTCTGAGCACTGACAGGCTGACCCCCCACCCCTTCAACCTCTGCAACAATGCTGGCAGAACTCATACGTCTATTTCTCAAATACAACCTCTGGATATGACGCTGAGCACGTGCACTCAACTTCTTTGGTCGACCATGGTGAGGCCTGTTCTGAGTGGAATCTGTCCTGTTAAACCGTTGTATGGTCTTGGCCACCGTGCTGCAGCTCTGTTTCAGGGTCTTGGCAATCTTCTTATAGCCTAGGCCATCTTTATGTAGAGCAACAATTCTTTTTTTTCAGATCCTCAGAGAGTTCTTTGTCATGAGGTGCCATTTTGAACTTCCAGTGACCAGTATGAGAGAGTAAGAGCGATTACACCAAATTTAATAAACCTGCTCCCCATTCACACCTGAGACCTTGAAAACCTAACGAGTCACATGACACCGGGAGGGAAAATGGCTAATTGGGCCCAATTTGGACATTATTACTTAGAGGTGTACTCACTTTTGTTGCCAGCGGTTTAGACATTAATGGCTATGTGTTGAGTTATTTTGAGGGGACAGCAAATTTACACTGTTATACACAGGGCCATCTTTAGCGCAGGGCAAACGGGGCACTTGCCCTGGCCCCATCTTTGTTGGGGGGCCCGCGCTAGCCGTGAATTGGGGCCCCGATGACGGCTTTGCAGAGCGCACAGAGGATACGGGAGGCTGTATTCCGCACTAGCCAGCTGAGAGGGGGTGGGGCCGGGAGCTCCACTGACGCTCTGACCCCGCCTACGTGCAGCCTGTGTACTCGGAAAAGAGCGTCTGTAGTGAGAGCCAGTGATCGGAGTGGGAGCGTCAGTGGAGCTCCCGGCCCCGCCCCCTCTATACTGGCTGGTGAATACAGAGGTCCGGGGGCGGGGCCGGGAGCTCCAATGATACTCCCACTCCGATCACTGGCTCTCACTACAGACGCTCTTTTCCGAGTACTCAGGCTGCACGTGGGCGGGGTCAGAGCGTCAGTGGAGCTCCCGGCCCCGCCCCTCAGCTGGCTAGCGTGGGAATACATCCTCCCGTGTCCTCTGTACGCTCTGCAAAGCTGTCATCGGGGCCCCAATTCACGGGTGACGCGGGCCCCCCAACAAAGCATCAGTGGAGCTCCAGGCTGTTGTAGTGAGAGCAGAGAGTGTAAGCCCCGCCCACACACCTGAATGTATGTAGTTCGTTTGGCTGGCCAGGTATGTCCTTACACCCATAAAATGCCTGAATGTTTAAACCCTGAGCTGTGTTATTAAACTGTAAAGCTGTGCATTGCTGAAAGTTCTCTGACCATCTCCTGTATAATGTCCGCAGCCTCTGATTGTTTCCTGCAGTATGCCCGCAGTCTCTGATTGTCTCCTGCAGTATGTCCGCAGTCTCTGATTGTCTCCTGCAGTATGTCCGCAGCCTCTAATTGTCTCCTGCAGTATGTCCGCAGTCTCTGGTAATCTCCTGCAGTATGTCCGCAGTCTCTGGTAATCTCCTGCAGTATGTCCGCAGTCTCTGATTGTCTCCTGCAGTATGTCGGCAGCCTCTGATTGTCTCCTGCAGTATGTCCGCAGTCTCTGATTGTCTCCTGCAGTATGTCCGCAGTCTCTGATTGTCTCCTGCAGTATGTCGGCAGCCTCTGATTGTCTCCTGCAGTATGTCGGCAGCCTCTGATTGTCTCCTGCAGTATGTCCGCAGTCTCTGATTGTCTCCTGCAGTATGTCCGCAGTCTCTGATTATCTCCTGCAGTATGTCCGCAGTCTCTGATTGTCTTCTGCAGTATGTCCGCAGTCTCTGATTGTCTCCTGCAGTATGTCCGCAGTCTCTGGTAATCTGCTGCAGTATGTCCGCAGTCTCTGGTAATCTCCTGCAGTATGTCCGCAGTCTCTGGTAATCTCCTGCTGTATGTCCGCAGTCTCTGGTAATCTCCTGCAGTATGTCTGCAGTCTCTGGTAATCTCCTGCAGTATGTCCGCAGTCTCTGGTAATCTCCTGCAGTATGTCCGCAGTCTCTGGTAATCTCCTGCAGTATGTCCGCAGTCTCTGGTAATCTCCTGCAGTATGTCCGCAGTCTCTGGTAATCTCCTGCAGTATGTCCGCAGTCTCTAATTGTCTCCTGCAGTATGTCCGCAGTCTCTGATTGTCTCCTGCAGTATGTCCGCAGCCTCTGATTGTCTCCTGCAGTATGTCCGCAGTCTCTAATTGTCTCCTGCAGTATGTCCGCAGTCTCTGATTGTCTCCTGCAGTATGTCCGCAGCCTCTGATTGTCTCCTGCAGTATGTCCGCAGTCTCTGATTGTCTCCTGCAGTATGTCCACAGTCTCTGATTGTCTCACTTCAGTATGTCCGCAGTCTCTGATTGTCTCCTGCAGTATGTCCGCAGTCTCTG
The DNA here is from genome assembly GCA_037952835.1 of Lithobates septentrionalis. NCBI lineage: Eukaryota > Metazoa > Chordata > Amphibia > Anura > Ranidae > Lithobates > Lithobates septentrionalis. The sequence goes on from JBBDGP010001378.1 coordinate 2,697,258, forward strand.
ATTGTCTCCTGCAGTATGTCCGCAGTCTCTGGTAATCTCCTGCAGTATGTCCACAGTCTCTGGTAATCTCCTGCAGTATGTCCGCAGTCTCTGGTAATCTCCTGCAGTATGTCCGCAGTCTCTGATTGTCTCCTGCAGTATGTCCACAGTCTCTGATTGTCTCCTGCAGTATGTCCGCAGTCTCTGATTGTCTCCTGCAGTATGTCCGCAGTCTCTGGTAATCTCCTGCACTATGTCCGCAGTCTCCAATTGTCTCCTGCAGTATGTCTGCAGTCTCTGGTAATCTCCTGCAGTATGTCTGCAGTCTCTAATTGTCTCCTGCAGTATGTCTGCAGTCTCTAATTGTCTCCTGCAGTATGTCTGCAGTCTCTGATTGTCTCCTGCAGTATGTCCGCAGTCTCTGGTAATCTGCAGTATTTCCGCAGTCTCTAATTGTCTTCTGCAGTATGTCTGCAGTCTCTAATTGTCTCCTGCAGTATGTCCGCAGTCTCTGGTAATCTCCTGCAGTATGTCTGCAGTCTCTAATTGTCTCCTGCAGTATGTCTGCAGTCTCTAATTGTCTCCTGCAGTATGTCTGCAGTCTCTAATTGTCTCCTGCAGTCTCTAATTGTCTCCTGCAGTATGTCCACAGTCTCTGGTAATCTGCAGTATTTCCGCAGTCTCTAATTGTCTCCTGCAGTATGTCCGCAGTCTCTGGTAATCTCCTGCAGTATGTCCGCAGTCTCTGGTAATCTCCTGCAGTATGTCCGCAGTCTCCGAACCTCTCCTGTAGTATGTCTGCACTCTCTGACACTCTCCTGTAGTATGTGTATTATTATGCCCCTTTACTTGCTCAATTATTTGGGATTGCTCCACTGCTCAGTGAGAGGTAATGATGTGCATTAACCTCTAGCAACCAATCAGTGAACAGTAGTGATCTGCTTTAATCTCTAGCAACCAATCAGTAAGTGGTAATGATGTGCTGTAACCCCTAGCAACCAATTAGTGAGCGCTAATAATGCACATTAACCTCTAGCAACCAATCAGCAAGCAGAAATTATGTGTTGTAAACTCTAGAAACCAGCCAGTGAGCAGTAAGGATAGGCTGTAACCTCTGGCAAACAATTGCAATCGCTGCGTGATCTGCTGCAGTAAACTGATTTTGAGTCTACCTGCTATTTTTTGTATGTCTCAGAATGGAGGGGGGGCCCCAAGAAAATGTTTGCCCAGGGCCCAATCAAAATTAAAGACGGCCCTGGTTATACAAGCTGTACACTCACTACTTTACATTGTAGCAAAGTGTCATTTCTTCAGTGTTGTCACATGAAAAGATATAATAAAATGTTTACAAAAATGTGAGGGGTGTACTCACTTTTGTTGCCAGCGATTTAGACAGTAATGGCTGTGTGTTGAGTTATTTCGAGGGGACAGCATATTTACATTGTTATACAAGCTGTACACTCACTACTTTACATTTTAGCAAAGTGTCATTTCTTCAGTGTTGTCACATGAAAAGATAGGATAAAATATTTACAAAAATGTGAGGGGTGTACTCACTTTTGTGAGATACGGTATTTATGGTTGGAACTCTCCAACCGAGACAGACATGAAACCACATAAAGAAGCCACAAGGCTCACAACATAACACAGACCTGAGGTGTGCGCTGGTCAGCTGGTCGTTATGCCAAAAAAGAGGGCATACCCAAGATAAGTAATGGATGATTGTAGAAGAGGGATGTGCAAGGAAGTGCCCTGAAAAGGGGAATGGGTGGGAGGGTATCAAGCACCGGAACCAACAAGGAATGCAGGTGAGCCAGCTGCTTAAATAACCCCCCCCCCCCCCCAGTCTCCTCGCATAAATTCAGACCACCATACTGGCCTTCTTATATACTGTATATATATAGATATAGATATTGATATAGATATAGATACACACACACATTTTTGTTCTTGGGTTTAGATATAGTTTAAGCATTTATATGCTTCACAGCTGAGCACTATAAGAAACAACACAACTTACACCAAAGCCTTCTGAGATGAACCTGTGGCTGCCAAGCCACTGGGTGTGGTCCTCTCTTATGGATCATGCACTCAAGTGAAGCTTGTTTTAGTAAATTAAGATCATTAGCATGTATTTAAGAAAACAAACAAACACACTTTACATTTCCCAAATACACCTATTTGCATACTGGAATGTATCTATAAAAAATAATGATAATGCAAAATGTAAAGTAACCTTTAGCAGCCAATTAGAACAGTCACCTCCAAACTGCTGCCCTTTGCTTGCTTTTACTTGGCCCTTGGTGCAATATTCCCCCTACTGACACCAGTAATGAGGCACTATTCCTTCCACAGACACCAACAATGGGGCATGATTCCTTCCTCTGACACCAACAATAGAGCACAATTTCTTCCACTGACACTAACAATGGAACACTATTGCGTCCACTGACACCAACAGTGGGGCATAATTCCTCCCACTGATATAAACAATGAAATACTATTCCCCCCACTGATATAAACAATAAAATACTATTCCTCCCACTGACACCAGTGATGAAGCACTATTTCTTCCACTGACACCAAAGATGTGGCACTATTCCTCCCACTGACACCCATGATGGGGCATTATTCCTCCCAATGACATCAATAATGGGGAACTACTCCTCCCACTGACACCAATGATGGGGCACTATTCCTCTTACTGCCACAGGCACTATGTAATTTTTCTTACTCCCACTGACCACCAGCAGACATTGAACCATTGTTTACTCCCACTGAAGCTGGGGCACTGTTCCTCCCACTGACACCAACGATGGGGCGCTATTCCTCCCACTAATACCAAAGATGTGCACTTTTCTCCCCATTGACACCAATGATGAGGCACTATTCCTCCCATTGACACCAATGATGGGGTACTATTGCTCCCACTGACACCAATGTTGGGGCACTAAACCTCCTCCCACTGACCACAGGTGCTAAGTAATTTTCTTGCTCCCACTAACCACCAGTAGGCATTGAAGCATTGTTTAATCCCACTGAAGCTCGGCTATTTCTACTCCCAATGACCACACTTCAAACCCCCTAAAGTCTGAAGGACAGTAAACACTCCGTTTGTTAAAAAGTTTGGAGACTCCAGAGTTAGAACAATGAAAGGCAACTGTTTAATGGTTGATATGGCCTACAGTCCTATTAAAGTGTGGACTTGGTATCAGGTGTAGCTATTGATAACCCATATAAAGTCATAAATGTCACACTGAATGTGATTTAAATGTCTAATTTGTGTCTTCCAGGCTTCTCCTCCAAGTACAAATCCTTATCGGACTCCATCTTTCAGACAGCAACCTTTACAAATTCAGCCTGAAATTAAGCCAGAATACAACACAGGCCCTACAATTACCAAGTGGGTATTGCTGAGGTTAAAGCATAACTGTGAGGAAAACGTTTTCTTTTTAGTTTTGGATAGAGTGGAGATGGGTTAGAACACGTCTGGCTTTTATTGTTGTTTGTGTCTCTTAGGGAGATTCACCCTCTCTAATTGTCCTGGTGGCCATTATCACCAAAAGTAAAAGTGAGATAAAATCTCTTATTGTGAATGGTCACCAGAACAAGAATACAGGGGGAATCTTCCAATGGGGACATTTATTCTGGTGACTTCCAGGGATTTCCCTTACTTTGGAGGGATTTCCTTCCACTGCTATGGGACAAGAAGTGAAAGTATATCCTCCTAATGGGACACAGATAGCAAAAAAAAACCCAAAAAAACCTTACAGTTCTATTGTAAAGTGAATCAGACATAGACTCTTAGCCCAGGTAACCTTTTTTTACACACATAAAAGCTTTCTCACACTTGGCTGGCAGAGGTCACAAACAATGTTTTTAGCAGAAGACCAAACTAACAAAAATTAAGTGCCATGCTCAGTAGTGTTGAAAACCTAATATATACTCAATAAACAAATAATCACTTTAGTGAAAAACATACATCAATGCCATCAAGTCTCAATAATAAATAGAAATCATAAAAGTCTTACTTTTCAAAATGATACAATACTGTCTCTTTATAAAATGTGACCAAAAAGTATGCAATGTGCGCTTCAATGCTCAATCTTGATATATTGTTCCACATGAATCCTGCATGGAAAATAATGGCACACACCACCACTTCATGTTCCTTTCCCATAGGGTGGATTGTCACCTTGCACGGTGGGACCTGGTTACCATAGGTCCATACTGCGCCTTTACCCTTTAAAGGGATATATGTAATTGCACCACCTGGTCTCCTCCACTGCACAGCAGGTCCTGTTAGCATTCTTTCCCTTTAAAGGATGGCTGCAATAACAGCACACTGTCTCCTCCACTCCACAGGTAGGCACAGATATATTCTCCAAAGATAAAATAAAAACTAATAGTTCTCTCTGTTTAAAATGATTTTTAAGGGTAAAAAAGATACACTCACATAAAAACGGTGCACTAAACCTATGCATAAAGATAAAATCTCATCCAGAGCTCTTTCTCCTTCAGTGTTCTCAGCAGCTCATACAGCATTTTCTGGTCACACTGTAGATCACGTCATCAAGCTCCACCCAATATGTTTAGTCATCAAGACTTTGTCATAGGCCTAGATGGAGTGGTGTTATTGCAGCCATCCTTTAAAGGGAAGGAGTGCTAACAGGACGTATTGTGCAGTGGAAAAGACTAGGTGGTGCTATTACATATATTCCTTTAAAGGGGAAAGGCACAGTATGGATCTAAGGCAACCAGTTCCCACCATGCAAGGGGAGAGTCCATCTTATTATTAAAATGAGAAAGGAACACAAAGTGGTGGTGTGTGCCAACATTTTCCACGCAGGATCCATGTGGAACTGTATATCAAGTTTGAGCACTGAAGAGCACACCGCATACTTTTGGGTCACATTTAACCACTTCATATCCGGGCCATTTCTGACACTTTGCTCCTACATGTAAAAATCATCATTTTTTTGCTATAAAATTACATAGAACCCCCAAACATTATATATGTTTTTTTAGCAGAGACCCTACAGAATACAATGGCGGTCATTGCAACTTTTTATCTTGCACGGTATTTGCGCAGCAATTTTTCAAACGCGTTTTTTTTGGAAAAAAAACAGTTTCATGCTTAAAAAAAAACAAAACAGCAAAGTTAGACAATTTTTTTTGCATTGTGTGAAAGATGAAGTTACGCCGAGTAAATAGATACCTAACATGTCACGCTTCAAAATTGCACACGCTCGTGGAATGGCGCCAAACTTTGGTACTTAAAAATGCCCATAGGCGACGCTTTAAAATTTTTTACTGGTTACATGTTTTGAGTTACAGAGGAGGTCTAGGGCCAAAATTATTGCTCTCGCTCTAACGTTCGCGGCGATACCTCACATGTGTGGTTTGAACACCGTTTTCATATGTGGGCGGGACTTACGTATGCGTTCGCTTCTGCGTGCGAGCTCACGGGGACAGGGGCGCTTTAAAAATTTTTTTTTTTTTTTTTATTGTTAATTTTACTTAAAATTTTTTATTTTGACACTTTAAAAAAATATTTTTTTTTTTGATCACTTTTATTTCTATTACAAGGAATGTAAACATCCCTTGTAATAGGAAACTGACACGATCAGTCCTCTTTACAGTGAGATATGGGGTCAATAAGACCCCACATCTCACCTCTAGGCTGGGAAGCCTAAAATAAAAAAAAAAAATAAAACGATCGCCGCTTCACAACCGAAGCGGCGCCGTTTTTTTGAATGCAGAGGCCGGGCGTGACGTCATAACATCGCGCCCGGCCTCCGAACGATCATAGAGACTCCGGCGACCATCTGGTCCGCCGGAAATCTCTATGGTGAACATCCGGCGCCGGCGGATCCGCTATCCGACTCACCGATCGCTGAGGTGAGTCGGTAGTAGCACCGGAGGGCGGCGGGAGGGGGGGGGTGTCCCCTCCCGCCGCCCGTAAGAACGATCAAGCGGCGGAACAGCCGCTATGATCGTTCTTATGGTGTACGGAATCGCCGGCTGAAAATGCCGGTATCTGAATGATGTCTGTAGCCTCAGACATCATTCAGATATAAGCCCTGAAAGTGGAGGCCGTCATATGACGGCCTCCGGATGTCAAGAGGTTAAAGTGGTAGTAAAGTCCAAAACCAAAAAAAAATTTTCCCCCAGGCAGTTTACGTCATAATGTGCTATTATGCTCTGCATACTAGCTGATTATCACAGACATACCTTAAAAGAAAGCCCTCCAGTGACACATTATCACCGCTGTCAGCGCTTTCATCTTCACCTCTTCTTCCTTCCGGGTTCACGCTCTCCGGCCATTTGAATGGCCAGGCTGCGACGAGGTCACCCCCCACGCATGTGCACAGGAGTCACGGCACAATGCTCTCAATGGACAGCATACTCCAGTGTGCTGTCCATTCAGAGCATAGTGCCTATGGGTCGGTGACATCATTGGCCGCTACAAATGTGGATAGTCTTATTATAGCCTTACCTGTAGGTGCAGCATAAAGCAGTGCTTACTACTAATGTAAAAAGGACAGTATTGTATAATTTTGAAAAGTAGGACTTAATTTTTATCAATTATTGTGATGTGATGGCACTGACGTATGTTTTTCACTAAGGTGATTATTTGTTTATTGAGCATATATTAGATTTTCAACACTAGTGAGCACTGCACTTAATTTTTGTTGTCTGGTTGGTTGGTTGGTTTATTTGTGTTACAATAGCACATAAAGTGCTGGCACAGCTCACACTTATTGAGTTCATACATTTTGGCTTTTTAGCGCAGGAGGGCATTTTTACATGAGGTTCTTAGCAGGATTGTCTCTAAATGCTTGATTTGTGTAACTGCTTCCCTCTGTATTTTTGTTTAAGAACACATGCTTTCTTACAGCTCTTTAAAGGCATTTGCTATACTTAAATAATCATTTTTTGGTTCCCGACCCAGATCAGTAGATTCCAGCACTAGGAATTTCAGGGCTAGAATTTTAACATTTGGCACTGGGGATCCTAGCACAAAGGTAAGTATACATAGAAAGGTTAGCATTACAGGAAAACTTAATGTTAGAGTACAGCTGGCCATAGATTGATCGAAATTCAGCCTTTCAGCGGCAACTGGCCAAATCTTATTCAACCTATGGCCATTCCCGTTTGACAGAAGTCAATCATAGTTACATAGTTAGTCAGGTTGAAAAAAGACACAAGTCCATCCAGTTCAACCATAAAAAAAACAAACAAAAAAAAACAAAAAAAAAATATCGTACAATCCAATATACCCAATTCTTTACCCACAGTTGATCCAGAGGAAGGCAAAAAACCCCAGCAGAGCATGATCCAATTTGCTACAGCAGGGGAAAAAATTCCTTCCTGATCCCCCAAGAGGCAATCAGATTTTCCCTGGATCAACTTTACCTATAAATGCTAGTACCCAGTTATATTATGTACATTTAGGAAAGTATCCAGGCCTTTCTTAAAGCAATCTACTGAGCTGGCCAGAACCACCTCTGGCGGGAGTCTATTCCACATTTTCACAGCTCTTACTGTGAAGAAACCTTTCCGTATTTGGAGATGAAATCTCTTTTCCTCCAGTCGTAAAGAGTGCCCCCTTGTCCTCTGCGTTGACCGTGAAGTGAATAACTCAACACCAAGTTCACTATATGGACCTCTTATATATTTGAACATGTTGATTATATCCCCCCTTATTCTCCTCTTCTCAAGAGTGAATAAATTCAGTTCCTCTAATCTTTCCTCATAGCTGAGCTCCCCCATGCCTCTTATCAGTTTGGTTGCCCTTCTGTGCACTTTCTCCAGTTCCCCGATATCCTTTTTGAGAACTGGTGCCCAAAACTGAACTGCATATTCCAGATGAGGTCTTACTAATGATTTGAACAGGGGCAAAATGTTGAGAGTCCATACCTCTCTTAATTAAAGAAAGGACTTTGCTCGCTTTGGAAACCGCAGCTTGGCATTGCATGCTATTATTGAGCTTATGATCTACCAAAACCCCCAGATCCTTCTCCACCATGGATTCCCCCAGTTGTACTCCCCCTAGCATGTATGATACATGCATATTCTTAGCCCCCAAGTGCATAACTTTACATTTCTCAACATTAAACCTCATCTGCCACATAGATGCCCAATCAGACAATGCATTGAGGTCAGCTTGTAAATTGGAGACATCCTGTAAGGACGTTATTCCACTGCATAGCTTGGTGTCATCTGCAAAGACAGAAATGTTACTTTTGATCCCAAACCCAATATCATTTATAAAGATATTAAAGAGTAAGGGTCCCAGCACTGAACCTTGGGGTACACCACTGATAACCCTAGACTATTAAGAGTAAGAATCATTAACCACTACTCTCTGAATTCTGTCTTTTAGCCAGTTTTCTATCCATTTACAAACTGATATTTCCAAGCCTGTAGACTTTAACTTACACATGAGCCGTGTATGCGGAACTGTATCGAACGCTTTTGCAAAATCCAAGTATACCACGTCCACAGCCACCCCTCTGTCCAAGGTTTTACTTACCTCTTCATAAAAAGAAATCAGGTTTGTCTGACAACTTCTGTCTTTCATGAATCCATGCTGTCTGTTGCTTAAAATGTTTTTTTTTTACAGCAAAAACTCGTCGATGTGGTCTTTTATTAAATGCTCCAGTATCTTCCCGACTATAGATGTTAAACTAACAGGACTATAGTTACTTGGTAAAGACTTTGATCCCTTTTTAAATATAGGCACCACGTTCGCCCTGCGCCAATCCAGTGGTACTATTCCCGTCATTATTGAGTCCCTAAAAATGAGATACAATGGCTTTGAAATTACAGAGCTCAATTCTTTTAGGATCCGTGGGTGGATGCCATCAGGTCCAGGTGCTTTATCCACCTTTATTCATTCTAAATATTTTTGGACCATATCACTTTTTGAGCCATTGTGGATCATTCGGGGCTGTGTCAATACCACCCCCATTATGTACATGAGCTCCCCCATGCTCTTCTGTATACACAGAGCTGAAGAAAGTATTTAATAAATTAGCCTTCTCCTTGTCCCCAGTCACCCACTCTAGATTATTTTGTAAAGGGCCTACATGCTCAGACCTGACCTTTTTACTATTAATATATTTGAAGATTTTTTGGGGGTTTGTCCTACTATTTTTTGCGATCTGTCGTTCATTTTGAATTTTTGCATCCTTGATTTCCTTTTTACATATTCTGTAAAATTCTTTGTAGCATTTAAACGACACTAGTCTTCCGTCATTTTTATATTTTTTAAAAGCTCTTTTCTTATTGTTTATAGCTTTTCTATCTTTGACCGTGAGCCACATACACTACCGTTCAAAAGTTTGGGGTCACCCAAACAATTTTGTGTTTTCCATGAAAAGTCACACTTATTCACCACCATACGTTGTGAAATGAATAGAAAATAGAGTCAAGACATTGACAAGGTTAGAAATAATGATTTGTATTTGAAATAACATTGTTTTTACATCAAACTTTGCTTTCATCAAAGAATCCTCCTTTTGCAGCAATTACAGCATTGCACACCTTTTGCATTCTAGCTGTTAATTTATTGAGGTAAGCTGGAGAAATTGCACCCCACGCTTCTAGAAGCAGCTCCCACATGTTGGATTGGTTGGATGGGCACTTCTGGCGTACCATACGGTCAAGCTGCTCCCACAACAGCTCAATGGGGTTCAGATCTGGTGACTGTGCTGGCCACTCCATTACCGATAGAATACCAGCTGCCTGCTTCTGCTGTAAATAGTTCTTGCACAATTTGGAGGTGCGTTTAGGGTCATTGTCCTGTTGTAGGATGAAATTGGCTCCAATCAAGCGCTGTCCACTGGGTATGGCATGGCGTTGCAAAATGGAGTGATAGCCTTCCTTATTCAGAATCCCTTTTACCCTGTACAAAGCTCCCACCTTACCAGCACCAAAGCAACTCCAGACCATCACATTACCTCCACCATGCTTAACAGATGGCGTCAGGCATTCTTCCAGCATCTTTTCATTTGTTCTGCGTCTCACAAACGTTCTTCTTTGTGATCCAAACACCTCAAACTTGGATTCATCCGTCCACAACACTTTTTTCCAGTCTTCCTCTGTCCAATGTCTGTGTTCTTTTGCCCATCTTAATCTTTTTCTTTTATTGGCCAGTCTCAGATATGGCTTTTTCTTTGCCACTCTGCCCTGAAGCCCAAAATCCCGCAGCCGCCTCTTCACTGTAGATGTTGACACTGGTGTTTTGCGGGTACTGTTTAATGAAGATGCCAGTTGGGGACCTGTGAGGGGTCTGTTTCTCAAACTAGAGACTCTAATGTGCTTATCTTCTTGCTTAGTTGTGCAACGCGGCCTCCCACTTCTTTTTCTACTCTGGTTAGAGCCTGTTTGTGCTGTCCTCTGAAGGGAGTAGTACACACCGTTGTAGGAAATCTTCAATTTCTTTGCAATTTCTCGCATGGAATAGCCTTCATTTCTAAGAACAAGAATAGACTGTCGAGTTTCAGATGAAAGTTCTCTTTTTCTGGCCATTTTGAGCGTTTAATTGACCCCACAAATGTGATGCTCCAGAAACTCAATCTGCTCACAGGAAGGTCAGTTTTGTAGCTTCTGGAAGGAGCTAGACTGTTTTTAGATGTGTGAACATGATTTCACAAGGGTTTGCTAATCATCAATTAGCCTTCTGAGCCAATGAGCAAACACATTGTATCATTAGAACACTGGAGTGATAGTTGCTGGAAATGGGCCTCTATACACCTATGTAGATATTGCACCAAAAACTAGACATTTGCAGTTAGAATAGTCATTTACCACATTAGCAATGTATAGAGTATATTTGTTAAAAGTTAGGACTAGTTTAAAGTTAGCTTCATTTAAAAGTACAGTGCTTTTCCTTCAAAAATAAGGACATTTCAATGTGACCCCAAACTTTTGAACGGTAGTGTAGGTTTAATTTTTAGCCTTTTAAACTTATTGCCCATGGGAATATACTTTGCAGTGAGGTCCCAAACAGTCTTTTTGAAGAATTCCCATTTCTGTTCTGTGTTTATTGATGCCAATATTCCCTCCCAGTCTAAGTCCTGGAGAGCAGCCCTCATCCTTGGAAAATTTGCTCTCTTCAAGTTAAGTGTTTTTATCTTTCCCGTATGTATCTCTTGTTTACAGCTAACATCAAATTAAATCATGTTATGATCACTGCTACCCAGGTGTTCCTTTATCTTAACATTAGTAATAAGCTCTGCATGGTTTGAGATTACCAGGTCCAACAGAGCTTCATTCCTAGTTGGGGCCTCAATAAACTGGACCATAAAATTTTACTGTACTAGGTTTATAAATTTTTGCCCTTTAACTGTCCCAGCAGTGCCATTACTCCAGTCAATTTCTGGGTAGTTAAAATCCCCCATTATTATCACCGTCCCAGCCCTTGCAGCCCTTTCCATCTGTGCAAGGAGCTGAGTCTCCACCTCCTCGTTAATGTTGGGTGGTCTATAACAAACTCCAATGATTAACTTTGAACTACGCACATCTATATGCAGTTCCACCCATAATGCTTCAGACTCATCACACTCTCCATCAATCAGGTCCTCTTTCACACTTGCTTTGAGATCACTTCTCACATAGAGACAGACCCCGCCACCTTTCTTTTTTACCCTGTCTCTCCGAAAGAGTGCATAGCCAGGAATATTAATAGCCCAGTCATGTGAGGATTGAAGCCAAGTTTCAGCAATACCGATTACATCATAGTTCACCTCATGCACCAGAGCTTCCAACTCACCTATTTTGCTTGGCAGACTTCTGGCATTGGTGAACAAACACTTTAATGCATTATTACATTTTGCTAATGAAAAATCTAATCTTGATGTCTGTCAAACGCTGATCAGTGTATTCTAACAGTCCCTGCTATCAGAATACAATGGCACAGCAGGGATGATTCCTCCATCCACCTTGCGTGTGTGAATAAGGGAATCCATGTGTTTATTTTCGATCACCCAGGAAAATAAAAAACCCATTTATGCCTAGCCTTAGTATGAAGTATAAGCTATGGTTACAGGTAGCATTAGTTTGAGGGTTAGTGTTACGGTTACGGGGAGAAATATTGTTAGGGTTAAAGGAAAGGTTAGCATAAAGCGGCCTTAGGGTAGGGCATCGCTTTATCAGTTTTGTGCTTTGCACTGAAAAGTACCAGAACCAATCTACTATACCAACACTGAAAGCTTATATTGTCATGACCCTGAAGGCATTGTATCGTATATTCTAAATCTTATATTTAAGTTTTTTACTCTACACAAGGGTATTTTAGAGCACTCATTTACAGTATCTCACAAAAGTGAGTACACCCTCACATTTTTGTAAACATTTTATTATATTTTTTTATGTGACAACACTGAAGAAATTACACTTTGCTACAATGTAAAGTAGTGAGTGTACAGCTTGTATAACAGTGTAAATTTGCTGTCCCCTCAAATTAACTCAACACACAGCCAAACTGCTGGCAACAAAAGTGAGTACACCCCTAAGTGAAAATGCCCAAATTGGGCCTAAAGTGTCAATATTTTGTGTGGCCGCCTTTTTTTTCCACCACTGCCTTAACGCTCTTGGGGACGGAGTTCACCAGAGCTTCACAGGTTGCCACTGTAGACCTTTTCCACTCCTCCATGATGATATCACAGAGCTAGTGAATGTTAGAGACCTTGCGCTCCTCCACCTTCCATTTGAGGATACCCCACAGATGCTTAATAGGGTTTAGGTCTGGAGACATATATAATCCAAAAGAAAACAAGCGCGCATCCACTAATTCACTAATATTCAAACAGTGAAAATGTATGAAATAATGTAACCATAAATCGTCTAAATATCCATGTGTTACCAAATACAATTGTGTAAAAACAATAAAGGTATTCAAAAAAAAGCAAAAAAAACAACATGAAGCGTCCATGTGAACAGTGGTCACATCATAATTTCAGTGATCAATTGTGCTATGAAATAAAATAAAAATCCTAGTACGTGATGGTGGGAATATATAACTGTGTAGAAACAGAAATAAATATATCCAGGTGAATAAAAAAATTATTTTAAAATTAGAGAATTAAAAAATGAAAAGTGACAAAACGCAACCCAAAGCGTCCATGGGAACAGTGATCACACCGTGAGACCTGTGATCAATAATGATATAGAACAAAGTCCATATACGTGATAATGTAAGTATAAACAGACTTCTCAACCCTTGGACAAAACCCTGAATATTCTTCCAGTCAAGAGATATGTCATTAAAGCCGCTTACCAGATCAGTTGGACCTCAAGTTATAGAGATCATAAGAGCCTGATGCATCAGGCTGCCGGCAACGATAGCTTTCATCTGTTCTTTAATCCAGGAAATACGCTCTCATCCAGCCTGAATGACCAAATGTAAGTGCTCTTTTCTCCCAGACTTGGATCCCAGGATCAAGGAATAAAGACACCCTGAACAGGGTTTCCTCACAAACGATAGTCCTGGAAGTTAGCCACTCAGTGGGGGATAAAAAAGGAGGAAGGCTCCTAGTGCAGATAAACTTCAAAATGGTTTATTTCACTACAGAGTCACTTAAAAAGTCACAACAAGCGTTTCATAGCAAACATAAATTTAATAGAAAACAGGAACAAAAAGCGGATATAAAATAGCAAAAACAGCCAAGGAACAAACCAGCTGGCTGCATGAGAAAAACATGTAATAACGGCATGCCTCCGTTCCCAGTTGATGCCTTCTATGGAGAAATGCGTCGGGTGGAGTAACTGATTCTGACATCATTACGTTTTTGACAGAACAGGAGAGAAGGAGACCTGCTCTTGTGCACGTGATTGTGCGTGGCCGGCAAAGATCATGCCCGCCGGCCACGCGCATCGGGTTCCCCACCGCGCCTGCTATCGCCCTTTTAAGTTTAGAACCGCTTTAAGCCTGTTCCACTCTACCCAAAACTAAAGTTTAATACCAACAATGTTTTTTAATAATGATTAATTGTGACAGGAATTATAGGTAGCCCTAAAAACATATCATCTTTTGGAAAGTTTATTAATCATAGTCTTCTTTCATCTTTCTTTTCAAACAGTTATGAAGCACCACTGCCTGCACAGCCACAGAAATGCGCCAAAATTCGTTATGACTTCACTGCCAGAAATGCCAACGAATTGTCAGTAATGAAAGATGAAGTGCTGGAGGTAGGATTGCTTTTGTGAATTTAATTATTTTCTTTAAATTTCAAAGGATGACAAAATTACTGCAAGCCAAAATGTTGATGCTGCTGTATATTTAAGGTTTTAGATGTGATCTTTTTTATGTTTTTTTACAGATTCTGGAAGATAACAAACAGTGGTGGAAGCTGAGAAACACCATCGGGCAGGAAGGCTATGTCCCATATAACATTCTCGATGTAGTATCAACGGAAGAAAGCCAGATAGATGGACCATATGGCAAAGTAATAATATATTTATTAAGGAAGAAGGCAGAAGTTGTCCTTAGGGCAACAATACAATTGCCCTCCTACCCCAGTATCATATAGGATATATGAGAGATAACCGTAACAAGATCTCATGTGCAGATGCTTGATCTAAGCAGCTGACCAGCTGCTTTTCTGAATAAAAAAAAATGAAAAGGGTTTAGCCAATTTTCAGATATGTTCTTTTTAGATCTGAAATTTTAAAATAGCTGGATGATGTATTTTAAAAAGTTTAAAATAGTATAGCTAGAGAATAAGGACATTCAATATTGTGGTCATTGTAATATTGTAATATTATAGTGTGTAATATGCATGTCTTTGTTGGTAAATATACATATGTGCTTATGTTGTTCTAGAGTGGAAGCAAATACCGAGAAGGAAACCCAAGAAGTCCCGTTAGCCCTGCATTCAAGCTTCCAAGTAGTTATGCTGGAGATAAATGGGGAAGTGAGATGACTGGATGGTCAACCAGTCAGAACACCAAAGAAAGTAAGTTAGGCTTTGATTCTACAGAGCTACACCTGGCCTAACATTTACACCCTGTGTTTGCAATGGCTTTCCTACCTGCTTTTGATTCCACAACCTGATCTAACCAGTGAGCCATATACTTAAAACCCTCCAGAAAACTCCTTTGACCCCTGCCAATCATTAAAAAAAAGACTGCCGTGTTACATGAGACTGCTAGGTTACAGACAGACTGCTAGTAACTGTCCATGTTACAGAGAGACTGCTCCATACAGAATGATAGTAGCATGCAAAGAGACTGTACCATACAGACTGATTTATACAGCGATAGCACCAAACAGTGGAGCTGCCAGAGAGACTGTACAATACAGACTGCTTCATACACAAAGATAGCACCATGTGGGGGGACTGTCTGAGAGACTCAAAGACTATGCCACAAAGAATATCATAGATCTGGGATATGCAATTAGCTGACCTCAAGCTGTTACAAAACTACAAGTCCCATCATGCCTCTGTCTCTGGGCGTCATGCTTTTGGCTGTCAGAGTTTTGCTATGCCTCATGGGACTTGTAGTTCTGCAACAGATGGAGGTCCGCCAATTGCATATCCCTGCCATAGATGATCACTTCGGTTGTAAGAGATTCTGACAGAGACTGACCCATATAGAATGCTAAAGAGAGACTGCATCATACAGACCACCAAAGAGACTACCATAGACTGTGGCAAACGGCGTGCCAGAGAGAATGTATGGCTGTATCATTTACATAAAATTCTAAAACAAAAGCAAAAATTTTAAAGCAAGCAAGAACTTGCTTTAAAATTCTAAAGCAAGTTCTGGTTTTGTAATAAAGTGCCTTTTTCACAGTGCTGAGCAAACATGGAAGTGTGTAGTCCAGGGCCAGATTTACATCTTGGGAGCCTAAAGGCAGAGGATTCTGAAGCGCCCCCCCCCCCCCCCACTCCAAAAAACAAAACAAAAAACAGCAGTAATCAACACGCTCATCCCTAAGCATAAATTCCTTCTGCAAGTTAAAATTCTCCCCAAACAAAAAATGCAAAAATTCCCCATCCGGACAGTCTAAATCCCCCTCTCAGCACATATCTTTGCCCCCAATCCCACCTTCTAGCTCAAATCACCACTCCTAGCACACATCGTCTTTCCTTCCAAATTCCCACTCCCAGAATAATTCTCCCACCAAATCCCCCCTCCTAGCACAAATCCTCTCCCCCAATTATCCTCTCCTAGCGTAAACCCTCCCGCCAAAACCCCACTTCTAGCATAAACCCTCTTCCCAAATCCCCCCTCCTAGTGTAAGTTCTCCGCCCAAAACCCCCTGCTAGTACAAATCCTCTCCCCCAATTCTCCCTCCTAGTACAAATCCTCTACCCCAAATCCCCTCACCCAGCATAAATCCCCCCCCAAATCCCCCTCCTAGTACAAACCCCCCCCAAATCCCCTCTCCTAGCACAAATCCCCTTAAATCCATCCTCTTAGGACAACCCCCTCCAAATTACCCTTCCCAGCACAGCACAAATCCCTGCCCCACCCCTATTCCCCTACTAGCACAAATGTTCCCCAATTCTGCCCCCCAACACATATGTCGTCCCCCCCCATTCCTCCTTCTAGCACAAATCCCCCCTATTACCCTTCCCAGCACAAACAGCCCCTCCCCCCCCGATCTTACAGGAGTAGTAATTTTTATTTCTGCACTTATTACAATTCATTTTTTGCATTGATTGAATTATTTATAGAAAGCGACGCATATTTATTCACTGATAGGAAGCGCCACATTGTTTCCTTCTTCATTACATCCACATGTGGAAATGCATATGAATGTGAGTAGCACCCATTATAGTTTGTTTGCACGTAAACACTATTGTTAGTGGTAGCGCAGGTGTTTTCCCGATCATAGTAGTGAGAGGGTACGGCTCTCTGTGCTCCCCATGAACATTGTACCCACAGTCCCACACCCGTTGCAAGTCCGGACAGGAGAAGTGTCAGCAAGGAGAGAGCTGGGATAACAGTGCTCCTCTATACAGCAGATGACACAGGATCCTCTTACATCACACAGTACATGGCTTGATTACCCGTCCCCCTACCCACATTTCTGGGAGATGAGCAGTCCTTGGAGGTGCTAGGGGGCGGGTAAGCAAGTGGTATACTGTACGATGTAAGAGGATCTTGTGTTATCTGCTGTATGGAGGAGCAATGTTATCCCAGCTCTCTCCTTGCTGATACTTCTCCTGTCCGAGACTTGCAGTGGGCGTGGGAACAATGTTCATGAGGGGGCCAGCCTGGGGGGGGGGGGGGCACAACTGAAATCTGGTTATTTTATTTATTACAGGTACTTATATAGCACAATCAATTTATGCAACCCTTTACATACTTATCAGTGGCGTCTCCAGCTTTCATATTTAGGGGGGGCACATGGGGGGACAGGGACAAAAGTAGGGGGCCAACTATAAAATATTATATATATATATATATATATATATATATATATATATATATATATATATATATATATATATACCACCTAACCTGACACTATTGTATATCACCCTAACCTGTCACTATATCACCCCAATCTGCCAGTGTACTACCCTAACATCACTTGACGTTGACGTACGGTGCGCTACCTGTCCGCCTGGGGGGAGGGATGCCAGATATAGGATCCGCCTCAGGTGCCAATTTTGAAAACCATTTATCATTTTCCTTCCACTTCACAATTATGTGCCACTTTGTGTTGGTCTATCACATAAAATCCCAATAAAATACATTTACGTTTTTGGTTGTAACATGACAAAATGTGGAGAATTTCAAGGGGTGTGAATACTTTTTCAAGGCACTGTATGTGTGTGTATGTATATATATATATATGTATATATGTATATATATACTTTTTTATAGTTGGCCCCCCTACTTTTGTCCCTGTCCCCCCATGTGCCCCCCCTAAATATGAAAGCTGGAGACGCCGCTGGTTAGGTGATAGTGCCAAGTTAGGTGATATAGAGTAGTGCCAGGTTAGGTGGTAGTGCCAGGTTAGGTGATATACAATAGTGCTAGGTTAGGTGGTAATGGCAGGCTAGGTGGTAGTGCCAGGTTAGGTGATATACAATAATGTCAGGTTAGATGGTAGTGCCAGTTTAGGTAATAGTGCCAGGTTAGGTAATAGTGCCAGGTAGGGTGGTAGTGCCAGGTTAGGGTGGTAGTGTCAGGTTAGGGCGGTAGTTCCAGGTTAGGTAATAGTGCCAGGCTAGGTGGTAGTGCCAGGTTAGGGTGGTAGTGCCAGGTTAGGTAATAGTGCCAGGTTAGGGTGGTAGTGCCAGGTTAGGGTGGTAATGCCAGGTTAGGTGGTAGTGCCAGGTTAGGTGGTAGTGCCAGGTTAGGGTAATGGTGCCAGGTTAGGTAATATAGCGCCTGCAAACCGCCCCAGTGTGAAAGGGGTCTAAAAGCATGAATTTACAATCACTGTCCCTGCTGCTGCTGCAGAACCTCCTTCTCCCCCTCCCTGAAGTAAACATAAAGAAAAAAAACTCACATGGGTGCCGTCAAGCTGAGGATTGATTCTGGCTTCTTCTTCCTGGAACTGTAGTCAAAATGTGGCAGGTAAGAGGGGAAGAGGGAGGGGCTGCAGCACGGACAAAAGCATTATTGGCTGACGAGATGAGATGCAAATATCTCCCCTTCCTGTGATGGTCGGGAGTTGGGACACAGACATCATGCAGCCCTGCATCTTACTGGTGTGTGCACTTCTCCACACATTACAGGTTGGAGATGTTGTTTTGCATACACAGGGGCGGGCTTAGAGGTTGAAGCACTGCTGCTGGAGCTGGCTCCGTCTTTTGTCATTATAACAAGCAGGAGACCCGGACAATAAAGTTTACACAACAGGACACGGAGCATGGCAATTACATAGCGATGCCCTCTGTGGGTCTCTCCCTCCAGCAGCTGAGAGTCTACAGAGAATCGCTCTGTAATTGCTGTGCCAATCGATTTAATTGGGGGGGCACATGGGGGGCCCAGTATGATGTTGGGGGGGTCAGGGCCCCCTGTGGCCCCACCCTGGTGACACCTCTGATACTTATTATACATTCTTATCAGTCCCTGCCCTCAAGGGGCTTACAATCTAAGGTCCCTAACTCACATTTATACATACACATACTAGGGCCTATTTAGACAGGAGCCAATTAACCTACCAGCATGTCTTTGGAGTGTGGGAGGAAAACCGGAGTACCCAGAGGAAACACACACAGATACAGGGAGAACATGCAAACTCCAGGCAGGTAGTGCCATGGTTGGGATTCGAACCGACGACCCTAGTGCTTGTGGAAGTGCTAACCACTTAGATGGTTAGATGAAAGGTTTAGTGTAGTATAACATTTCTGGTAGATTAATAGTATTTTTTACAGAGATCTATACATCAGACCTAAAAGAAGGACAGGAAAGAAGAAAAGAGTGATTTTGTTTAACAAATAGAAAATCTCTCCAATGGTTGAAAGCTATTGTATATACTGTTCGTTAGGCATTGCTTCCAATATGCAAATTTTGTGTATACCAGGAGTTGCCCTTTCTCTTCAGGATCTTTATTGACAGCAGGTTTGTTGATGTCGTGTTCAAGCACTCAACATGAATTCCATTGGACACAATAAATAAGTCAGCCCTACACAATTCGCAGGCTCAGCACCCAGCCAGCCAATCACCTTTAGACTGGATTATATTTTCTGCTGCTGCAGATCACAGCACCAGAAGAAATGGGCTGCTACCTTTGCAATGATATGCTGCTGAAGAGCAGTTCTACACACAAAGAACGTTTTAATTACTTTTAGGGCCCATTCATATCACAGTTTTGCATGCACATATAACAATATTTTTTCTACATGTTTTGCAATTTTTTTTGTTGACCTTTAAAAAGGTTGTTTTTTTTTTTACACATTGTTCGATAATGAGTGTTGTGACTATTAAAATCAAAGAGTTTTTTATTGTTGTATATACCCCTATATGAGAGATCTCCTATCACATTTAGTTTCAGTGATTACCATTTTGGGACATTGCAGCATGTTGCGCTCCATTTAAATGCAACTTCCATTTTCCACCAGCAAACTTCAATGCAGCACATTAGTATGAACTCTATCGAAAAGCCAGTGGCGTGCAAAACACACCTCAAAAACTTCCACCCGGTGCCAAAAAAAGTGCCCACACATAGAGAGTGAAACACAAAAACGTGCAACGGGTGTACAGAGTCCTCCACTAGGGAAGGACCTTACCCTGATCCCCCGGGGCGTTAGGCTCCAGACAGGGACTGAGGTACTCAGACAAAGGGTCCATCCGGCCGAAACCAGGCGGACCCCCACAACTGGAAGGACTGCCGAAGCAGACCAATCCAAGTACAGTGGGGCTCTCCCGAAGAGAGACCCCTCAAAGGAGAGGGCGAACCAAGCCAAAGGGCCTATGTCCACCCCCTCCCAAGACTTTCAGAGTAGGCCCGAGGACCCACACCCTACTCGCCACACAGTGACAAACGTGTATACAAGACAACCAAAAAAAAGACAAAAAGGTGACAAACAGGGGTAAAAGAAAGAGGGGGGAAGATAGTGAGATGGGAGAGTGAAAGTGGCCATTGTGCTATACAATGGCCGGCCCTCCGGCCAGGCATACAAATTTCCCCTGGTCCTGGCCAAAAGGCCCGGCCCAAGAGGCAGGTGCGAAAAACGTGTGTTGTGGTGAAGTGACCATGGTGCCATAAAATCAAGTGCTTTCACACCGTGACTATACGGCACCCCTGAACTGCCACTTGAGGGGCACATTCACCACTGGCTTTTCGAAAAAGCCCTGACCCACAGCCCAGACCACAGCAGCCCCCACCCCAGGCAGAAAGATATGGAGTTCTGGAAGCTTGGAGAGAGCCCTTGCCATCAGGCTTCACCGTCGTTCCGTCCCTCCTACCTAATTACATTCGGTAAATACTGGCCGCTCCCCCGGTGGGAGAAAGGGGAGCCAGCGTTCTCTCCCAAATAACTGTCCAGAGCTAGAGCTGCCCCAATCCAGGCCAGAAGGCCAGGGTCCCGACCCTCCGCCAAGACCGAATGGTTTTCCGTCCCCATCAGAAGGCTTCCCTTTCAGCTACAAACCGCTCCGGGTTACCTTCACTCCAGCAGGTTTTGCATAGCAACCGCAATCCCATCTCTATCTCGCCATAGATCAGGGACAGAAGCAAGCGCCACCTCCTGGAAACTGATAAGAACGGATACTACACTCGATCTTAGCCAAAAGGCCGAGAAGCAATTAGCAATAATCACACATTAGTATGAACTGGGACAATTGAAAAACAAGGCAGTTTGCCTTGTACTTGCACTGAGGCTGCGTTAAGCAACACAGACCAATGAAAGTGGTGAGAATGAGCCCTTAGGGAGAGATGGCTTTGATAGGTAGGCAGGCATGGATACCAAATAAAAAGTTCACACTTTGGATGCAAGAAAGTCAACAGCAAAGTTGATATAAGATCACATTACAATGTTATAGTTCTTATTATGGTTCTGTAATTTCAGCCTATCATATATTCTGTGACAATGCTTTCTTCTATTGGCTTGTTGTATAGTTCTCAATGTGTTCATTTTATTTCTGCAGAGTTAATTCACCACATGGATGAAGTGAATGATGAACTTTTAAAGAAAATCACGAGTAATCAACCACCTAAACGGAATTTTGTAGCACAAAAAGCTCAGCAAGTACATGTTCCATTAACTTTCCAGTCTGACCCAGAGGAAGTGAAAGCCTGGCTGGAAGCTAAGGGATTTAGTAAACCGTAAGTAATAATCAACTTTTGTATGTCTGATTACAACTTACATGTATCCATGACAAGATCTTACCAGTGGACTAATAACTCTGCTCACACAATTTACACTCTGATTGTACAATCCATGCACAATCTACCTTAGATTTATCAAAGCTATTTAAGTTGAGGGCCTACTTAAACAATCAATTCATTTTGTATCAGGATACAAATTGCCTATTTTATAATGATCCTGTCCCTGATGGAGATATTTAATTTACCTTCCCTGTCTTCGATACTACTAGAAAATGGTGTCCAAAAGTAATAGAAAAAGTAAACTGACACAGGGTATTAACCCATACCCTCTTTACTATACCTACATTATATATAAATGTTGTGCGTTCCCAGCTAAGGGAGTGAGCTGTCAAAGACACCTCTCGGTCTGTACTAATGATCAGGAACCGGAGGGACCAGTTCCCAATCATGTGACCACTGTGATAGCCAATCACAGTGGTCACATGATTAGGCAGACTTTTCCACTTCCTGGGCATAATAACCCATTTAAAGTGCGGTTCCACCCAAAAAAAAAAAAAAATACATGAAAAATCCTAAAAAAACAAAAAACAAAAAAAATTTGGATATTTTTTTTTTTAACTTACCTCTAAATGCCTGTTGCTAGGTGGTCCCTCGTAGTCTGCCTCTTCCAGTGCCTGGGCTGGTGACATCACTTCCCCCTCGGCACAGGAAGGGCTCTGCTCTGCTCCCTCCCTCCTGTCAATCATCTGGAACCCATTACAGGTCCCAGGTGACTGAGCGGCCAATCACGGCGCTTGCGCATGCGCAGTGGGTGCCAGGCTGGGAAGCCACAGCCCAGCGCCCACAGTTGCAATGCGCCGCTGAACGGAGGGGGAGACGAGCAGGGCTTCGATCCCCCGCATCGCTGGACCCAGGGACAGGTAAGTGTCCAATTAAAAGTCAGCAGCTGCAGTAATTGTAGCTGCTGACTTTTAATTTTTTTTTTTTTTTTTTTTACTGGACCTCGAGTGGAACTCCTCTTTAAGGCCTCATGTACACTGCTGCTGGTAAACGGACGTTCAGAGGCAGTTGGCTGCTTTTTTCAGCTGCCCCTGAACTCATCCAATGTTATCTTATGTGTACATGTACACAGGTTCGTTTAATGTTGTTTTTAGGCCGTTGCGTTTAGAGGCTTTTCTTTGAAGGCAAAAAAAATGAGTTTGGATGCTGAAGTTTCCAACGTTTCAGATGCCAAGCGCGTCTAAATGCGGCCATATGCGGCTAAACACGGTAACTCGTGTTTAGCCACGTTTCGTTGACAGGCGTTTTTCATTTTTGGCTATTTAAAAAAATATATATATATATTTTTTTTTCAAATGCTTCTAAACGCAAACACGACATGAAATCACGGCAGACGTTTTAAACGTGGGTTATTATCTGTCAAGTTAAATCGTTCAGGAGAGGTTGTAAAAACATCCCGTGTACATAAAGGGACGCTGGGGCGGATGGGAAGGAGTAATCTTGTCTATGACCCTGTCAGTGCTAGTAGCCTGAATGGCCTGCACAGTGCCCTGACCTCAACCCGTTTGAACACCTTTGATTTTAATTGGAATGCCAATTGTGAGCCAACATCCATACCTAACCTCACAAATGCTTTTTTTGGCTGCATGAGCACATATATGACAAATAGGATTTACCCTGCAGCTTCTGCTTGCACAGAGCTATGGCGCTTTATATTGTGATTTTAAAAAGTGTATGTGTTCACACTGTCATGCCATGTCTCCTATACTAGCTAAGGGATGGTTTTTTTTTCTCCATTAGGACAGCAAACCAACTGGGCATTTTAAATGGGGCACAGATTTTCTCTCTAAACAAAGATGAGTTAAGGAGGGTTTGTGGAGAAGAGGGTGGAAGAGTATACAGTCAGCTGCTTGTGCAAAAGTCACAGTTAGAGGTAAGTGTCTACATCCATGGAATTATCAGAGATGGTGATACAAATTTTAAAAATATTTTAATTGTGAAAAGAAGCAAATGTGGTAACAAGTTAAATTACATTTTCACATTGTCAATTTACAACTTTTCTCACACAGGAGTTAAGTATCAGATGGACTATTAGATGATAGAAAAAAAGTTTGAGGCAGTGTAAATTCAAAATAATCATCTGCATGCAAAAGAAGGATATGTAACGTTCAATAGAAATCTCAGGAGCATGCAGCGTTTCAGTTAAATCAGCTGGTTTCACCACTGTAAGGGTAGACATAAAATGTGAAAAGACAACAAACAAAAATTCCCAGCTCACTTACCAGCCAGCCTGCAACAAACCGAACTGACCCTGTCTTATGCCCTGTACACACAGTCGGACATTGATCGAACATTTCGACAACAAAATCCATGGATTTTTTTCGACGGATGTTGGCTCAAACTTGTCTTGCATACACACGGTCACACAAAGTTGTCGGAAAATCCGATCGCTCTGAACGCGGTGACGTAAAACACGTACGTCGGGACTATAAACGGGGCAGTAGCCAATAGCTTTCGTTTCTTAATTTATTCTGGGCATGCGTGGCACTTTGTCCGTCGGATTTGTGTACACACGATCAGAATTTCAAACACTCAAACTTTGTGTGTCAAAAATTCCGATGGAAAATGTGTGATGGAGCCTACACACGGTCGGAATTTCCGACAACAAGGTCCTATCACACATTTTCCGTCGGAAAATCCGACCATGTGTACAGGGCATAACAGTTTATGTTAACAACAAGGGGTTAAGTTTGCACACATATGCAAATACATGCGTAAGCTGCAGCGCCTACTTCACGGCACCCCAGTGTATTGCAGTCCTAACTTTATAATTTTGAGAGTCTCCTGAGTTGGAGCACATACTGTATATATTGATTCATAAAGGTTCACTAGGTGTGAATGGGACCTTAAAGTGAAATTGGATTGTTTATACAAGAACAATGAGGCTCCATTCACATCTGTGTGTTTGCGAACGCATAGCAAGTCGCACAGAAAATGCATGCTTTGCCTTGCATTTCAGAAACATGTACAAAAAGCACAGTAAAAAATGCACCACATTCCTCTCTAAAAAAAAAAAGGTCTGGAGCTTCTTTTGGGTGATCATTGTGCGTAGGGCAGCCCATTTCAGTAAATGAGCTGCCCTAGTTGTGACAAGCGAAAACGCTCCAAAATACCAAAAAATGTATGCGGTAATGTGAGTTCCTGCTATGCAGAGATGTAAATGTGGCTTGACAGCTGAGTGTCTCCATCCACCTCCTCCTATGTACTTGTATAACGCCTGCCATACACTGTGCAATCTGATTCTGGTAAATCTAAAGGAAATTATACAGAGATTGTAGCTGTCAAGCCCCGTTCACATCTCTGTGTAGCAGGAACTCACATTCCCACATGCGTGAACTTATCCTTTAAAGGATACCTTGCTGCCATTAAGACATAAAATGTGGCCTCTGTCCAAAATTTTAAAGGAGGTATGTCAGGACAAGGGTCTGGGCCTGCAACCTCTGCTGTGTCTGGTGATGTCCCTACTTGCTGATCCACCTGAGATGCGGGAGAGTTCCCTGCCAAGTCCTTGAACCTTGTTTCTCCAACTTTAAACCATTTGCTCCTCCCATGAGCTTCCTGATTTAACCCATGTCTCTGCATTTCCTGTTTGCTCTCTGCAGCCAATATCTCACTCCTGTCACTCCTGCTGCCTTCCATATCTTCGCTACCACTCATTACCGACCTTTGGCTTGTTCTTCAACTATGCTTCTGCTTGATCTCAACCTGCTACCACTTGTTATCGACTTTTGGCTTGTTGTCCAGCTACGCTTCTGCTTATTCCTACCTGCTATATCTGCTGCTGGACCCCGGCTTACTTACTAGTGGGGAGATTCTGAGGACTGTGACCTGGTACTAACATGCAGATAAACCCACCTCTACGATCAAGAGCTCTGGTGAAAACCGGTTAGTACTTAAACTCCACCCCTGTCATCCACCAGGGTAATCTGCTTCTGTACTTATCCAGCTGGTCGGTGATTGCCTCTCCACTACTGTAGCTACTGGCCTTTGAGCCTAACTCCAGATTGTGAAAATGTAAATCAGATCATTGAACCTTAGATTAAAAAGAGGTCAGTATTCGCTTAATAGGGTAACATCCAATTGATCCTTGGTGGAAACCATTTTGAAAATAGTATTGAATGTATACCACTGAAAGCAACATATCCACTTAAAGCTATATCCACTTAAAGCAGAACTTTAGGCTTCGTTCAAATATGTGCCAATTTGATCAGTTTTTAACAGCAGCCAATTCACATAACATGTGAACCGGCAGCCTTCTCAATGCAGTTAATTCACACAAGTGGTGCGATTTTGAAAAGAGTCATGTGCATTTTTCAGTCCGGTTCAGGTGCAATTTCAGGTAAAAACAATAACTGCATCGGACTCCCGCACAGAAAATGTGGCAGCATATATGTGAACCCAGCCTTATTCATAAAACCATGGTAAAAGATAATCTTGTCATTTTGCTGAAGCCCAGAACCCCTGAGCAGCAGTAAATCTTTAGGCTCCTTTCATACTGCCCTGCTGCAGTTTCCCCGCAGCGTGGGTGCACGCTTTCCCGTGGGTGCACACCAAAGATGCAGCATGTAGGACTTTTGGTGCGCTTTTCATAAAACACCCAATTTGATAAAAGT
Organism: Lithobates septentrionalis; assembly: GCA_037952835.1. Lineage (NCBI taxonomy): Eukaryota > Metazoa > Chordata > Amphibia > Anura > Ranidae > Lithobates > Lithobates septentrionalis. Next base: position 2,723,661 of record JBBDGP010001378.1, read on the forward strand.
CTATGAAAGCATGGGTAACCCACACGGAAACCATGGGTACACTTTGCTGCACCTGCACTGCAGGGAAACTGCAGCGGGGCAGTGTGAAAGCTTTGGCTGTCAGTAGGTTGGCCTCTAGCAGTTTTGATTTTAGACACAGTGCTGAGAATAAAGAAGAACTGAGGCTGTGCAGAGCAGGATGAGACATTACATTACTGGATTTTAATCACTTAGAGACTTCCACTGCAGCAGGGTGGCTCTATTGCGCGAAACAACGTACCTGTACCTTGTTTCCTGCAATAGATACCTTTTTCACGGAGGAGGAGCCGATGCGTGTGCCTGGCAGATCCAATGTCCACCGGCCACCCGCGATCTCGATACAGAGAAGCAGAACGGGGATCTGCTTATGTAAACAAGGCGAATCCCTGTTCTATTATGAAGGAAAGAAGACCTGCGCTAACAACTCACCAAGTGGGTACTAAAAAAATATAATTTTTCTATAAAATCACATATCGTGAATGATTATTGCACAAAAACACATTGAGTGAATATTAGATGAAAATATGTACAAAACTGTGCTCAGGCGCACTACCTCCACTAGGTCACTAGAGGTGAATACAGAAACGTGAATGAGAAATGGTCTAGATCAATCACAAAAAATCCAGATCAATTTATCCTGAGACTGTGATTTCTATAAAATCACATATCGTGAATGATTATTGCACAAAACCACATTGAGTGAATATTGGATGAAAATAAGTACAAAACTGTGCTCAGGCACACTGCCACCACTAGGTCACTAGAGGTGAATACAGAAACAGGAATGAGAAATGGTCTGGATCAGTCACAAAAAATCCAGATCAATTTATCCTGAGACTGAAAGATGCCATAAATTCGTGAATCATAAAGTAAATCTATATAAAAAATTAAACAAAAGCAAAAACAACAACATAGGATCTATTAAATCACACAGTTCCTTCACATGAGAACAATCTGCAGACTTCAAGCTTATTTGTTCATATGGTGAACTTGAATGGCAAATAGGCTGATGCCGGTGATGTTTTGAGAGGAGGTCTTTGGAATCACAAACCTCGCATTCCACCAAAGGGAGAAAAGAAAACACATAGCATAAAACCTATGGCACCGTGAGATCACCTGCGCATAAAAGCGCTACTCACGGAATCCATGTGCAGAGCAGGCATTCAGAAAATAGGCCGGTGTTCGCTGCTGGACGGCGTGCGTTCCACCAACACCAGGAAGTGATGTCACTGGTTCTCGAGTAAGCGAGCGTGGGCCGGATGTTGCGTCGATGCGTTTCGCCCCTCCCCCAGGGCGTTATCCCTGTTCTGACATGGGACAACATGGAGATCTGCTGTTCCTAGTGATTAGGAACAGCGATCTCTGTGTTGTTCCTGTCAGCACTTCCACCACACAGTAAGAAAACACACTGAGGGAAACACATTTACACCTTGTGTCACAGTGTCATTTATACAGTAATCGGTGCATGTGTTTAGCACTGATTACTGTATTGGTGTCACTGGTCCCCAAAAAGTGTCACTTAGAGTCAGATTTGTTCGTCGCAATGTCGCAATCCCGCTAAAAATCGCCGAGCACTGCCATTACTAGTAAAAACCATTAAAAAATTAAGAGTCCATAAATCTATTGCATAGTTTGTAGACGTTATAACTTTTGCACAAACCAATCAATATACGCTTATTGGGATTTTTTTACCAAAAGTATGTAGACCCAGATAGCAAGAATAACTTGCCACACATTTGTGGCAGTATTGAATTGTAAGTCTTGTGAACTTGCTGCACATCTTCACTGGCAAGTTGTACACTTGCAGAGCACTTGAAGCACAAATTCTAGTTGACACTTTTCCAATTTGTAGCAAATTCGCGTGGCAAGTCTCTAGCAAGTGCAAAGTTGCAGTGGTAAGTCTACAGCAAAAGCCCCGCAAGTCTACAGCCAGAGTCCCGCAAGTCTCCATTTTTGGCAAGTAAGCAGCGCAAATCTTTAATCCCACAATCTAGTGAACCCACTGCTATTAACCTAATCCCTTGCTGTACACACGTGACATACATTAAATCCAACAAACTTATATAATGATAAACCCTGTGTCATTGCATAAAATAATTCATGTATCATACAAAATGTATTTGTTTCTATGAAACAAACAATTAAAGTGCAAATGCTGTTAAAAAAAGTGCAAAAGAAAAAACTGTGTGCTGACACAGTGAACAAAAAGGGCTTAGTGCAAGAAAATATTATTCATTAGTAAAGTGCATGCATGAAAAATTCATATGTGTTCAAAATATTTGAAGTCCATTTTGCAATCCCAGGAAAAATCAAGATTATTATCATCACTTTCTTGGATTTTTCCTGGGATTGAAAATTGGACTTCAAATATTTTGAACACATATTAGTTTTTTCTTTTGCATTTTTTTTAACAGCATTTACACTTGGTTTGTTTGATAGAAACAAATAATTTTTGTATGATAGATGAATTGTTTTATGCAATGACACAAAGTTTATCATTATACATGATTGTTGAATTGAATGCAATTCACATGTGTACAGTAAGGGATTAGGTTATAGCAGTAGGTTCACCAGTAGGATTATAGATTTGCGCTGCTTGCTTCTTTTTTCTTGACAATTAACTGGTGATCATAGGCATGCGCAGGGGGTGTGTCAGGTGTGCCTGGGCACACCCTAATCACTCCAAGTGCATTAGCATTATCACTCTGTGTGCAGGCAGGGAGATGGGAAATATCTCCCTCTGACCAGTTCTGCCATTCATGAAGTGCTACCGTACTTCTCTTTTACTGTACTGGCTCTACCATAAGAGTGTGTGTGTCTGTATGTGTATAAATATGTAATATATGCGGCGCTAAAACATATTAAGAACCTGTGAAATAGGTTAATGTAATAATCAAGGCTAATAGTGCAAAGTGAATATAAACAATATTGTACTCTAATATCCCAAGATTAATTAAAGACACATAATGAAATAGATAAATGCATAGAGTCCAAAAACCAAAGAAAAAGTCCGTGATAAATCAAGGAAAAGTGCCAGAAAGGGCCACAACAAAAGATGAAGGTGCAGTGGGGGAAATCTTCCGTGGTTCCTCACACCCAAGGTGGTATATCAGATGTGCTTACCAGATCCCATTGACCGCTATTACAGCTCTCGGGAGGAAATAGAGAGAAGACATTGCTGGAAGTGGCAGTAAGGGAGATACCATCTGTCGCCCATCGGTACCACTAAGCTGAGGTTGTGGGGATCCCTATAATTTCCCTGTGCCGTTTTTGACTGCTGTAATAGCGGTCAATGGGATCTGGTAAGCACATCTGATATACCACCTTGGGTGTGAGGAACCATGGAAGATTTCCCCCACTGCACCTTCATCTTTTGTTGTGGCCCTTTCTGGCACTTTTCCTTGATTTATCACAGACTTTTTCTTTGGTTTTTGGACTCTATGCATTTATCTATTTCATTATGTGTCTTCAATTAATCTTGGGATATTAGAGTACAATATTGTTTATATTCACTTTGCACTATTAGCCTTGATTATTACATTAACCTATTTCACAGGTTCTTAATATGTTTTAGCGCCGCATCTCTTTTGTTATATCATCTTTGGAGGGATTTGGAGACTAGATCTCGATGCAGGCTGCTTGAATTTCACTACACTGTATATACAGTGCCTTGCGAAAGTATTTGGCCCCCTTGAACTTTTCAACCTTTTGCCACATTTCAGGCTTCAAACATAAAGATATAAAATTTAAATTTTTTGTGAAGAATCACCAACAAGTGGGACACAATTGTGAAGTGGAACGAAATCTATTGCATATTTTAAACTTTTTTAGCAATTAAAAAACTGAAAAGTGGTGCGTGCAAAATTATTCGGCCCCTTTACTTTCAGTGCAGAAAACTCACTCCAGAAGTTCAGCGAGGATCTCTGAATGATCCAATGTTGTCCTAAATGACTGATGGTGATAAATAGAATCCACCTGTGTGTAATCAAGTCTCTGTATAAATGCACCTGCTCTGTGATAGTCTCAGGGTTCTGTTGAAAGCGCAGAGAGCATCATGAAGACCAAGGAACACACCAGGCAGGTCCGTAATACTGTTGTGGAGAAGTTTAAAGCCGGATTTGGATACAAAAAGATTTCCCAAGCTTTAAACATCCCAAGGAGCACTGTGCAAGCGATAATTTTGAAATGGAAGGAGTATCAGACCACTGCAAATCTACCAAGACCTGGCTGTCCCTCTAAACTTTCAGTTTAGACAAGGAGAAGACTGATCAGAGATGCAGCCAAGAGGCCCATGATCACTCTGGATGAACTGCAGAGAACTACAGCTGAGGTGGGAGAGTCTGTCCATAGAACAACAATCAGTCGTACACTGCACAAATCTGGCCTTTATGGAAGAGTGGCAAGAAGAAAGCCATTTCTCAAAGATATCCATAAAAAGTCTCGTCTAAAGTTTGCCACAAGCCACCTGGGAGACACACCAAACATGTGGAAGAAGGTGCTCTGGTCCGATGAAACCAAAATCGAACTTTTTGGCCACAATGCAAAACGATATGTTTGGTGTAAAAGCAACACAGCTCATCACACTCAACACACCATACCCACCGTGAAACATGGTGGTGGCAGCATCATGGTTTGGGCCTGCTTTTCTTCAGCAGGGACAGGGAAGATGGTTAAAATTGAGGGGAAGATGGATGCAGCCAAATACAGGACCATTCTGGATGAAAACCTGTTGGAGTCTGCAAAAGACCTGAAACTGGGACAGAGATTTATCTTCCAACAAGACAATGATCCCAAACATACAGCAAAATCTACAAAGGAATGGTTCACAAATAAACGTATCCAGGTGTTAGAATGGCCAAGTCAAAGTCCAGACGTGAATCCAATCGAGAATCTGTGGAAAGAGCTGAAAACTGCTGTTCACAAACGCTCTCCATCCAACCTCACTGAGCTCGAGCTGTTTTGCAAGGAAGAATGGGCAAGAATTTCAGTCTCTCGATGTGCAAAACTGATAGAGACATACCCCAAGCGACTTGCAGCTGTAATCGCAGCAAAAGGTGGCTCTACAAAGTATTAACGCAAGGGGGCCGAATAATTTTGCACGCCCCACTTTTCATTTTTTTATTAGTTAAAAAAGTTTCAAAAATCCAAAAGATTTCGTTCCACTTCACAATTGTGTCCCACTTGTTGGTGATTCTTCACAAAAAATAAAAATTTTATATCTTTATGTTTGAAGCCTGAAATGTGGCAAAAGGTTGAAAAGTTCAAGGGGGCCGAATACTTTCGCAAGCCACTGTATATATTTTTTTGTTTCACCTTGAGCGCAGCTTTCACCTTCGTTTTTGCCATATGTAATATATATCACAGACACACACACACGAATGTGCGTTTGATCTTTGGGGTGCGCACCCTAATGCAATAGGCTACACACACCTATGCTGGTGATTCACCGGTACTTAGGTGGCAGCAATCTTATTTAATCCCTCAATCTTCCATTAATATCTTTGGCACTAGTTTTTCTTGTTGTTTGTCCAAGTGTCTGTTTTTATCGGGTCTGTTCACTAATAAGTGAAGAGAGGTGAATTGTAGACATTTGCAATTCGTTTCGTAACAAATCGAAGTTTGGCCGAATTTTGCATCATGATGCATCCGAATGTCCGAATAAGAAAATAACAAATTTCAACTAATACGAAAGGAATTATAGCGAATATAACAAATTAATTTGAAGATCTAATGAAACAAAAGCCCAATCAGCTGCTTAATTTTGTGCTGGAGGTTGGATTACTGGCAAAGTGCATTCCTGAGAACTGAGTGAGAAGGATTTGAGCAGAGGAGAAGAGATATTGTCATCGTGTGTGTTAAAAGATTCATTATCAAATTATCGAATTTCAACTAATACGAAAGAAATTATAGCGGATATAACGAATGAATTCAACATGATTCGAGATTCAGTATAACGAATATCGACACTCTACAAATAATAACGAATTATCCGAAAACAAATTAATGTAACATAACGAATATAACAGAACGAAATTATGTATTTTACGAATGACAACGAACCGAAACTAAACGAAATTTCCCGTTGTGCACGAGTCTAGTGAATTTTTAGAAAAATTGCAAAATCTAAGCCAAATTGGCTGAAGTAGAGAAGACAAAAAAAAACAGCTCTCATTGAAATACTTTTTTTGGCCTATATTTTACCATTTCTCTAAAAAATGTAGACAAAACTGATCTTTATAAAAACATTTATTAAAATATTTGAATAAAATCAATACATAACACTGGATTACATCTCAGTTATTTGTTTTATTAGGGTGATCATTTAACAAAACATAAAAAAGAACATTTATATTATGAAAAAGAACATTCTCAAAAACAATAAATGATACAAAAAAAAACACATACACACAAAACAATAATTGCAGTAATATGCGATAATATGCGATACTATGTGATACAGTGATAAAGTGCACTAATTCAAGAAGCTAAACAGCAAAAAGACAAATATGCATAAATTACTATCCCTAATTAAAAAAAAAATACAATATTATGCGATAATATGTGAAACAGTGATAAAAGGACTTAAATCAAAAGCACAGAAGTAGCAGAGAGAGAAAAATATCACCGCTCTGAAAGAGGTCTGTGAGGAACAAACATTTTCTCCATGCTGGAAGTAACAGGTGCAGGCAATGCTGGTAATTGAGAGGTAAACGAAAAATCCTGGACAGCCGCACTCAAAGTAATCTTCGATCTTTATTTAAATATGATCATAAAAATACATGCCACAGCATCGCAAAGCAGGAAAGCTGACATGTTTCACACTGTAGTCAGTGCTTAATCATAGCTCTGAGTGCGGCTGTCCAGGATTTCTCGTTTACCTTTGAATCAAAAGCAGGTATTCATCTGATTTTACATAAAAAACAATAAAATAAGTAACAAATAATAAAGTGCATCAAAACGTGATGAGTTGTGAAGATCACGTGCTCAAAAAACAGTTCTTGAAAGTTGTGAACACAATTGTTCCCACTATTAAGGCATCCACCAGGAGTGTGTCCTAGCAGCTCACCTTAAACCAAGACCACAACAGGTCTAGTGGCGCTTTGGTATACAAATCCCTAATGGCAGTTCACGTTCCACTCTCCTCTCCTCGCCTGCATCGAAATCCACAGCTGGTCTGACCAGGCTTTAATATATGGATCCTTTATGGAAAATCACATTCCACTCTCCTCTCCTAAAAGCGCCACTAGATCTGTTGTGATCTTTGTTTAAGGTGAGCTGCTAGCATATAAACAAGGAAAAATAAAACATTCCAAATTGTGCTCCAGCAATGGGATATTAGGGTTAGTCACTCCCTGATTTCTACCTCTCTGAACTCTATATCAGATCTCATGGATACCACTCACCTCTCTGCACACCACGCCCCACCACCAATTAAAAAAAAAAAACATACACACAGCAGGGAGCAATGATGAAAATTCAGCCACAGTGGCCCCTGTGGTGGGATAACTATTACACAACATAACTGAACCAGAACTTGCAACAGACTTGCAGAATGTTTGCAATGCGGCCGCATGCGGCATTGTATCCCATTGAAGTCAATGCAGAACTAATTATTTTCGTTTTCATTGACTTCAATGGGAAAACTCGCTTTGATATGCGAGTACTTTGGATTACGAGCATACTCCTGGAACAGACTATGCTCGTAATCCGAGGTTCCACTGTATTGTGTTAACTCATACTTTGTTGTCAAGAGTTACATACAATAGAGGTCAAATTGTCATTACATATAATAGCAGTGAAATTGTTGGATAATACACAAGTAATCACTCCATGCATGAGGCACAAGCAATTCGAATTAGATGTCTGAGGTGTAAGCAGTCAAGAAGATTATATGTGAAAAATTACCACGCTCAGGTACTGCTTGAATCTCCAAACACCAACTCCAAAAACAGTGCTCCCCTTCGTGCTCACAAACTGTTTACCGGATAAGAATAATCATCAAGGCTTTATAATAGCATTCAAAAGGTTAATAGCTCCAATATGCAATGTGCATCAAAAGGTGAATGGCTCCAATACACTGTATGCATCCAATCTGGAAACCGCCATCGCACTGCCCCATATCAGATGTCAAAATTCCACCACATAAAAGCCATGAACGAAAAGACAACCTCCATAGGGCAAATGATGCTTAAGTTATCCAACTTTATCCATATTCAAACATACTAAAAAGTGTGCATTTACAAACGTATGTGGAAAGACAGTCTCCGCAATTCTTCCTGTATGGCAATCACCGTAGACTTTGAGATCAGAAGTTGTGCATGGTGATGTCACGTCTGCAGGCCCCGCCCAACACGTTTCACCCTAGACAGCATCATCAATGGACTGGCCGCCATCCGATCTACATTAAAAGTGGACAGTGTAAGTCAGTACAGCAGTGGACAGTGTCAGTAGGGCAGTGGACAGTGTCAATAGGGCAGTGGATATAGTGTTAATAGGGCAGTGGATATAGTGTTAATAAGGCAGTGAACAGTGTCAGTAAGTAGAGCAGTGGATGGTGACAGTAGGGCAGATGTTGGTGTCAGTAGGACTGTGAATGGTGTTAGTAAATAGAGCAGTGGACGGTGTCAGTATTGCAGTGGACTTTGTCGGTAAGGCAGTGGACATGGTCAGTAGGACAGTGGAAGGTGTCACTAGTTTTTTTTATTAGATTTTTTTATTATTTTTTAATATTTCATTTTTTATTATTTTTTACAATTTCTTTAGAAGTCCAACTGGGGGTCTTTGGTGAAATATCAGGGGTCTAAACAGACCTATGTTTCACCTTTGACACAGAAAAAGGAGATTGAGGACACCGATGGGAGGGGGAGCCAGCAGCGCTGTGGTGGGAGAGAGGGGACCAGAGGAGAACACAGGGGCCTGGGGGCAGCAGAAAACAAGGATAGGAGGGGCATCATGTAGAGGAACCGTTTTGCTCCTGCAGCTCCTGAATGCCAGCGTGAGGGAGAGGAGGAGAAGCTGGCTTTCAGTGGCTGCAGGAGTAAAATGGAGGGGAGTTCCTCTATTTGCCGCCCCTCCTATCCAGGTGTAGAGCCAAATGTGACAGAGGAGCCGCACGGGCCCCCTGGAGCATGTGGTTGAGTCATAATTGCAGCCCCTGCGACCCCTATAGCTACACCAGTTAAGATATAGACTGACATGTTCTTGATGACAGTTCTTGGATACAGCCTATTGGTCTACCCTTTTGTATGCAGTTTGTAAACAATAAAAAAATTATTTGAAGTTGACTTTATCTGAAGTCAAGATAAAAATAAAAACCTACTAGTCACATAAAAAGCTGTGTCTCACCTGATATACTACTATATTTGTATTTAAAATTCCAAGAACATAGGGCTGGAACTGCCTTATGCTGACCATTTTATTGGCGGTTTTGGAGCTTTTTATTCATTTCCGCCTACAACATTTCACAACAAATTGTTTAAAGCCCACATGAACTTTTCTATTTTATTCAGTTAAATATTTTCCAGCTGCATCAAAACAAATGGTGTTAAAAGTCTTACAAATAGTTTTGTCTAAATGCAGCTTTAACAGTAGAATATCCTGTCCTCTGCAAGAATGCTGCAGAGAGAAACACCCTTGGTAGCTGTTGAAGCAGAGGTCTCCCTGCAGAGGTCCAACACACCTCCTGTTGAGTCAGATCTACAACCCTGCAGTTTCGCACATTTTTCTTTTAAGCTTGATGTCCGTAAGCTGTGACTTGTTAAAAAGCATCAACATTGGATTTAAGGAGTTTAGTGATATCCTTATTAATTAAAACACATTTATTTTTCAGATAAGTCAGGGTGGGAATGAACTCAGTGAAATCATGAAAAGGCGTCAAGAGAAGATAGAAGGCGAAAACTAGCAAAATGTCTCCTCCATGACTTTATCTTATGCAACGATCGACATAGCCTCGCAGAATCACTCGCTGCTGTGTATGCCTTGGGCTGCAAAAGGATTTTGGATGTACTCCTGTAAATTGTTAAAGCAGGGGACAAGAAATATGGACCTCCACAGTATATATATATTTATATATAAATGTATACATAAATATGCAGCAAGTTCTTTCCTTCTCCCTAGTGGGCCACGTGGTGCATTGCAGAGTATTTTCAACCATTGTTGCCTCTAAACATTTAACATGCCTGCAGCACACAGCAAAGCCAGCACACTACATCTGCATGTATGTATAGATATATATATAGTATTCACATATTTATGTTTGTATATCTCATGGATTCTACCGTTTTTATTTTCTCTACACTTTTGTTTCCTTTCTTTGCTGCCTACGAGGCCTGCTGTTCTTATAGCAGTTAAAAGGTGAAAAGGGGTATGAGCTATAAGTATTGCATGAAAGTATTATTTTTATATGTATATTCCTTTATTTTTAAACTGATTTTGTGCAAAGACATCTGGAGCCAGGCAGAGCCTCGCCAGGATTCTGTGCAGGCAAATGAAAATATCTCCATCTTTAGCAATTCATAGTCTGGCAGTGAAAGGGTTATCCTACGTACAGACCAATATAATATAATTTGGCAGATGGTCTTGGTATTGAACAATGTGGACCCTGTGTCCTTCTGCTTGGTCTGTATTAGCCGTGGCACGCAATCATAATACAGAAAAATGCTTCACCACAAATAATTACAGTTCATTATAAATATAATGATTTATTTGGATGATAAAGGGACACCTAAAATGAAACGCCTTCTTTTAATATGCAGCTGTATGGCTGTCTGTTAACACTGACATAAATGGCACATATTTAAATTTAATCAGACATAGTAAAATACGTTTGTACAATAAGAACAATTTCAAAGGTCTGCATGACAGTTGGGTCAGGTTTGTGTTGAGTTGACCACACTTGAAAAGAGATCGTCACACAATATAAATGATATCAGTGTAGTAATGCGATTATCTTTCTGTAAATTGGATACTAATGACTATAACCAGTTGGAAAATTTGAGTTCATTGACTTTAGTTGTTGATACAGAAAGCATAAGCCAATGTCACCTGTTATTGCCACAAAGCTTTTGAGACAACTGTCATTTGGATGTGCGTTGTGGGTAGAAAAACTGATCGTCCAAAGATGAACATTCAGATTTGCTTGATGTATGACCTGCTTTAGGAGCTACTGCAAAGGATACTACTGCAATAGATTGAGCAATAGGCTATTAAAATGTGACCCAACAGCTCATTAAATATGCATAGCCTATATGGACTGCAAGTACAATATATACATTAGGTACTGGACTGAGGTACTGAGGTACTGATGTTCAGCTCAATGATTGGCTCACGTACACAAACAACCATCATCACTCATGGTACACATAATAAGAGCTGTGACTGGACATTGTTTTATTAAGCCTTGAATTAAAGATTAATGCAAAATGTATTTTAGATATGAACATGATTTTTGGGTCAGATCAAGAGCCCCACATAAAGATGTACAGATTTTACAATATTAGCTATGTGAAGTATTTGGAAGCGATTCAGTGCCTGAACACGTCTCATAAATATTAGAAAACCCTCGCATGTACCCAGCTAACTAGAATTCACTTGCCTGACATTTATTCTTCAGGAGCAAGACAAGTTTAACGTCATCATGCAAGCATACATCTAGTCTTTTTATTTCTGAATCCCCCTTTTTCATTTAAGATATGTTTCAGTTCTTTAAAGTTACAGAAAAGTAACAAATACAATGTTTTGGTAAATTATTTAATAACAATGAAAATGTATGTGCAAAACATTCACTTATCACAGTGAAAACCTGTAATATTGTGATCACTGGAAATAAAACTTAATAATCAAATGTTTATGGAGTGAGGAGTCTCTCTGTGATTGGGGCGGAGTACAAATGTTTTTTCTTGGCTGTATTAAATATGTTTTGTCTTGGGGTGTCAAAAAGTATTTTTATTTATTTTTTTGTTTTGTTTTGCATAGATTGAGGAAGAGTTATATCGGAACTCATATCTCTCTCTCTCTCTCTCTCTCTCTCTCTCTCTCTCTCTCTTTCTCTCTCTAACATAACTCTATCTCTCTCTCTCTCTATATATATACACACACACACAATACATTCATCTATCTTTGTAATCATTATTAAATGTATTTTAAGTACCTGACCGGGTATCAGACACTTACAGTCCTGTACAGCAGGGCTGGAGCGTGAGAGGCAGAAGCAGTATAAGGGGGCAATCAGTTCATGTGCTGACAAAAAGCATGCTGATAGGAAGAGAGAGGAGAGTGAAAGAGAGATGAGCTCATCAATGTGCTGATATTCCTTTCACTATCAAGTCAGAGGCTGGGGCGGGTCCAAGACAACCCGATCTCAAAGGAAGTTGGCTGAATCATTCTGCCCATTTGGCTGTGGACATCTTGGGACAAGTAAAAAAAATCTCTGGGTTGAAGATGAATATTGCCGGAAAAGCTGTAAAGCTTTATTTATTTTTTAATGGGCTAGTCCTTTTTATGGTTGAATTTTTTGCCTGGATTTCTACTTTGATATTTCTATCAGGCTTTTAATTTCTGTCAGTGATCCCAAAGAATCAACAAAGGCTTCCCTACCATTTCCAAAATGTGACAAAGACTTCTATACCGTATCCAAAATATATAAAATTTTATTTTGGAACTAGTCTTTAACTACTTGCTGCCTGCCTATAGTACATTTACTGCGGGTGGGAGGCATGGGCAGGCTGGATTATTTACATGTATGTGATTCAGCCTGTTCCAGGTTAGGGGCGGGCAGCACTCCACTCTTGCGACCGCTGTGTCCTCACAGCGGATTGCGAATACTGCTTTTGGCGGCCGGGGGAACATGTGATCGCCCTGCAATCACATGATCAAAATGTCAACAAACCTGTTATGAATACATTTCATTCATAACAGCTGTGTTTCTTATACAGCTGTGTTTGTTATACAGTGATGCAGTGGCCCACAGCTATAACATGGTACCTGGGACATTCACAAGACCCTGTACCATGCGATTAGCTGTAGCCAATCACAGATCACTAGTAATCACAGCTGTTATGAATGTAACCCATTCATGACAGTTGAAAACATTGCCGTTCCAGTCATCATCACTGGGATAGCAATCAACATGGTAAAAAATAAATAAATCGCTAAACACCCCCCCCAGAGTAGTACAGTGTTATTATGGTGACACTGAACTACTCTGATGAGAGTATGTAAAAAGTAAAAAAAAATGCTGAAAAAAGATAATAAAATGTTAACAAAATGTTTAATTGTATTAAAATGTATTTAATTTTTTTTAACATACTATCACCAGTTAATATCTCTGAACACCACCACACCAGTCATATGTTGACACAGCATGTAAGAAAAATGTAAACAATTTTTAAAATTTCTTCATTTTCCAAAAAATTGTGAAAAAAAAATGCAACTTCATAAAACTCGCTGTGCCTCTTACTAAATACCTCAGACGGTCTACATGTCTATGACTGAAAGGGATCATTTGGGGGATATATGCACTGTCCTGGCATTTAAAGGGCCTTGAGAATTTATATAGGCCGTCAGTACATCAGGATTGATCAATTTTCATATATAAATATATATATATATATATATATATATATATATATATATATATATATATATATATAGTATTTCACAACACCCCTGACATTTTTGTAAATATTTTATTATATCTTTTCATGTGACAACACTGAAGAAATAATGACACTTTGCTACAATGTAAAGTAGTGAGTGTACAGCTTGTATAACAGTGTAAATTTGCTGTCCCCACAAAATAACTCAACACACAGCCATTAATGTGTAAACCGTTGGCAACAAAAGTGAGTACACCCCTAAGTGAAAATGTCCAAATTGGGCCTAATTAGCTATTTTCCCTCCCCAGTGTCACGTGACTCGTTAGTGGTACAAGGTCTCAGGTGTGAATAAATTTGGTGTTATCGCTCTCACTCTCTCATATTAGTCACTGGAAGTTCAACATGGCACCTCATATCAAAGAACTCTCTGAGGATCTGAAAAAAGGAATTGTCGCTCTACATAAAGATGGCCTAGGCTATAAGAAGATTGCCAAGACCCTGAAACTGAGCTGCAGCACAGTGGCCAAGACCATACAGCGGTTTAACAGGACAGGTTCCACTCAAAACTGGCCTCGCCATGGTCGACCAAAGAAGTTGAGTGCACGCAGAGGCGGCTCTAGACTTTGTGAGACCTTAGGCAAAATTTGGACATGAGGCCCCACTCACGCCCATAATGGGAAAAATAATTCAAGCGATAAAAATTAACTGTATAAATTGCATATATTAAGAACCTAAAGCCGCGTACACACGGGTGGACTTTTCGGCCGGACTGGTCCGACGGACTTTCCGACGGACTTTCAACGGATTTTTGATGGACTTCCGACTGACTTTTTAACGAACGGACTTGCCTACACATGATCACACCAAAGTCTGACGGATTCGTACGTGATGACGTACACCGGACTAAAATAAGGAAGTTCATAGCCAGTAGCCAATAGCTGCCCTAGCGTCGGTTTTTGTCCGCCGGACTAGCATACAGACGAGCGGATTTCTGGGTCCGGTAGAGTTACGACTTAAAGATTTGAAACATGTTCCAAATCTAAAGCCCGTCAGATTTTTGACCGGAAAAGTCCGCTAAAGGTCCTATGAAGCCCACACACGATCGGATTGTCCGCCGGACTCGGTCCAGCTGTATACAGTGCTCCCAAAATGCCCCTGCCCTTTGGAATGAACGGGCAGTGCTTTCAAAACGCCTCAAATGTGCTGCAAAACCCCTTTTTTGGAGTTAAAAGCGCCCCACTGGTGGCGCTTTAGCGCTCATGCGGCCGTGGCCCCAGTGTAAAAAGGGTCTAGGGGACAGTCCAATCTAGCTAAGGGACAGTCCAATCCAGCTAAAAAACGCAGTCAGTAACAGGCCCCACATCCAAGCAGATCTACATCCATAATACAAGAGATGGTCAAAGACTGTGTGTGGACAATGATACAAGAGATGGTCGGAGACTGCATGCGGATAGTGATACAGGAGATGGTCAGAGACTGCGCGGCCATGATACAAGAGATGGTCAGAGACTGCGTGCGGACAACGATATAGGAGATGTCAGAGACTGCGTGCGAACAATGATATAGGAGATGGTCAGAGACTGCGTGCGGACAATGATATAGGAGATGGTCAGAGACTGTGTGCAGACAATGATATAGGAGATGGTCAAAGACTGCGCGCCCATGATACAGGAGATGGTCAGAGACTTGCTGGCCATGATACAGGAGATGGTCAGAGACTGCGTGCGGATAATGATGCAGGTGATGGTCAGAGACTGCGCGGCCATGACACAGGAGATGGTCAGAGACTGCGTGCAGACAATGATATAGGAGATGGTCAGAGACTGCGCTCAGAGGCGGCCCTTTAATTAGGCAAATTAGGCCTCGCCCTCACAGGGGCTTCACGGGCGGCCGCCTAATTTGCCAGACCTGACAGTGTGGAAGTGGGAAGGAGTGTCCCCCGGTCATGGTCCGTCAGTGTCCCAGGCTGGCAGGGTGAGCGGGCTGGCACACACTGGCGTAATGCCATAACCATTGAGCCTGCCTGAGCTTCCAGCCAGCTCCCTTACACGGACGAGGGAGAACGTCCCATCTCACAAGCAGCTGCTGCAGCCAATAGCAGGCTCTGCCGCCGCCTCGCCGTCCTAACCTTCCCCCAAAGCCGGCGGCCCTAGTGCATGGCAGGAGTTGTAGTTCTCCACAGAGTGGGAAGCGCCACGTCTATGCAATCATGAGATTGCAGATGCGGCGATTCATTGGCGAGGTTTGGAGCTGCTTTGTGGTGCACTCCATCGTGCCGAGCAGCATTCGCCCGGAGCCCGGCCGGGTGCTTTGTTCTCAGTGTAAGAACAAAGTCACTTCCGGTGCCCAGCAGGCTACAAGAAGACACAGATGTAAGGAGGGACTCCGCTGGGGACACAGATGTATGGAGGGGCTCCGCTGGGGACACAGATGTAAGGAGGGGCTCCGCTGGGGACACAGATGTAAGGAGGGGCTCCGCTGGGGACACTGATGTAAGGAGGGGCTCCGCTGGGGACACTAATGTAAGGAGGGGCCCTGCTGGGAACACAGATGTAAGGAGAGACGCCGATGGGGACACAGATGTAGGGAGGGGCTCCGCTGATGGGGACACAGATGTAAGGAGGGACTGCGCTGATGGAGACACAGATGCAAGGAGGGACTCCGCTGGGGACACTGATGTAAGGAGGGACTCCGCTGATGGGGACACAGATGTAAGGAGGAGCTCCGCTGGGGACACAGATGTCAAGAGGGGCTCCACTGGGGACACAGATGTGAGAAGGGGCTCCGCTGGGGATACTGATGTAAGGAGGGGCTCTGCTGGGGGCACTGATGTAAGGAGGGACTCCGCTGGGGGCACTGATGTAAGGAGGGACTCCGCTGATGGGGACAGAGATGTAAGGAGGGACTCCACTGATGGGGACACAGATGTAAGGAGGGGCTCCACTGGGGACACAGATGTAAGGAGGAACTCCGCTGATGGGGGCACAGATGTAAGGAGGGGCTCTGCTGGGGACACAAATGTAAGGAGGGACTCCGCTGATGGGGACACAGATGTAAGGAGGGACTCCGCTGATTGAGACACAGATGTAAGGAGGGGCTCCGCTGGGGACACAGATGTAAGGAGGAACTCCGCTGATGGTGGCACAGCTGTAAGGAGGGACTCCGCTGGGGACACAGATGTAAGGAGGGACTCCGCTTATAGGAACACAGATGTAAGGAGGGACTCCGCTGGGGGCAATGATGTAAGGAGGGACTCCGCTGGGGACACTGATGTAAGGAGGGACTCTACTGAGGGCACCTGATGTAAGGAGGGACTATGTTCGGGGCACCTGATGTAAGGAGAGACTCCGCTGGGGGCACCTGATGTAAGGAGGGACTCTGTTGGGGGCACCTGATGTAAGGAGGGACTCTGCTGGGGGCACCTGATGTAAGGAGGGACTCCGCTGGAGGCACCTGATATAGGGACGGATTCCGCTGGGGGCACCTGATGTAAGGACGGATTCCGCTGGGGGCACCTGATGTAAGGACGTCCACTATTCCGCTGAAACCACGCCCGTTTTCACCAAGTGGGGGGTCAAAAAGGAAGGGCGGGGTCTATCGCCCCCCCATCCTAAAACTTCACCAGCCGCCACTGCACCAGTGGCAACCTGTGAAGCTCTGGTGAACTCCATGCCCAAGAGGGTTAAGGCAGTGCTGGAAAATAATGGTGGTCACACAAAATACACAAAATATTGACACTTTGCACTCAACTTCTTTGGTCGTCCATGGTGAGGCCTGTTCTGAGTGGAAACTGTTCTGTTAAACCGCTGTATGATCTTGGCCACCATGCTGCAGCTCAGTTTCAGGGTCTTAGCAATCTTCTTATAGCCTAGGCCATCTTTATGTAGAGCGACAATTCCTTTTTTCAGATCCTCAGAGAGTTCTTTGCTATGAGGTGTCATGTTGAACTTCCTGTGACCAGTAGTGAGAGCGATAACACCAAATTTAACACACCTGCTCCCCATTCACACCTGAGACCTTGTAACACTAACGAGTCACATGACACTGGGAGGGAAAATGGCTAATTGGGCCCAATTTGGACATTTTCACTTAGGGGTGTACTTACTTTTGTTGCCAGCGATTTAGACATTAATGGGTGTGTGTTGAGTTATTTTGAGGGAACAGCAAATTTACACTGTTATACAAGCTGTACACTCACTACTTTACATTTTAGCAAAGTGTCATTTCTTCAGTGTTGTCACATGAAAAGATATAATAAAATATTTACAAAAATGTGAGGGGTGTACTCACTTTTGTGGGATACTGTACTAGGGTTGCATTTGTACTCATGTAAATGCTCTGATACCTGAAACCGATACAAAGAATCACATGCGATGTATGAACCCAGGCTTATCATAGTGATTTCAGCCTGGGTTCACACAGGAACGTGCGGGAAAACGCATATAATTCGGACAGGAATCGCACCGCATTCCTGTTCAAATCACATACAATTTGTTGCAGTGCGATTTGAGCCAATTCATTTTGTATGGGCTCAAATTGCACTGCACAGGACTTGGTATCAGCGAGTACTTGGCTGAAAGTATCGGTACTTGCTGGTAAAAAAACGGTATCGGTACTACCCTAATTCCTACCATAGTTTGTAGACGCTATAACTTTCACACAAATCAATTAATATACACTTGTTGGGATTTTTTTTACCAAAGATACAGTATGTAGCAGATTGAATATTGGCCTTCTCAGTTTTTTTCTACACGTTTACATGCAGTTCAAGTTGTCTAGAAAAAGTAGCAGTAACAGGGGTTCGGGATAAATTGTAAAACTGCAAGGCTTGCATGAGCAGTTTCAGTAACATTTTTTTAAGATTAAATTTTTTTCTCTTTCAGCCCAAAGAGTGAACAAGAGAAAATCAATCGATGGAGGAATCTCTCCCACCAGCTATTGTACAAATACAATGATGCTGTTAAATAGTGACTGCTTCTTATAGGATGTAGGTACTATTCAGCCAATAGAAAAACATCAAGGGACGCACCTATGTGCAGTAAAATTTATATCTATTAGTAAAAACAACAATAAGCAAATTGGTATTAAACTACTTAATTAAAAAAGGACGCAAATTTTGTTTGGGTACAGCATTGCATGACCGCGCAATTGTCAGTTAAAGTGATGCAGTGCCAAATTGTAAAAAGTGGTCTGGTCAAGAAGGGGGTAAAATCTTCCGGGGCTAATACCAATTTAATGAGGATTAAAGCACCTGTAATGCAGCCTCTGTCCACTGGGGGGCTGTTATGAAATCACTATAGCACATAGCAGTAGGAGTGATTCAGTCCAGGGGCTCTATGTATCCTTCAGCTTTGAAATGCTCAGGGAGCCATGTAGGTCTGTTAGACAGCTAGAGGAAAGTCCATTAGGAACATCAGATGTCTAGGGGTGTAGGGGGCGCATATTTTTGGCACTGATCACTGAATAACACTGTATATAATGTCACTGGTCCCCAAAAAAGTGTCAAAAGTGTCAGTTAGGTGTCTGATTTGTCCACTGCAATATCGCAGTCCTGCTATAAATCGCTTATTGCCGCCATTACTAGTAAAAAAAAAAATACCATAGTTTGTAGACACTATAACTTTTGTCTATTAAACCAGAAAAACCGCGCTTAGGATCAGTCTATATGGTAAATTAACATAGGTTGCTGCCTCCCTTAAAACAAAGACACTCCTAGGGGTGTCCTGTCTAGTGAAGATCTGGTTGAATATTATAGGGATAAAACGGCGCTACCTCAAAAACCTGTATGGCTAGGCATGTACAGGAAACATTATATGAAAAACGTTTTTTTTATATGTATGTATAAAACCGCTTGTATGTGAGAACGTTTTTCTATATGAAGGGGAATTGTGATGTTATCACGGATTAGTGAAGGTAGAAACTGACTAAAACATATAGATAAGAGTCAGCATAAGCTTACATGCAGCCTACCCAGAGATATATAAAACCTATAACCAGTGGTGTATTTAGGTTTTGTGCTGCCCTAGGCCTGACTAAACTCGTGCACCCCCTAATTTAAATATACCCCGCCCCTTCCTGTCAAGGCCACACCCCTTTTCTGTTTAAGACCCACCCAGTCATCTGTAAACCACACCCCTTCCTCTTTAGGGTCCACCTCTTCCTCTCTGTACATTAAAAGTGGGTACCAAGTGCCTACTTGTAAGCTACTTGAGGGCAGGGACCGATGTGAATGTACAATGCAGGCCTCAAAATTTCAAGTCATGAGCCATTAGCCAGGCCTTAAGACCCCTTTCACACTGAGGCATTTTTCAGCGCCTGAAAAATGGCTCCCCTGCAGTCTCAGTGTGAAAGCCGGAGGGCTTTCAAACTGAGGCGATGCGCTGGCAGGACATTAAAAAAACTCCTGCAAGCAGCATCTTTGAAACGGTGTATACACCGCTCCTAAAGCACCCCTGCCCATTGAAATGAACGGGCAGTGCTCCTGAATCGCTGGCAAAGTGCCGCTGTAGTGGCACTTTGCGGGTCGTTTTAACCCTTTTTGGGCCGCTAGTGGGGGTTAAAAGCGCCCCGCTAGTGGCCGAAAACCTCTGCAAAAACTACAGCGCTTTACTGCCGACACCCCAGTGTGAAAGCAGCCTAATAGTTACTCACTACCACTTTTCCCACCCAACCCCTCCCCTGCCCCTAAACACACTCTCATAAATTATCTCATGAGGCGACACTGTAAAGCCCCTTTCACATGGGCTCGATCTGTTTTGACGGACACCGCTAACTTAGTGGGGGATCGCTCCATTGATCGCCGCTGAGCAGGCGGATGACAGGTCCGTCTCCGCTCACTGTGCGGAGACAGACCTGTCAGAGCTCCGCTCTCCTCTATGGGGAGATTGGATATTAACTGGTTCGGTAAAACATGGTGCCGCCCCCCCTCAGTCCCTGGGATCAGTAATGCATAATGGCCGACAGGCCATCTTACCAGACCCAGCGAAACAGCAGCAGCGATCCCTCTGGCTGGATGTTCCCTCACCCTGTGTTGTGTAGCGCTCTCTCTGGTGGCGCTGGGCAGCGTGGCGCTCTCTCTGGTGGCACTGGGCAGCGTGGCGCTCTCTCTGGTGGCGCTGGGCAGCGTGGCGCTCTCTCTGGTGGTGCTGGGCAGTGTGGCACTCTCTCTGGTGGTGCTGGGCAGCGTGGCGCTCTCTCTGGTGGCGCTGGGCAGCGTGGCGCTCTCTCTGGTGGCGCTGGGCAGCGTGGCGCTCTCTCTGGTGGTGCTGGGCAGTGTGGCACTCTCTCTGGTGGCGCTGGGCAGCGTGGCGCTCTCTCTGGTGGTGCTGGGCAGTGTGGCACTCTCTCTGGTGGTGCTGGGCAGCGTGGCGCTCTCTCTGGTGGCGCTGGGCAGCGTGGCGCTCTCTCTGGTGGCGCTGGGCAGTGTGGCGCTCTCTCTGGTGGCGCTGGGCAGCGTGGCACTCTCTCTGGTGGTGCTGGGCAGTGTGGCACTCTCTCTTAAATAGTTTGTTCAATGGTAAGCATATACACCAATCTTGTTTTTAATGCAAGAGGAGATGGGGTGTAATGAAAGGGAAAGTAAATGGCTTAATCTTCTGGGACTACATTTCCCATGATGCTCCCCTAGGCTTTTGATTGGCCTCTGCTGTGGCCAATGAGGAGGGGAAAAAACGAGCAGAAAGCTGGGTGGCAAATCTGAAAAGAGCCCCCTCCTCTCTTATCCTGCACAGCTGACATAAAAGAGGACAGGGATGAGAGGAGGGGGATGAGCGGGGGAATTGTCTGACAAAGTGGAGAGTGGTGGATGAAGGGCGCGTGATCAAGCTTACATCAAAACATATAAAATTTATTTCGGAGGAAATAAAGAGCAAATAAAAGCAGTTGAATAATACCAATACTACGTATCATGCAAACAGGTGACAAAATATAAAATACATGAAAAATTAAAAATGGGTTAGGAATAACATGAGCCCATGTTGAGGCAGGTAATTAGAGTTGGCTAACGCGTTTCGAGGATGACCTCTTCATCAGAGCCTATTTGAGAGCCAGGGTGCAGTCTCTATATGCCAGTAGGCCAAAGTATGTACATCATCTTGATGGCTAGTTGGAAAAAGCGGCCTAAAATGGACGATGCGATTTTCTGTGTTCCATACCAGTCCACGTTTAAGCGTTCTAGGTGGAACAGAGGTCAGAAAAGAAATATATATATATATTTATACCCATATATACACACATGTGTACGGATTACAGACGCGTGTGCACCTGTGTGCAAATGCACAGGCACACACGTATACACAAACAGTATAAAAAAGAACATTTTTACATGTGTACAAATCATACATACATATAGAGAGACAGAATATCAGCTGAAAATGCAGTATGGAGCACATGGCGAGAGAATGCAACAAAAAATCAAATAAACGAAACAGAAAACGCATGATGGGTGAATATGCATAAAACAGAAGCACAATCGCACAATAAGTGAATATAAATGGATTGATGAATGAATGTGATAGACTGGAAACACAAATGTGTACAGAAAATTGGTAAAGGGACAATATCTATCCCAATAGGATATGGCATAGTGTTTAGAGATAACAGACATGAATGGTCAGAGAGAGAAAAAAAAATGTAAATAAAGATACATATATACGCATACATGTATGACTCAAAGGGGTTTATTTGAGGGGTGGTTGTATTTGTAGGAAGACATATATATTGGTGAGTGAGAAAAGGAAGTGGGGCTGGTGCCTTATCATGTGAAAAACACACCTACCTATGTGATAGTAGATGGTGTGTAGGTTCTCCTTTAAGTTAGTAGATAAATGGTTATGGGGTGGCGTGAACCTGGAGGAGGGGGGAGGGAGAAAGGGAACATGATGTTAGAGGAGGGGGGGGGGGGGGGGGGAATTTCCCAGGACACTGGCAGACAATCGTTTTAAGGTATATAGCTAGATCAATAGATGGAAGAAACTGTGTACCTGTCACTGGCTGGGTGGAGGGGAGATCTTTTGATTTGTAAACTCCTGGGGGGATACTGTCCAAAAAATGGAGGATGGAGGAGGGTGAAGGTCTCACGAGAGAATGCTGCAGCCGTGTGTGTCCGCAGCAGTCACTCAGTCTCAGGTGAAGGAGGATGGCAGACGAGGACAGCTTCTATAGAGCCGGTGGGGGGGCGGGCCTGAGCGTGGGCTGTAGGAGGATTGGATGAATGGGAGGTGTATGTGTGGCCAGCGGTGGGACGCACGCCGTCAGGCGGGTGGGCGTGGCTGTGCGCTCCAAGGGCGGTCACATGATCTGGCTCCTGTCAGCGCCTGGAGACGGAAGGAGCTCCAGGCGGAGAGTGAGCCGGTCCGGTGTGTGTTGTGTGGGACGGACGGAGACACACACACACACACACACCCAGGCGACCCAGATGTGCAGGAGCATCAGGGTGGGGAGGGGGGATGTGTGTTGGGATACAGTTGTATGGAGGATGAAAATGGAGTTTATTGAAATGTAAATGAAGATGAAAATAATATGAGAATGAGAATAAGAATAATAGTGATGGCATTAATAACAAAAGCATAACAATAAATATAAGTATAAAAAAACATAGGAATATTTAGATAGATAAAAATGGAAACAAAAATAAAAATAAAAATAAAAATAAAAATAAATATAAAAATGAAAATAAAGATAAAAATAAATAAATAATAATAATAATGAAAAAAGAAAAAAGAAAAAAGAAAAAAGGAAAAAAAGAAAGAAAAACATATAAATACATAGTAGATGATAAAGTAAAATAAAATAAATTAAAAATAAAATTATAAAATAATAAAATTAAAATTAATATTAAAAAAATGAGGAATGGAAAATAAAAATAAAAATAAAGCATTATTATAAAATATTAATGATTGATAATTGATAATGAAAGTGGTGGTGACAACGGCAAGGACGGTGAAAATTGAGAAATTATATATATATATATATATATACACATCTATACATACACATAAATATATAAGAAAAATCGTTATTACATAATGGAATTATCAATACTATCACCATCATTAGTAAATACTGAAAATAGATGGGAATGACAAGTTGGCGGAGGGTGGGATGGACAGAGTGGAACAGGGGGGGTGGGAAGTGCTCAGGGTGGGGAATGGTGATGATGGAAGCCAATGTGAACTTGGAGCTAAATGATGCCATGTATTTCCAAATCTTCATTTAATCCACCAGGAACCATAGACCCGAGAGAGAATATCCAGAAAGATTCTTGTCTGCAGAGTTTTTTGAATCTCCTCCCAGCATCATCGTCTTTTTTGATGGTTTCGATACCAAACACTTTAAGACCTGTTGGGTTTCCATTGTGGTGCTCTCTGAAGTGCCTGGGAACTGAGTAGTTTTGGTTTTTCTTATTTTTTAAGGACCGATGGTGTGTATTGCTGTTGATGATGCTGCATTTATGCTCGCTAAACCTTGTCCTCAAGGGACGTGTTGTACGTCCGACATATAGTAGCCCGCATGGGCAGATTAGGCCATAAATCACATAGGGGGTGCCGCAATTGATGAATTGGCCAATCTTATGGTTTCGGCCGTCTGTTCCGGAGACTTCTTTTTTTCTATGTGCCATGAAGGGGCAAGCTCCACAGTTTCTGATTCCACATTTGTAATTGCCCTTTTGGTCAAACAGGGATGTCCAGCGGCCTGTAGGGGTCTTGGTTAGGTTCAGTGGTTTGCGTACTCTGCTTGGTGGTATTAGACCTCTGAGGTCTTTTGCTTTCCGGAATACAACTTCAGGTTTGGACGGTAAGATTGAATTGAGGATGGGATCTTGCTTGAGAATGTTCCAGTTTTTCTGGATGGCTCTCTGTATGTCAAAGGCTTTGGTGTTGTATTGTGTGCTAAATCTGATGGAATTCTTCATTGTCTGCTTTTTCCTCTCTGTTTTTTTGAAGGTTGTTACCATGGTAGCTGTGGGGTGTACATCATAAAGTGACCTGTATTTTAAGAAGGCTTGTTCTATCAGATGTTCTTTATATCCTTTCTCGAAAAATTTCTTTTTTAGGATGGACCCTTGCATTTCGTAGTCACTTCTTTTGGTGCAGGTTTTTTTCAGCCTACAGAATTGCCCAAAAGGGATGTTGCGGATCCACTTGGGATGATGGTGGCTTTTGGCATGAAGGTAGGAATTCCCTGCACTAGGTTTGAAGTGGGTTTTAGATGTGATCATTCCTTCTTCGTCGATAAAGAGATCAAGGTCCAAGAAGATAAGTGATGTATCATCAGTTACGTGGGTGAAGTTGATGCCAAACTCCTACACACACCACAATCAAAATTTTCAATCTATCCAGTTCAGTCTTTGATGACACAGAACTAGATGTTCTACGCAAGGGCCTTAATTTTGCCCCTAAAAATCCACCTAATCTCTTTGAGATCTTCGTGGACCTCAACAGGTACACAAGAAATCTCACTCTGAAAAGGTACTTCGCTCTCCAGGAATCGGCCTCTGAAGCATCATCCTCACTCACAAGTACTAGATCTGACAAAACTCCGTATATAGATAATGCACTCGAAAATCTTGAGAGCCTATACCAAGAAGGAGCTTGCGAGGACTATGAAATAGAACCAGAACTCCTAGCCCTTATGGAAAAACAGATCGTACACACAGAGTTCCAACCCAAGTCTTCTTTTCATCCCCACTGGGCAAAAGGAAAATACATTCCTATCTTTTATGAGATAGTGTTGGATGAAATTAAAAGGATTTGCCAGAACAACCACACCAACGGTAAATACACTAAAATCAGGAACAAAGACTCTGAAGTCTGCAAAGAAACCCTTAAGAACTTCCAAGACCGCGGAGACATCATTATTAGACAAGCTGACAAAGGCGGTGGTCTTGTAATTCAAAATAGAGACGACTATATGGCTGAGGCTCTAAGATTACTTGGAGACACCGAGACATATGAGAAACTCCCTGCCGACCCTCTACCATCCTTCTCCATCTCTCTGGAAATTCTACTAAAACAAGCTAAGGAGAACGGAGTCATCACAAAAAGTGAATTCCTCTTCTTGAACAAACAGCACCCACTCACCCCCCACTTCTACCATATCCCTAAGATCCACAAGAACCAGACACATCCACCAGGCAGACCCATCATTGCTGGTATTGACAGTTTAACTAGTAATCTAGCCTGCTATATAGACCATTTCTTACAAGACCTAGTATTACAACTCCCATCTTACGTTAAAGATTCTGGTCATATGCTCGATATCCTCTCATCTGTTTCGTGGCAACCGCAATACAAATGGCTTTCTCTTGACGTCTCATCTCTATACACCTCCATAGAACACAAATACGGTTTAGAAGCAGTGGAGTACTTTCTATCGAAAAGCGATACACACCCCCTACAGACTAAATTTCTCCTCGACTCCATAAAATTCTGCCACACCCACAACTACTTTTCTTTTGTGGGTGAGTTCTTTCGACAAACAAAAGGGACAGCTATGGGAGCAAAATTTGCTCCCAGCTACGCGAACCTATTCATGGGCCTATGGGAAGACATGTCCATCTGGGCCAACAACCCCTTTAAGGATCAGCTTGCACTGTACACCAGATACATCGATGACATTCTGATCATCTGGAACGGATCGCATACAGATCTCAATAAATTCCTGGACTACTGCAACTCCAATCCCTTTGGCATCAACTTCACCCACGTAACTGATGATACATCACTTATCTTCTTGGACCTTGATCTCTTTATCGACGAAGAAGGAATGATCACATCTAAAACCCACTTCAAACCTAGTGCAGGGAATTCCTACCTTCATGCCAAAAGCCACCATCATCCCAAGTGGATCCGCAACATCCCTTTTGGGCAATTCTGTAGGCTGAAAAAAACCTGCACCAAAAGAAGTGACTACGAAATGCAAGGGTCCATCCTAAAAAAGAAATTTTTCGAGAAAGGATATAAAGAACATCTGATAGAACAAGCCTTCTTAAAATACTGGTCACTTTATGATGAACACCCCACAGCTACCATGGTAACAACCTTCAAAAAAACAGAGAGGAAAAAGCAGACAATGAAGAATTCCATCAGATTTAGCACACAATACAACACCAAAGCCTTTGACATACAGAGAGCCATCCAGAAAAACTGGAACATTCTCAAGCAAGATCCCATCCTCAATTCAATCTTACCGTCCAAACCTGAAGTTGTATTCCGGAAAGCAAAAGACCTCAGAGGTCTAATAGCACCAAGCAGAGTACGCAAACCACTGAACCTAACCAAGACCCCTACAGGCCGCTGGACATCCCTGTTTGACCAAAAGGGCAATTACAAATGTGGAATCAGAAACTGTGGAGCTTGCCCCTTCATGGCACATAGAAAAAAAGAAGTCTCTGGAACAGACGGCCGAAACCATAAGATTGGCCAATTCATCAATTGCGGCACCCCCTATGTGATTTATGGCCTAATCTGCCCATGCGGGCTACTATATGTCGGACGTACAACACGTCCCTTGAGGACAAGGTTTAGCGAGCATAAATGCAGCATCATCAACAGCAATACACACCATCGGTCCTTAAAAAATAAGAAAAACCAAAACTACTCAGTTCCCAGGCACTTCAGAGAGCACCACAATGGAAACCCAACAGGTCTTAAAGTGTTTGGTATCGAAACCATCAAAAAAGACGATGATGCTGGGAGGAGATTCAAAAAAACTCTGCAGACAAGAATCTTTCTGGATATTCTCTCTCGGGTCTATGGTTCCTGGTGGATTAAATGAAGATTTGGAAATACATGGCATCATTTAGCTCCAAGTTCACATTGGCTTCCATCATCACCATTCCCCGCCCTGAGCACTTCCCACTCCCCCTGTTCCACTCTGTCCATCCCACCCTCCGCCAACTTGTCATTCCCATCTATTTTCAGTATTTACTAATGATGGTGATAGTATTGATAATTCCATTATGTAATAACGATTTTTCTTATATATTTATGTGTATGTATAGATGTGTATATATATATATATATATATATATAATTTCTCAATTTTCACCGTCCTTGCCGTTGTCACCACCACTTTCATTATCAATTATCAATCATTAATATTTTATAATAATGCTTTTATTTTTATTTTTATTTTCCATTCCTCATTTTTTTAATATTAATTTTAATTTTATTATTTTATAATTTTATTTTTAATTTATTTTATTTTACTTTATCATCTACTATGTATTTATATGTTTTTCTTTCTTTTTTTCCTTTTTTCTTTTTCCTTTTCCTTTTTTCTTTTTTCTTTTTTCTTTTTTCTTTTTTCATTATTATTATTATTTATTTATTTTTATCTTTATTTTCATTTTTATATTTATTTTTATTTTTATTTTTATTTTTGTTTCCATTTTTATCTATCTAAATATTCCTATGTTTTTTTATACTTATATTTATTGTTATGCTTTTGTTATTAATGCCATCACTATTATTCTTATTCTCATTCTCATATTATTTTCATCTTCATTTACATTTCAATAAACTCCATTTTCATCCTCCATACAACTGTATCCCAACACACATCCCCCCTCCCCACCCTGATGCTCCTGCACATCTGGGTCGCCTGGGTGTGTGTGTGTGTGTGTCTCCGTCCGTCCCACACAACACACACCGGACCGGCTCACTCTCCGCCTGGAGCTCCTTCCGTCTCCAGGCGCTGACAGGAGCCAGATCATGTGACCGCCCTTGGAGCGCACAGCCACGCCCACCCGCCTGGCGGCGTGCGTCCCACCGCTGGCCACACATACACCTCCCATTCATCCAATCCTCCTACAGCCCACGCTCAGGCCCGCCCCCCCCCACCGGCTCTATAGAAGCTGTCCTCGTCTGCCATCCTCCTTCACCTGAGACTGAGTGACTGCTGCGGACACACACGGCTGCAGCATTCTCTCGTGAGACCTTCACCCTCCTCCATCCTCCATTTTTTGGACAGTATCCCACCAGGAGTTTACAAATCAAAAGATCTCCCCTCCACCCAGCCAGTGACAGGTACACAGTTTCTTCCATCTATTGATCTAGCTATATACCTTAAAACGATTGTCTGCCAGTGTCCTGGGGGATTCCTCCCCCCCCCCTCCTCTAACATCATGTTCCCTTTCTCCCTCCCCCCTCCTCCAGGTTCACGCCACCCCATAACCATTTATCTACTAACTTAAAGGAGAACCTACACACCATCTACTATCACATAGGTAGGTGTGTTTTTCACATGATAAGGCACCAGCCCCACTTCCTTTTCTCACTCACCAATATATATGTCTTCCTACAAATACAACCACCCCTCAAATAAACCCCTTTGAGTCATACATGTATGCGTATATATGTATCTTTATTTACATTTTTTTTTCTCTCTCTGACCATTCATGTCTGTTATCTCTAAACACTATGCCATATCCTATTGGGATAGATATTGTCCCTTTACCAATTTTCTGTACACATTTGTGTTTCCAGTCTATCACATTCATTCATCAATCCATTTATATTCACTTATTGTGCGATTGTGCTTCTGTTTTATGCATATTCACCCATCATGCGTTTTCTGTTTCGTTTATTTGATTTTTTGTTGCATTCTCTCGCCATGTGCTCCATACTGCATTTTCAGCTGATATTCTGTCTCTCTATATGTATGTATGATTTGTACACATGTAAAAATGTTCTTTTTTATACTGTTTGTGTATACGTGTGTGCCTGTGCATTTGCACACAGGTGCACACGCGTCTGTAATCCGTACACATGTGTGTATATATGGGTATAAATATATATATATATATTTCTTTTCTGACCTCTGTTCCACCTAGAACGCTTAAACGTGGACTGGTATGGAACACAGAAAATCGCATCGTCCATTTTAGGCTATCCTCGAAACGCGTTAGCCAACTCTAATTACCTGCCTCAACATGGGCTCATGTTATTCCTAACTCATTTTTAATTTTTCATGTATTTTATATTTTGTCACCTGTTTGCATGATACGTAGTATTGGTATTATTCAACTGCTTTTATTTGCTCTTTATTTCCTCCGAAATAAATTTTATATGTTTTGATGTAAGCTTGATCACGCGCCCTTCATCCACCACTCTCCACTTAGCCTTACCTGACCACCCCGGGGTCACTCTCTGGGCAGCGGGACAAGCAATTACCATCTCTTCAAGCTGTGCTACAGTTTACAATACTACCCTTTTCAAAACCAACTCAGACCCTCACAAGCGCAGGAGTAATTTTTCCTTATCCAGAATTGTCTGACAGCCTGCTTCTTCCTTGTCACAGTGCCAGTACCTTCAGCCGCAGTCACCGCTTCACAGCTGGGGGGGGGCTCGATAGCACCTGCTTCCTGGAGGGTGTCATTGGGTGCGTTCCACCTCCCCCTGCCTGGGGGTTCCCTACGTCGTCCTCGCTCTCCTCCCCTGGACACAGACCCACCCTGCAAAATGTAAGGATGACAGTGAAGGAGAGTGGGCGGAGCATTAAGCTCCGCCTCCGCCAGTTCCATGGCCAGTCACGGCCGCTCTATGGGGGTACTAGTCCCTCCCCCTTACCTGGCCAAGTACGCTCCATACATTTGTACTGCACATAAGTGCCGCAGTACAGCAAGTCGCCGGCTGCCGGGAATGGTAAATGTGCGGGAGGCGGCCGTGCGAGACGGGTGGGGGGGGTTTTTTCGTGTGGGGGGGGCGGCTATTCTGCCGCCCCCCGCAAAGTGCCGCCCTAGGCCTGGGCCTTGTTGGCCTAGACCAAGAGACAGCACTGCCTATAACCAAGCATCTGTCTGCAGCCCCTATGTTCCTGATAGGTCAGTTTACTGTCTCTAAATCAGGAACTCCAGACAACATACTCTGTGCATAAAAAACCATATATCAGCACATATATGTTATATCCTGTAAAGAAAAGCTGACAGAATTGGGAGGCGGAGCTCACTAAAGCTCCTGACAGGCTGGCCAGAGGAAGAGAGGAGGATTAAGATCCACCGGGACATAACTGGAGACATGACAGCAGTAAACAGAAAAGCCCTTGTATAGGACTACAGGCCTGACACCCCTGCAGGGGTTCCTACCTTTGGTGAGTGAGAATTTTGAGGGGGGTCACAGAAGTCACCACCCTACGCTGTACGCACGAAAGTCACCTGGTGAACAACCTGATTGCTGCATACACTGCATGGGACTGTCATTAATATGCTCTGATCTCCATAGTACATGGACTCTGTATTGTAACATAGATATACATGCTATTGATGTATGAGGGGAAAATCTTTGCTTTTCTTTACAGGATATAACATATATGTGCTGATATATGTTTTTTTATGCACAGAGTATGCTGTCTGGAGTTCCTGATTTAGAGACAGTAAACTGACCTATCAGGAACATAGGGGCTGCAGACAGATGCTTGGTTATAGGTTTTATATATCTCTGGGTAGGCTGCATGTAAGCTTATGCTGACTCTTATCTATATGTTTTAGTCAGTTTCTACCTTCACTAATCCGTGATAACATCACAATTCCCCTTCATATAGAAAAACGTTCTCACATACAAGCGGTTTTATACATACATATAAAAAAAACGTTTTTCATATAATGTTTCCTGTACATGCCTAGCCATACAGGTTTTTGAGGTAGCGCCGTTTTATCCCTATAATATTCAACCAGATCTTCACTATAACTTTTGTGCAAACCAATATACGCTTATTGAGATTTTTTTTTTTTACCAAGAATATATAGCAGAGTACATATTGGCCTAAATTGATTAAAAAAATAGAATTGTTATATTTTTTTATTTGATATGTTTTTGAGCAGAAATAATGAAAATGAATTAGATCTGCGTATGGGTAAGCAACGGTGGATGCTGTGTGCAGGAGAGAAACGACAAAGGATGGAAATGCCTGGGAAGTGACGTCACCCATAGAGTTACCATGAGGTTTCTGTCTCTCCTGCACCCACCTACACACTGAAGCCCCCACTGATAGCTCAGCGTGGTGCATGACCAAAGCGGCTGCAAAACAGGTAAGTATAGCGATTCTTTGACATTGAATGCCTAACCATGGTCGGAGGCCATATTACTGCACCAGGCCTCACATTCAGAAGGAAACCATCCTTTCACTTGTCAGTGACACCTGACCCAACACTAACAACAGAGACATTTTGAGCCATACAGTTTTGAGCACTGATCTTCTCCACCAGCTCTTCATACACATTTCACCTTGTCATTCTCAGCGAAAAGGCTATGAGGGGAGCCACTGCACATACACTGCGAGGCCTCACATACTGTGATTCCAGTCTCGGTCCCTTGTATGATTTTGTTTTGCAGCGGGCCGTACAATAAGGACCCAACTGTTCGGCGGGGTGTCCTATGTGCCAGACCACCTTACCTATGGGACCTCTGTCACCCAGCCATCACTGCTTCTGTTCCAAACCTGGCTGCTCTTCCTTCCCTTTATTTAAAGTGGAACTATAGGCAAAACTTTTTTTCTTTATTCTGGATAGAGTAAGGCAGGGTCATAACACCCTTCCTTTTATTTTTTGCCATCTGTGTCCCGTTGGGGAGATTTCCTTTCACTTCCTGTCCCATAGCCAAAACAGGAAGTGAAAGGAAATCCCAGTAAAATAAGGGAATATTGAAGTAGGAATGGGGATCAGATTATATGGCCATGGTTATGTGTGTAGTAGGGCTGATTTAGAATTTCAGCTAAGAAGCCATTCCTATTTACTATGCTAAGAACATTTTGTGAGATCTGTAAAACCTGACAGGCTGTGGTTTAAGACACTGAATTCACCCATTTCCCCCCCTTAGCACAGCCATCTGTGCACACTTTTCCGGTGTCCAGAGTGTGTTAAGCTGGTTAACAGATGGAGAAGGAAAACGCAAAAGCAAGGCTTGTGCAAGGCTGGTAAAAGAATGTGCTTTGCTAAACTGCTTTGCATCAATAAGAGTAGGTTGACTGTTTTAAAAGGCTAGAATGTCTTGTAACGGAAATGTATAGTGTGTTCGCTTGTGACGCAATATGATGAAAAGATATATGTACCACTGTATTTCCCTGTATCGGCCTCTCTTGGCGTGTAGACACGAGTCGGGTCAGGAGTGTCCATTCTTAATGGCCAAAAGAATGAAATAAAAACCTCGCATACCAGAAGTTCATTGTCCAGCAGTCATATTCTGATATTCTGCTACCTCATTTGGTGCATTGGCCGTAAGGGGGGAATATCGGTGTGACCTGTTGAGGCAGGTGGCACTGTTTTCCACCAGACCTACAAGGAGTGGTCCGAGAGGCCAGCCCTGTGGGCTATATCGTAGTCTCAAAAGGCGCCTTCTAGAACTGTTATCTAGGAGACTGCGCTGTGTCCCATTTGGTGGCCTGCTGTGGACGACCTTCGTAGCGTCAAAAGGACCTGGGAATCCGAGAAGTAGATAGCTGGAGCTCCAACGGGAACAGGTGAGAGTCTTTTTATTTCTGTTTTTGGATAACAGTCAGACAGCCAGCCAGCCTCTCGACGGATCGAGAGAAGGGAAGCCTGATCACCTTCCGAGAGAGACGTCCGTTCAGATGATTGTGCATCTTTCGGACGAATCCTCAGTCAGTCAGTAATTTTTGGGTGGGAGTGTCTGGTATGATTGATGTGTGTATGAGACATCACTTTGTGGTGAAGTGACCGGGTCCTCTTTTAAGTGCGTTTTCTGGCCGGGAGACCACGTCCAGGCCACTGACCGAGGGAAGCGTTGTCTATTGTCCCTACTTGTGTCGAGGATTCAGACCCCTTACTGAATTCTCATCATTTACCCTACCCTCTGTGTCTGTCTTGGTGTCTGTTAGGTTATAAGAATGGGTGGGAAACATAGTGTTGAATCTCCCCTACAAACCATGATCTCCAACTTTAAGAAGGGATTTTCTAAGAACTGTAATTTAAAACTTAGCCCTGAGAAATTGATAACATTGTGTGAGAAAGATTGGCCCTGCTATGGAGCGCGGTGGCCCCCACAGGGAACCCTTGACTTAGAGACCATTGACTGATTATTTGAGAATATTATGTCAGACTTACAGAAACATGACCAAGACGCACCTTCCAGGAGGATTGTTCGTTCGGGTGATTGTGCATCCCTCGAATAAATCCTCAGCCAGCCAGTCAGGAGGAATATCCGTCCAGATGATTGTGCATCTCTCGGATAAATCCTCAGCCAGCCAGTCAGGAGGAATATCCGTCCAGATGATTGTGCATCTCTCGGATAAATCCTCAGCTAGCCAGTCAGGAGGAATATCCGTCCAGATGATTGTGCATCTCTCGGATAAATCCTCAGCCAGCCAGTCAGGAGGAATATCCATCCAGATGATTGTGCATCTCTCGGATAAATCCTCAGCCAGTCAGTCAGTCAGTCAGCTAGGAGAAAACGTCCGTCTGGATGATTGTGCATCCTTTGGACAAATGGGAGATAAAGACCTGCAGTGAATAGAAGCCACAAAAAGAGGAACAGTATAGAATTATAGTTATGAAAAGAGTAGTACCACTGACAAAACAAACAAAACACATATATTCTCAACCCGAAGAGACAGATCAGCCTCCCCCTTATGTAGATGAAAGGACCTCAGATAGAGACAGGTCAGAGCCATGTCCAAATGCCCCGTCCAGTAAACAAGGGGACTCAAGTTGTTGTCCACCTACATCAGATTCAGCAAGTTTGTCAATGCCAAATCTCAGTAAATAGACTCCTGACCGTAACACTCTGGGTATAGGCAGGAAAGAAGTTGTTTGTCAGATTCCCACCCTGACTACCAGACGGCAAGTACGTGAATTCCTGGGGGTGGCAGGATTCTGCTGAATCTGGATACCGGACTTTGCCTTAAAAGCCAGACCCCTCTATGAATCCACAAAGGGGGGGAGAAAAGGAACCCTTCCAATGAGGAGAACAGCAAAACAGAGCATTAAGACATTAAGGTCTCCCTAATGCAGACTCTTGCGCTAGGCTTGCCAGATAGCCAAAAAGTCTTCTATTTGTATGTCAGTGAAAAACAAGGAATAGTAGTAGGAGTCCTGACACAATACTCTGGGTCTTGACAGCGTCCTGTAGCATACCTTTCAAAACAACTGGACACTGTAGCTCAGGGATGGTCATCTCTCCTGCGGGCCATCGCAGTAACAGCCCTCCTTGTGGTCGAAGCTGACAAGTTGTCATTGGGTCAGGAGACTTATGTCCGGGTCCCACACCAAGTACAGGCATTAATGGATTACAAGGGAAATCACTGGTTTACTAACATTCGAATGGTTAAATATCAAGCTATGCTGTGTGAAAATCCTCGTATCCACTTAGAGACTGTAAACACTTTAAACCCAGCCACTCTGCTCCCCACCTCACAAGAACCCCTAACTCATGACAGTCTCCAGGTAATGGATATGCAAGCCGACCAGACTTGAAAGACAGCCCCTTGAAAAATCCAAACGTTGAGTACTTTACTGACGGAAGCAGTTTTGTAAAAGATGTTTATCCCCAGATATAGGCCCAGACAATGGCCCTGACTTTGTCCACAAGTGCCTCCAGGAATTAGCAACAGCACCTAAGATTACTTGGAAATTACACACCGCATATAGGCCCCAAAGCTCTGGAAAAGTTGAACGGATGAACTGCACACTCAAGTCACAACTGGCCAAGCTCCATCAGGAAACCCAAATGGAGTGGACCTTGATGTTGCCCATTGCTTTACTGAGAATTCGGAGTACCCCAACAAAGAGGACAAATCTGTCCCCTTTTGAGGTACTGTATGGTAGGCCCCCACCCATCATTAGAGGGATAAGAGGAGACTTGCATCAGATAGGAGGGGTAGTTAACCGTGAACTGATACAGAAACTTGGGGAAAGTATGCAGGACATAGGGAAATGGGTTCAAGAGAAACTTCCCATAAGCTTGTCGAACCCAGTAAACCCCTTTAAACCAGGAGATACAGTGTGGGTAAAGGAGTGGAACATAACCCCACTAGGGCCAAAATGGAGAGGTCCTTACACTGTTCTGCTATCTACCCCAACAGCCATTAAGGTAGCTGAGGTGACACCCTGGATACACCACTCCAGGGTAAAGCGAGCTGCTGACCTCACAGACTCCTGGCACAGTACAGTAGACCCCCAAGATCCTTTGAGACTGAGATTGACCAGAGAAATCAGAAGGAAGAACTCCAGCCCTGTGTTCAGCACACCCCTGGAAGCTGCTGAATTTACGCACGGCAGAAGATAGACAGACTGCAGCCCTGCGGCCAACACACCCCTGGAAGCTGCTGGCTCAACGCACGGCGGAAGATAAAGGATATCTACTAAGCTCTGCTCCAACCACAGCCCGGACGCTGGTTGGTCTACGCACAAGCTGAAGCTTGAGGATATTCATCGGTGTAATGTTTACTAAAATCGTTATAATGAGATTGTTGATAGTCATAATAGTGATACTGACCGGGTTAAAAGAGGGGGAGAGTATCTCATGTGACCCTTGTATAAAGACTTCCAGAGTAGGATCCGTAACTACCAAGATGTTACTGTGGCACTCCCATTATCAATGCAAGGGCACAGAGACTGGTACTTGCATACATAATGGGACCAGGGCCAGATTAAGAGCATCATGGGCCTGGGGCTGAGGATTTCGGTGGGCCTTTTTATGGAAATAAATAAAATTGAGGTGCAAACTATTTTTTGTTAAAACAAATTCAATATTTTAATTACCATTAAAGTGCCAAAACAGAAATATATTGAAAATATTTATTTTTTGTAAACAATAGAAAACTTGTTAATTAAATAAAACCATTATAAATAGAACAGTCACAACAACCATTTTTTAAATAAACGTAAACCATATAAACAATTTAAATATACGTGTATGATGTTTGGCTCATACAAATATGTTCCTTAAAAGTATTATTACTATTAAAGCATCATAATCAATACAGCTTGCTGTTATGATTATGGTGCAGAGAGTAACTCTTGAAATAAATTGCAACCACTAGTTATAAACACACAAACAAGTTATTCACTGAACTGTAAACTGCATTTAACCTACATGAATGAAGTTTGCAGATTAAAAATAAAACTACACATTAACTTTTCTTGCTTTTTTACTTGCAAATTCCTCAATTGTAGAATCAAGATTAAGCTCGTTCAGCAACCCATTTTCAATGCACAAAAGAGAAAGCGCATTTAAACGCTCCTGACCCATTGAAGATCTTAGTTCATTTTTTACACGTTTTAATGCTGAAAATGAACGCTCACCACTGCAGTTGCTGACCATTAAACACAAATACATGCGGAGGGACACATATGTATTTGGGAATGCACCAACTAGGGATTGTGCGATCATAAACTTGTACATTTGAGTTTCTTGACTCCCATGATTGTCTTTATTTGCAGGGGAAGATTGGTACATTTTGAAAATAGAGGAAAACTGTACAATTTCTTCTGTAAACAGGGGTTCAAGATCTTCAGGATATATTGTCACTAGTGTACTGGCTCTGGAACGTAGACTATCAGCTGCTAGAGTGCATATTTCTGATAGAAATCCAAATCTTTCTTGAATTATGCTGTATGCTGCTTGCCTGTGCCTCAGTGATTCTGTCAGTAGGTCAATTATAGGATAAAAGGTATGTACTTTAAACCTTTCAGAGGGTGTCATATCAGCATCAGCATCTTCTGCATCACCATAGTCCCACCTCCTATTTCTTTTCACTTTCCTTCCACGTTGTAGCTGGTACTCCTCGCAGCCGGAAATATTTTTACCCTGCTCTTCAAATTCAGAGAATCTAGACCGGAGAGACTGCACAAAATCCTTCAGAGAGGTCAGCATGTTTGTTGCTGTATGCAAATCTAATTTTGGATCTTGGAGACACTGACTGGTTCTGTGAAACCTAGGTAAAATGACAGACCATACTTCAACCATTATTCCAGTTTCCAGCTGATCCATGACATTGCTTAGGCCCTTTGCTTGTAAACAGATCTCTCCCTTTGTGGATTCATCATTCAAAATATTTGAAAGGACATCTCTGATGGTACTAAAGCCTTTTTGTAAGGCGTTCACAGCATCATGGTGAGCAGACCAACGTGTATCGGCTAACCTTTTTAATGTTGGTATACCACATGGTTTGAAACTATTTATTAAAAGATTCCACCGATGACTTGAAGCAGAAAAAAAACAATACAACTGCTGTACAAAATTAAAGAACGAAACTGCAACTGGACAGCTGTTTACGGCATTTTGTCCCACAAGATTAAGTGAATGCGCACAACAAGGAATGTATTCAGCAAGTGGGTTTTTTTCCCGAATTAAGGCCTGCATGCCATTATATTTGCCACTCATATTCGATGCATTATCATAAGACTGACCCCTGCAATCTTTGATGGAAATTCCATTTTCATCCATAAATCGAAGAAGAGTGTTTGTTAGCTCCATACCAGTGTGTCCATATATTGGAATGAATTTCGTAAAACGCTCCACAGGACCACTAGGTAATACATAGCGAAATATGACTGTCAGTTGGTCAAAATGTGCTATGTCAGGGGTTGAGTCAACAGAAATGGAATAATATTTGGCTTTATGTATCTCTTTTACAATCTGCTGTAGCACTTGCTGACCAATCAGTTCAATAAACTCATCACATATCGTTGATGATAAGTACGATATGTGACCTCTTCCCTTATTGCCATGCTTTTGAATATGGTCAGCAAGAAATGGATCATATTCAGCTAACAGCTCAAGACAGCCCAAATAATTTCCATTATGTACGGATCCAATAATTTCATCACTTCCTCGAAAAGGAAGACCTCTTGATGACAGTAGTTTTATAACACTCAGGATACGGCGAAGTATTTCATGCCAATATTTTTTCTGACTCTCATACTGTTTAACAAGACCTTTGTCTATTCGTTGGCCAGAAGTTTTTCTCCTGATGAGGTCTTCAATTGCTTTTCCATGGCCAGCACTATTTTCATGCCTGCTTAAATCTCTTGTGGCATGTCGCCAATCTGAATACCCTTTTGAAGCCAAATGGGTTTCCTCTTTTGAAAATAGTTTGCAAAAAGCACAAAAAACTTTTCCAGTTTTCGGAGAATAACACAGCCATTCACGCTTGATTTTTTCTCCATTCAACTGTTCTCGGAAAAACAAAGACTTTGTACAGTGTCTTGTAAAAGTTTCACCTGGACATGTCTTTTCTGAAGCTCTAAAATCACTGTCCATATGTTGACAATCAACTCCTTTTTGGCAAAAATATTCCCTCAAAGCATCACAGATAATCCAGTCTCCAATATCATCTGAATAAATTTCTTCTTGCTGTTCTGAGTCCAACTCAGTGGATCCACTTGCTCCTGCACTAGTTTCACTTTCATCTGATGGATGTGAAACAACCAAACTTGTACTGACATCAGCTGCACTGGTTGAACTTGAAGCTGAAGCAAGTATATCAGTTGTACCACTTGTTCCAGGTGTGCCTTTTCTACAAAATTCTGTAATTTTTTTGGTGTTAGACAAGAGTTTTTGGATTTGTTTTTCTTCCTCTTTCTTAGCTTTCACTTTCTCCCAACCACTACGTTGTTTTTTCATCCTTATGTGTAAAAATAAAATAAAAATTACAGTACTTTCTCCAGGAGCTCCTTAACACCTCAGGCCCATGCAACCGTGCAAAAGGCCACATTGATTTATTTGGCATTTGTAAAACCAGCTCTACTTACATATACAGCGAGTAAAATAAGTATTGAATACGCCATCATTTTTCTAGGTAAATATATTTCTAAAGGTGATATTGACATGAAATGTTCCCCACATGTCGGTAACAATCCATGCCATCCATACATACAAAGACACCAAAACAAAATACGTTCAGAAATGAAGTTCTGTGTAATAAAATGGAATGACACAGGGAAAAAGTATTAAACACACAAAGAAGGGGAGGATCAAAAAGGCATGGAAAGCCAAGACACCAGCTGAAATCTATCAGTAATTGGAAAGCAATCCTGCCCCTTGTCAGTACAAATTAATATCAGCTGGTTCAATCTCTACTAATGGCCTATAAAAAGGTGTCTCGTTAGCAAGGTGTCACAAAAGAAACATCTCATGATGGGTAAAAGCCAGAGGAGACCAAAATGGAACTCTTTGGATGCCATAATACACACCATGTTTGGCAGTCACTTCACCCTAAAAACACCCCCCATACCAACAGTGAGGTTTGGAGGTGGGAACATCATGGTGTGGGGCTTTTTTTCAGCATACGGTATTGGCAAACTTCATATCATTGAAGGAAGGATGAATGGAAAAATGTACCAAGCTATTCTTGATAAAAATCTGCTGCCATCAGGATAATGAAGATGAAACGAGGGCGGACATTTCAGCAACACAATGATCCCAACACACAAAGCCAAGGAAACTCTCAATTGGTTTCAAAG
This sequence comes from Lithobates septentrionalis, assembly GCA_037952835.1. NCBI lineage: Eukaryota > Metazoa > Chordata > Amphibia > Anura > Ranidae > Lithobates > Lithobates septentrionalis. The sequence goes on from JBBDGP010001378.1 coordinate 2,763,693, forward strand.
AAAGAAAATAAAGCTGTTAGAATGGCCCAGCCAATCATCTGACTTGAATCCAATAGAAAATAGTTGGAAAGAACTAAAGATCAGAGATCATAAAAGAGGCCACAGAACCTTCAAGTTTTGAAGACAAGATTTAAAGATCTGAGCAACGCATGCGACTAGTTTCTCCATACAGGAGGCGTCTTGAAGCTTTCATTACCAACAAAGGATTTTGTACCAAGTATTAAATACATTTCAGTTAGCGGATTCAATACTTTTTCCCCCATGTCCTTCCATTTTATTACACAGAACTTCATTTCTGGTTTGTTTTGGTTTCTTTGTATTTATGGATTGCATGGGTTGTTACTGAAAAATACTTATTTTACCCTTTGTATAAGCACTGCACAGTTCATATGGTTGCCATAAACACATTTTTTGACACATCACCTATAATTAATGATGGACCGTCGGCATCAGTGCCAGTCTACACAATAATAACCCACTGCATTAATACCAGTTTCTGCAATTATATCCACCCAGCATCATTGCCAGTTTAGAAAATAATAACCCCCATCCTAAATGGCAATTTCCATAATAATAACCGAAAACATCTGTGCCAATTTACAGAACAACAACCAAAAGCATTCGTATCAGTAGCATCAATAATAACCTCCAGCATGACATCAGTGACATTTTACACAATAACAACCCACATCATTGGTGTCAGTAGCAGCAATAATAACCCCCAGCATCATAGATTAACATTCCCTCATATCCAATTATTTCCACTATTTATTAACACAATGTATTTTTTTAAATAGTGACAGCGAATTGAGGGAGAAGATTCTCCTCTTGCTGTCACTAGATCCAGTGGATAGGGGAGATGCTGCAGTGGGAAGTGGGAACATGTTACATATTCCCCAATGTGAACTTATCCTTTAACCACTTTCCTACGGGCACTTTCACCCCCTTCCTGCCCAGGCCAATTTTCAGCTTTCAGCGCTGTCACACTTTGAATGACAATTGCACGTCATGCAACACTGAACACATATGACATTTTTGTCATTTTTAATGTCAATTAGGAACACTAAGTGTCATTTCTGCCCCCTGATTTATTCCTCTGCTGTCAACATAAATCACTTTTCACAAGTTTTCCTGACACCAAGAAAAAAATGGTGACAGCAGTGATTCAGAAGTGATTCATGTTGACAGCAGAAGAATAAAGCAGCAGGCAGAAATGACACTTAGTGCTCTTAATTGACATATGTACACACTATAGAGGGATATGCTTTGTTCATATTTCATGTCTGAGGTTTACAACCGCTTTAAGGCCCTGTTAATACCTGAGCTATTTGACATTGCAGTCTACGGCACTTAAATCAAAATCCCATAAAATTACTGGAATTACTGTCCCCGCGCCTTGAGTCACATTGATTAAGACTGCACCCACTGAAATGAATGTGTTTTGATTTTTGTAATTTTTTTTTAAAACAAATAGACCTTTTTTTGGTGGTATTTAAACACCATTGGGGTTTTTATTTTTTGCTAAACATGAAAAAAAGACAGACATTTAAAAAAAATATGTTTTTCTTCTTTACTGATGTGCGCTGATGAGGCAGCACTGACAGGCACTGATGGGCACCAATGACGCAGCACTGATGGGCATTGATAAGGTGGTGCTGATGAGGCTGCACTAATATGTGGTAAACATATAATAAAATAAAGCAGTGCAGCGCTAAACTAAAAGTCCATTGACACAGTCCCTTTAAAATAGAATCAGTTGTAGATAGGAAAAACAGTTCTCCACTGTGATGATATAGGTGCTCAAAAATATTCCATGCAGTGCTACGCATCCGTGATACCACCACCGGCCAGCCAAACCGCTCACCTCAGCAAATGGACCCCTGAACTAACAGGTAGGTCAAACCAGCATGTACCACGCTAGGTGGAAGGGAATGGAGACTTGTCTGGAAAGATGGTCCCACGGTAGTGGAGATGACACTCCAAATTGCAGATCATATCACATGTAATAAAAATGAAGATACATAGTGCACACTGCGTGGCTAAAATAGATATCATTTATTAAAAGTATACGGTACTCACAAACACAGCACTAAGCCCTAGTGCTGGGATACAGGTAAAATGTCATCAAAGGATAACGTGGGTTAAATGGCGGCTGCAGTGATGTCCAAAAGCTCCCGCACGCGTATCGTCCTCCTCTGGACTTCATCAGCGGTTTGGCTGGCCGGTGGTGGTATCACGGATGCGTAGCACTGCATGGAATATTTTTGAGCACCTATATCATCACAGTGGAGAACTGTTTTTCCTATCTACAACTGATTCTATTTTAAAGGGACTGTGTCAATGGACTTTTAGTTTAGCGCTGCACTGCTTTATTTTATTATATGTTTTCCGGAGGTTTTATATGTTTACCTTCAGTGCACAGCAGCTTATATTTCGTGTTAGTTATATTTCTGCGCTGACTGTATTATTTTAACATTGCACTAATATGTGGCACTGATGATATGCAGAACTGATGGGCCATGATGATCTGCACTGATAGGCAGCACTGATGGGCAATGATAGGTGGCACTGACAGGCTGCACTTATGGGCACTGATAAGGTGGCACTGATGAGGCAGCACTATTATGCGGCACTGATGGGCACTTATAGGCAGCACTGATGGGTGGCACTGACACTGAAAGGTGGCACTGATGATCTGCACTGATAGGCAGCACTGATGGTCAATGATAGGTGGCCCTGATGAGCTGCACTGATAGGTGGCACTGGCATTGATTGGATGGCACTGATGAGCTGCACTGATAGAGGGCACTGACATTGATTGGATGGCACTGATGAGCTGCACTGATAGAGGGCACTGGCATTGATTAGATGGCACTGATGAGCTGCACTGATAGAGGGCACTGACATTGATTGGATGGCACTGATGAGCTGCACTGATAGAGGGCACTGGCATTGATTGGATGGCACTGATGAGCTGCACTGATAGAGGGCACTGACATTGATTGGATGGCACTGATGAGCTGCACTGATAGAGGGCACTGGCATTGATTAGATGGCACTGATGAGCTGCACTGATAGAGGGCACTGGCATTGATTGGATGGCACTGATGAGCTGCACTGATAGAGGGCACTGGCATTGATTAGATGGCACTGATGAGCTGCACTGATAGAGGGCACTGGCATTGATTAGATGGCACTGATGAGCTGCACTGATAGAGGGCACTGACATTGATTGGATGGCACTGATGAGCTGCACTGATAGAGGGCACTGGCATTGATTGGATGGCACTGATGAGCTGCACTGATAGAGGGCACTGACATTGATTGGATGGCACTGATGAGCTGCACTGATAGAGGGCACTGGCATTGATTAGATGGCACTGATGAGCTGCACTGATAGAGGGCACTGGCATTGATTGGATGGCACTGATGAGCTGCACTGATAGAGGGCACTGGCATTGATTAGATGGCACTGATGAGCTGCACTGATAGAGGGCACTGGCATTGATTGGATGGCACTGATGAGCTGCACTGATAGCGGGCACTGGCATTGATTGGATGGCACTGATGAGCTGCACTGATAGAGGGCACTGGCATTGATTAGATGGCACTGATGAGCTGCACTGATAGAGGGCACTGACATTGATTGGATGGCACTGATGAGCTGCACTGATAGAGGGCACTGGCATTGATTGGATGGCACTGATGAGCTGCACTGATAGAGGGCACTGACATTGATTGGATGGCACTGATGAGCTGCACTGATAGAGGGCACTGGCATTGATTGGATGGCACTGATGAGCTGCACTGATAGAGGGCACTGGCATTGATTGGATGGCACTGATGAGCTGCACTGATAGAGGGCACTGGCATTGATTAGATGGCACTGATGAGCTGCACTGATAGAGGGCACTGGCATTGATTGGATGGCACTGATGAGCTGCACTGATAGAGGGCACTGGCATTGATTGGATGGCACTGATGAGCTGCACTGATAGAGGGCACTGGCATTGATTAGATGGCACTGATGAGCTGCACTGATAGAGGGCACTGGCATTGATTGGATGGCACTGATGAGCTGCACTGATAGAGGGCACTGGCATTGATTGGATGGCACTGATGAGCTGCATTGATAGAGGGCACTGGCACTGATGCACTAAATGGGCACTGATGGGAAGCCTGCACAGTCACTGATGTGATGAGTTACACCCCCCCCCCCCCCCCAAAAAAAAGTAAATTAACCACTTCACTTCAGTACACACTGCTGCACAATTTCATTTCACAGATAGAACTTGCCCAGCGCCATGGCCTTACTTGAACTTAGTTGTTGTGCTGCAGAATGATGAATGCAGATCCTCCTTCTCTCTCCTGGCTCGCAGTACCGCTCGGCGCTCGCACACAGCAGACGGCCGTCCAGACACAGTACTTTCCCAATCAAGCCTCCCGGGACGCTGGGGAAGGCCTCCGGATGACGTCACGCCGGCCGAGACGTCAGCTCCGCCTACAGTATGCGACAGTGTGAGCACGCTCAGCCTCGGCGGCGCACAGGTACCGCCCACACTGTCTGCAACGTCTGTACTCTGCTTCACCGCATCGCCGTATATTGGTCTGACTGACATGTGGGCCTATAAACAATGCAGCTGCAGCAATGTAAATACACATAGCGGCCGGCCGCGGCCGGCGGCCGGCGGCAGGGCCGTGGTTACTGTATGCATTTTGAGTGTTTGGGCCTATATTATGATGGGGGCCTGGAGCTGCAGCTCCAAAAGCCCCTATGTTAATCCGGCCCTGAATGGGACTACCTATTCAATGTGCTCCGTTGAAAATCAGATAACCTGTTATGACCCCACTTATGCACCCTATAAAACCTGGCTAACCGTTCGGAGCTTTAGTTCCACCGGTAAGCTGATAAACCGTACACTGATCACTGACCCCAGCACTGCAGCAAGCCTAATCTTTGATGTGTGTGCTGCCTTAAATTTGCTTGCTAAACAAGGAACTATTTTACGTGCTCACGTATATCAGAATAGACTTGCCTTAGACTATCTGTTAGCTACTGAGGGTGGTGTCTGTGGAAAATTTAATCTGAGTAATTGTTGCTTAGAAGTGGACAACACAGGAAAAGTAGTTGAGGAAATCACTGGTAGAATGAAAAAGTTAGCTCATGTGCCAGTCCAGACATGGGATGGTCTCAATGTGTCAGAGTCCTGGATGTGAGGCCGAATTGCAGAGGGGGCGCCCCTTGCGGCTAAGTGCAGCGTAACCCTGGGAGTGAGACAGGGAATACGGTGCCCAAAGGTGCACGGGTTGCCAGATCGCAGTTGCTGAGTAGCAGATAGCAGGGAGCTGCTAGGGTGCGCTGGTAAGGTTGAAGGGCAACCGTGCAAGGAGGGATTCCAGGTATGGAGCCGTGGAGCAACCAGGAGCGGAGTCAGAGCCAGGCCAATGGTCATTCAGCACAGGAATCAGTCCAAGGTGAAGTACAGCAGGATAATCAGGAACAGAGAAGGTAGCCGAGCCGGGGGTCAAACACAGGAGGACGATCAAGGTACAAATGCGGAGCCGAAGAATAGTCAGATACAAGCCGGGGTCAATGCAGGCGGAATACTGGAGCAGTCAGGCAAGCCGAGTAGTAACAGGAAGCAGATATCACAACAGGAACCAGGAACACAGGAACAAGGAAAACAGGAAGCTGATGATAATCCAGCAACCAGCATGAACCAGCAGCAGGCTTAAATAGGCAGAAGGGCGCCACCATGAGGAATACTGGCAGAATTACCCGTCCTACGGTTATCACCCTGACAGTGCCCCCCCCCTAGGGGCAGCCTCCGGATGCCCAATCTGGCCCATTTTTCAGGGTATCGGGCTTGAAACCTCTGCAACAGTCTAGGGGCATGAATGTTATCTGCTGGTTCCCAAGAATTATCTTCTACAGAGTAACCTTTCCATTTAACAAGAAATTGAACAGTCCTACCTCTCCGACGGCAGTCCAGAATGGCTTCTACTTCGTATTCTGTTTCATTGTCCACCAAGATTGGAGGGGGCGGAGCTTCTTCTCTCCCTGGAAAAGGACTGGAGACAACAGATTTTAATAAAGAAACATGGAACACTGGGTGAATTTTATAGGAACTTGGTAAAGACAATTCAAATGCCACTGGGTTAATTTCCTTCTTAATTGTGAATGGACCGATAAACCTTGGTCCTAACTTCCGGGAGGGGCAAGGCAGCTTAAGATTTGTTGAGGAAAGCCACACTCTATCTCCAACCTTAAAGACGGGATCTCTCCTCCCCTTGTCATAATGTTTCTTATAATTCTCTTGGGCTTTCTGCATAGTTGCCTGGAGAGTTAGGAAATTAGCCTGAATGGCGTTTATCCTGTCCTGGACTGCGGGGACTGAGGTCTCTGGTATAACATTAGGCAAGAATGAGGGATGGAAACCGTAGTTGGCCCAGAAAGGTGACTGATTGGTGGAAGCGTGGATTGAGTTGTTGTATGCAAACTCCGCACACGGGAGTAGCAAGGACCAGTCATCCTGGGAGAAGGAGCAGAAGCAACGTAAGTACTGTTCTAAAGTTTGATTAGTTCTTTCGGTTTGGCCGTTGCTCTGAGGATGGTAAGCTGAAGATAGGCACACTCTAATGGAAAGCGTTTTGCAGAGCTCCTTCCAGAACTTAGAGGTGAATTGCACCCCTCTGTCGGACACAATGTTGCTCGGTAGGCCGTGAAGTCTGACTATCTCCTTTATGAATATCTTCGCCGTGTCAGCAGCAGATGGTGTACCCATCATGGGCAAGAAATGCGCCATCTTGGACAGGCGGTCAACGACTACCAAGATGGTTGTAAATTTCTCCGAGGGTGGTAACTCTACTATGAAATCCATAGATATTTCTTTCCATGGTTGCTCCGGCACAGGCAATGGGCGTAGTAGACCCCAAGATCTGACGTTAGACCCCTTGTTACGTTGACAAATGGTGCAGGAACTGACATATTCCCTGCAGTCAGGCTTTAGAGTGGGCCACCAAAAAGATCGTTGAACAAGCTCCAAAGTCTTTCTTACCCCGAAGTGACCAGCAAGTTGGTGGTCATGTAAAGTCTTTAGGACCTGGGCTCTGGCTTGTTGCGAAACAAAAATTTTGTTCTGATACCAAAGAAAACCTTCCTGGTTTCTTAAAGACAGTGCTTCTGGTTCAGAGCATTGGGAGGAAGCTTGTTTCAGTGAGGAACTCAGGTCGGTCTGAATCATGAGAAAATTCTGTGGAGATAATATAGTGCTAGGAGTAATTTCTTCGGGAGTGTCAGGAAACATCCGGGACAAGGCATCGGCCTTCCCGTTCTTAGACCCCGGGCGGAAGGATATATGAAAATTGAATCTGGCAAAAAACAAGGCCCATCGAGCTTGTCGGGGTCTCAATCGTTTAGCCGTGCGAAGATACTCCAGGTTTCTGTGATCCGTGAATATCATGATGGGATGCTGAGCACCTTCAAGGAGGTACCGCCATTCCTCCAGGGCAGTTTTAATAGCCAAGAGCTCTCGATCTCCCACATCATAATTCCTTTCAGACGGACTCATCTTCCGCGAGGAGAAGGCCACAGGATGGAGTAACGACTTAGAACCCTGACGTTGGGATAAGACTGCTCCTGTGGCAACTTCAGAGGCGTCAACCTCTAAGATGTAAGGGAGGGCCGGATCAGGATGTTGCAGGATAGGTGCGGAGGTAAAGAGGGATTTGAGCTTATCAAAAGCTGATTGGGCTTCTGAAGACCACAGGAACCGAGTATGTAAACGGGTAACTTGGGTGATTGGTGAGATGATGGAGGAAAAGTTCTTTATAAACCTCCTATAAAAGTTTGCAAACCCCACGAATCTTTGTACTCCCTTTTTATCCGATGGAGTTGGCCAGTCCAAGATTGCCTGTACCTTTTGCGGGTCCATGGCAACACCACCAGTTGAGATAATTAGCCCCAGGAATTGTATTGACTCTTTTTCAAAATCACACTTCTCTGCTTTTACATAGAGTTTGTGCTTACGTAGAGTGTGCAGAACTGTCCTTACATGTGTACGATGGAGCTCCAGGGTGGTTGAAAATATCAGGATATCATCCAGGTAGATGATGACGAAGTAATCCAGAAATTCTCGAAAGATATCGTTTACAAAATGTTGGAATGTGGCCGGGGCGTTGCACAATCCAAATGGCATCACTAAGTACTCGAAATGTCCAAAGCGAGTTCTAAATGCTGTCTTCCATTCGTCACCCTCTCGGATGCGAACGAGATTGTAGGCTCCTCGAAGGTCAAGCTTAGTAAATATTCGGGCAGTACGGAGTCTCTGGAAAAGTTCCGGAACTAGAGGAAGAGGGTAACGGTTTTTTATAGTGATTTTATTGAGCTCCCTGTAATCCACACATGGTCTTAGGGATTTGTCCCTTTTTTCGACAAAAAAGATTCCGGCTCCAGCAGGAGAAGAGGAGGAACGGATGAAGCCTTTCTCCAGGTTTTCATCAATGTATTGTCGCAATGTTCCTAGTTCCACCTCCGAGAGGGGGAATATGCGACCGAATGGGATTTCGGCTCCTGGGAGTAATTCAATTGGACAATCGTATGACCGGTGTGGTGGCAGGACATCAGCCTTTTTCTTGTCAAAGACATCTGCAAACTCCTGGTAGGCCGGTGGAATACTCTGGTTGTTGACAGGTACAGGTTGGACTGACAGGCAACTGGCTACATTACTGGTTTCAGGGGCAAGACAGTGCTGTAGGCAATAAGGTGAAGTGAATGAAATTTCTTTCCTGATCCAGTTGATCTGGGGGTTGTGGGCTTGGAGCCATGGGGTACCCAAGATGACAGGGAACATAGGTGAGCTTAGAATGTCGAAACGTATGAATTCCTGATGACCATCAGGAGTAGTAACCAAAAGAGGAGTGGTCTCTTGTGTCACAGGACCGGAACTAGGCAGGGTGCCATCAGCCAGGAGGACTTCCAATCTACGGTTCTTGGGAAGAAGGGCCAGACCGAGCTTTAGTGCTAAGTCCAAGTCCAAGAAACAACTGCATGCCCCGGAGTCGACTATGGCCTGAAGCTGAACCCCCTTGTCGGCCAACTGTAGCGTGATGGAAAGGATAAGGTGAGAAGTGGAAGTTCCGGACATCTGGAAGTACACTGGAGAGTTCTTGGGTACCTTGCTGGGCCTTATGGGGCAGTTGCTCAGGAAATGTCCGTTTCGGCCACAATAGAGACAGAGATTGGCTTGACGCCGACGCTGCTTTTCCTCGGGAGTCAGTGCGGATCGCACCAAACCAACAGGCATAGCGCCAATCTCTGGTCCCTGCACCTTGGGAGTCTGAGAACGTTCAGCCTGGCGCTCTCGAAGGCGTCTATCCAACTGGATGGATAGTTGAATGAGCCCCTCGAGGGTAGCAGGGATGCCGACCCTGGCCAACTCGTCCTTAAGGGATTCAGAAAGCCCCAGGCGAAACTGGTATTTCAACGCAGCCTCATTCCAGTCTGTATCGGCAGACCACCGGCGGAAGTCCACAGCATAGTCTTCCACCGGGCGCCGTTTCTGTTGAAGAGAATGCAGAGCGGCCTCAGCGGTGGCTGTACGCTGGGGGTCATCATACAATTGCGACAGGGCCGTAAAGAACGTTTCCACTGAACTAGTAGCTGGGTCCTTCTGTTCCCATAACCTGTGGGCCCATGCCTGGGGTTCATTGGTCAGCAGGGAGATAAGAAAGCCAACTTTGACAGTCTCAGTGGAAAAGGTACGGGGTTGCAGAGCCAGATATAACAGGCAGGCATTCTTGAAGGATCTGAATTTCTGCCGGTCTCCAGAGAAACGTTCAGGGGTAGGTACCCGCGGTTCTGGGGGCACAGTCAGTACCGAAGAGGCCGTAGCAGGGAGATTGGTGGAGGAGGAACCAGGATCCAAAAAGGCAGATGGTAGCATAAAATGTTGGAGTTTTCCTTCTAATTGAAGGTATCTTTCCTGAAGAACTTGGACCACTCGTGTAAGGGTAGCGGCCTGTTGGCATAAAGTCTCTATTGGGGACGCACCTCTGCCGGCCTCAGTCATGGCTGGATTATACTGTCAGAGTCCTGGATGTGAGGCCGAATTGCAGAGGGGGCGCCCCTTGCGGCTAAGTGCAGCGTAACCCTGGGAGTGAGACAGGGAATACGGTGCCCAAAGGTGCACGGGTTGCCAGATCGCAGTTGCTGAGTAGCAGATAGCAGGGAGCTGCTAGGGTGCGCTGGTAAGGTTGAAGGGCAACCGTGCAAGGAGGGATTCCAGGTATGGAGCCGTGGAGCAACCAGGAGCGGAGTCAGAGCCAGGCCAATGGTCATTCAGCACAGGAATCAGTCCAAGGTGAAGTACAGCAGGATAATCAGGAACAGAGAAGGTAGCCGAGCCGGGGGTCAAACACAGGAGGACGATCAAGGTACAAATGCGGAGCCGAAGAATAGTCAGATACAAGCCGGGGTCAATGCAGGCGGAATACTGGAGCAGTCAGGCAAGCCGAGTAGTAACAGGAAGCAGATATCACAACAGGAACCAGGAACACAGGAACAAGGAAAACAGGAAGCTGATGATAATCCAGCAACCAGCATGAACCAGCAGCAGGCTTAAATAGGCAGAAGGGCGCCACCATGAGGAATACTGGCAGAATTACCCGTCCTACGGTTATCACCCTGACACAATGCTGGTAGCTGGTTCGGAGATTGGGGTTTTCCCAGTGTATATGGGGTAAAGGCTATATTGGGGATCGTTGTAGTAATACTCGTAGCATGTCTGCTGCTGCCCTGTCTGATTCCCCTTGGGACTAGAATGATCCAGAGTTTCATTGAGGCCACCGTAGAAAGAAAGGCTGCGACCCATATTATGGCTATGTGGAAATACCAGTCATTAACCCCCCAAGACTAAATAAAAAAAAAAAAATCTCAGTCACATTGGGCTCTGATCCATTAGAAAGCAGAACTGTATGCTATTTAGTGATGCTTAATCTCGCTCATATTAATCGCTATGATTATGATCAAAGGGGGGAATGAAGTAGGAATGGGGATCAGATTATATGGCCATGGTTATGTGTGTAGTAGGGCTGATTTAGAATTTCAGCTAAGAAGCCATTCCTATTTACTATGCTAAGAACATTTTGTGAGATCTGTAAAACCTGACAGGCTGTGGTTTAAGACACTGAATTCACCCATTTCCCCCCCTTAGCACAGCCATCTGTGCACACTTTTCCGGTGTCCAGAGTGTGTTAAGCTGGTTAACAGATGGAGAAGGAAACCGCAAAAGCAAGGCTTGTGCAAGGCTGGTAAAAGAATGTGCTTTGCTAAACTGCTTTGCATCAATAAGAGTAGGTTGACTGTTTTAAAAGGTTAGAATGTCTTGTAACGGAAATGTATAGTGTGTTCGCTTGTGACGCAATATGATGAAAAGATATACGTACCACTGTATTTCCCTGTATCGGCCTCTCTTGGCGTGTAGACACGAGTCGGGTCAGGAGTGTCCATTCCTAATGGCCAAAAGAATTAAATAAAAACCAAAGTTCATTGTCCAGCAGTCATATTCTGATATTCTGCTACCTCAATATCTTGTTGACCCCCCAGGTCACCAGAACTAGTGTCCCCTATGGAAAATTTACCCTCTATTACTTTTCTGAGGACAACCCAAAATTTGGGATTTTCTTTTACTTTTACTTTCAATGATAGGACAAATAGAGAGGGTGAATCCCTCTAAAGAGGACACAAGCAGCAATAAAAAGTTTTGCCTTTAGTTGTTCTTTGACACGCTTTACCACCAGAAGGTTATCTTAAAGGTTTACACTTTGTTCTCCAAATAGATATAACACCCTGGGCTTTAGTCAAGTAGCTCCTCACAAATTTACTTGCCAAGAGTAGTTATCTTGGTCGATTGATAGAGATCTCTTGATTTCTCCCTAAGTTTGGCCTTGTTGCACTTTCCCTATTTCCTGGTGGTACTAGATATGAGAGGGGCAACCCAAGATCAGGTTATGGGTATATGGGGTATCTCAGCCAATGAGCAGGGGTTTTCTTGAATCTCTTGGCCTGCTGGGAGAACCTATATATTCGGGTGAGGTCAGGTGATCTATGAACTGTGCCACCTGGACGGCTGTCTGGATGGACATGTGTTGCACGCCCCAGGCTGTTAGGCCGGAGATTGGGACTATTCGGGGGCATTTGGCTGCCAGGCTGTGTGAGAGCCTATCCAGAAGTAAGAGAGCAGCGCAAGGTTGGGACTGCGGCTTGCAGTCCAGCCAAAAGTGGCGGTTCTGTCGGCCGGAGAACCTGTCAGTGGTCAGTGGTAAAAGGGAAGCTGTCGCCACAAAGGGACCAACCACCTTTACCAGGTACCACAGTGAGTAACTAAAGAAAGCACCGGAACCACATTTTCGCAGAATGGGCACGGTGGAGAATCGGGAAACTTCAGGCGGTGATCAAGTCAGGGGCCCAACCAGTGGAGGTGATGCTTGCTGAGCAGCCTTGTGTGTCAAGCCAGGGACTGAGCCGGTTAGCAGGGGTTGAGTTTGAGAAGTATCTGGAGTGCCAAGCTAGGGACCCAGCAGAGAAGCAGGGGTGACGCTTGAGAGAGATAAAGGGGATTTATTGTCAGTGAAACAGAGGGTCTAGTGAGAGACCAGGAGCTCAGTGTTGAAGAACCACAAGAGGCAGTTGTAGTGGAGCTGAAAGGACTGTTATGTGAGTTAGGAACTGTTAAAGACTGTTACCATAGGAGGAGACAGCATTCCTGTATGTGCAGAAGTGGCACCTTGCTGGGGTCTTTCCCTGCACGACTGTCCTCCTATCGAAGTCTTGGAGTCTGCCAATTGAATCTATAACTACTTAAGGGTGTCCTGGTCCTAACCCTCTTTCCCCAAAAATACAAAAGGGCTGTCAAAAGAAATAAAACCTCTTTTACATCCAAGAAGTGTCTGTCGCCCAATGACTTTCACCATCTTTGAACCCACTATGCCTCAAAACCCACTACATATTGAAGGATGGCAGCTATCTTTGGCTTTGGAGGTCCTCATTAGACTGAAAAAGGCCAGAGACCTTGCTACATATATTTACTGTAGGCAGGGCCATAGATATTTTTTTTTCTTCTGGGGGGGTTCAACCTTGAGCACTTAGAGAAGAATAGCTAGACAATGCATGTGCCATGTTGTGACAAATTGCGGGTGTGACAAAATTGTGCGAACAGCTGGAGGGGTTTAAAACTTTATTCAACTCACTGTGTACACAGTAACATATGCCACAGTCCTTGTACCCAAAAAATATGCTTTAATTACTGTGCTACAAACAAGAATCTAACAGACATGTACAAACCTCAGCACATTCATTTGTAAAATATAAAACTCTACTATTACATATGCTCTTCCACACATAACCTTCCTAGAAAAAGAACAGTGACCGCTGAGCAACCTGTATCTGTCCACTGTCGTACAATATGGCATGACAGTGCAGGGGTCCGATGTATGTCATATACACTCTAGTTTGTGTAGTCCTCATTAGACAGAAGTCTACTGGTAGTGAATCCCTGTGACAGCAAACAAGTATATAAACAAATAAGGGTGGCCAAAGGCCTCTCACCACACTAATGCCCTGTACACACGGTCGGACTTTCCGACGGAAAATGTGCGATCGGAGCGTGTTGTCGGAAATTCTGACCGTGTGTGGGCTCCATCGGACATTTTCCATCGGATTTTCCGACACACAAAGTTTGAGAGCAGGCTATAAAATTTTCCGACAACAAAATCCGATCGCGTCAATTCCGACCGTGTGTGGACAATTCCGACGCACAAAGTGCCACGCATGCTCAGAAGAAATTCCGAGACGGAACTGCTCGGTCTGGTAAAACTAGCGTTCGGAATGGATACAGCACTTTCGTCACGCTGCAATGTTTTAAATTGTTTAATACAGCGCACTCTCTTCTTCTTTATAATGTGAGAAGAATGAAGTCGTTTTGCTGCTCATATTCACACAGACTTCTCACAAACTTCTTTCTTTATTATTTATCGTGATTACCTCAATATATTTTGATTTGTCACATCTGACCAAATTTCTTTTTTGTTGTTTTATTTTTGTTTTGTATTTTTTGGAAGGCTGATTTTTTTTTAGTTTTGTTTTGTATTGTTTTCAAGGCTGATTTTTTTTTAGTTTTGTTTTGTATTTTTTTCAAGGCTGATTTTTTTGTTTGTTTTGGGTTTGTATTTTTTTCAAGGCTGATGTATTTTTTTATTTTTTTGGGGTTTTACTACATAATATTTTTGTGTGTGTTTTGTGTGTCAAGTTACCACAACACCATTGATATCATGTATTATTTAATCTCAAGGAGGTTGCTTGGTGTTGGTGTCCCTTGTTAATTTCACATTGTAGTTTTGAAATGTACCTGAATCCTCACAAACAAACTGTCCTTTTTGAAGTAAACACACATAGGCGAGTATAATTGAACCAAAAATTCCTTTATTAAGGGCTCAGAACCAAAGAGGGAGGCAACGCTGGAGAAACAGCAGAAATTGGTGAAGCCTTTGGCCCCCGTGGCAGACATCAATTATTTTACTGCAAAATTGGTGGCCTGAGGAGTCCATATGTAAGGGAGGGCAGTCTGGTCCAGAAGTCCCAGAGATCATGAAAGCAGCAGATGACATCTGTGTCCCCAGGCTGTGGTACTACAAGAGACTGCATCTTTTGTCAGACCAGACTGAACCCAGGGCCATCACTCTCTGGTCTTCCTTCCACGCTTCCTTCCACGCTGTGGCTCTGGTGGTGTAGTTGTGGCAGGAGGAGGAGGAGGATGGTCCAACTCAACCACGTCAGTATTGGGTGTGATTTCGCCACTCACCCCCTTAGTTAGGACTTTATAAAGAAGTTTCTCACACATGAGGCATTGACCCTCCTGCATGCTCTTCAGTTTGGTGGCAGCCATGCAGGCAAAGCCCTCTTCAGGAGTGGGTAAGGCTCTGAGGGATGCAGAAGCCTCCTGAATGAGCCTGAGCGCTGAATCCTGCATGTGACTCCCCTTCCTGGGTCTTTTGTTTGGAAGGTGGAGGGGAGGGACCTGCGATTCTGTCAGGCTCCTACTGGGCCCAGGCTTGTCCTGGCTGCCACTTAGCCCAGCCTCCTCCTGACTGCCACTAACCCCCGCCTCCTCCTGGCTGCCACATTCCACAGCCTCCTCCTGTGTGCCACATTCCAGAGCCTCGTCCTGGCTGAGATCTTCCTGTGTATGAAAAAGGGACATAGTTTTAGTTTTTTATTCATCAATCACACACAATTTTCATCTCATGACTTTTGCAAATTGAATGTTAACAAATATAACAGACTATCATTCTGAGCCCAGCATTTTTCATTCTTGTCCCAATTATTTTGGCCCACTACTGTCTATTGATATGTAAAAAACTGTATTAAATCAGCAATTAGTGATCAATAATAACATCTAGTAAACATCATTTATTTATTGACCAGAAATCTGTAGAAGAATGCTATACCTGACTCCATCTGGGCTCCTCCACTTCTTCCTGGCTGGAAGTCCCAGGTTGGACATCGGAAGCCTCAGCTGGGGTGGAAGGAAGAGTGGAAGGAAGGGTTGAGAGGGATTCCCTTACACCAGTCTGGTCTGACAGAAATCGCAGTCTCTCATAGTACCACAGCCTGGGGACATAAACGTTATCTGCTGCAGCTCCTGATCTCTGGGAATCCGTGATCTTCTTGCGCTCCCTAAGATAAGTGCTCCTCAGGCCACCAATTTTGGCTTTTAAATAGGGGATGTTTGCCTGGGGACCACCGGCTTCACCAACTCCAGCAGTTTCTCCAGCGCTGCCTGCCTCTTTTGTTTATTATTGTAATGTGGATGTTTCACCTGCCACAGACAGGGCAGCTCCTGTACTTGTCTATGAACAGGGGGAGGAAATTGTGGTCATCAAAGCCATCCATTTTATCTGCAAGACACAACACAAGACAAACCCTAATGTCAGGCAAAACTCTCCTAATCTTGTTACAATATAGGCCTCATTCTAGAAGCAGTATAAGCCCAAGTTTTGCTCTTACCTTCGTTATCACGATCGGCGCCTCCGATACTCCTACCTCCACTCACAGATTGTACTTACTACGCGCGCGTGTTACGCTTTATAGACACTGCGCATGCGTGTAACTCCGCCCGCCCCTGACGTTCTTTCTAGTCTATTCCCCGTCCCTTCTCGTTCGGCGCAGTGGGGGAAGAGCACATGGCGAAGACACAGCAGGTGAGTGCTAATTACAGCAACGAGGAAGAGGAGGAAAGCCCGGAGCCTGAAAAGTCATGATCCAGAAGGAGACGATTTAAGGCATCAAATATGTCGTTTGGGGAGATGTTGGAGATGGTGGACATCCTGAAGAGGGCCGACTATGACGGGAAGTATGGACCTTACCCCAACCCCAATGTCAGAAAGGCCAAGATCATGGCAAAAGTGGTCAAGAGTCTGCACCGGAATTTCGGGGTACGACGATCGAAAGATCAGCTCAGGAAGCGGTGGTCGGACCTGAAATTAAGAGAGCATGAGCAGTACAGAAAGATCCGGAGAGTGCTGCAAAAAAGTAAGTAGTTGTCCTGTGTTCCTATTCTTTATGTTTATTACGTTCGTGCTGCTCCATGTGCTTTTCTTAACTGTTATCCAGTTTCAAAAGGCAACTTTCATGTTCATGGGCACAATATTCGTTCGTATAAAACATTGTTCGTTCGGCCTATAAAACACCATTGTTTTGGCCATATGCATTTGGCCACATTTTTTAGGGCCTACTTGTCTGAAACTAATTTGGTTGTGTAGATGGGTTTGTTACTAGAATGAAATGCTAACTAGATTCTGTGTAAGGGGAGGACACTCAGCAGCTGTTTACACATCTGGACGCTGGAGCACTAGTGTGGGACACAAGAACACCCTTTTTATTAGGGGTCCCACACAGGTGCTCCAGTGTATACTATAGGGGTGTCTCCATCTGTGAAGCTTGTACATAACAAGTAAGTATTGTAGCTTGACAAAGGACAAGAAAAATGCAACATCTTTGAACTCTGCCAAAACAGAAAATTGTACCCCACTTCCAAGCAATGTTTCATATTTATAGTTCTGCCATCAAATATCTGTGTGCTAAGTATACCTATTTCTTTTTACATAGGGGAGAAAAGACTCGAAGGACACCCCTCATCCGAGTAGACCAGAGACCCCCCACCTCTGGAAGAAGGGGAAATCCACCCAAGACAAGCAGAGCAGGAGGAGGAAGACGTGGTAGAAATCGGCACCACAACAGGTGAGTGTCTGTGACCACAGGCTCAGGTAAGAGATGGATGCCGGCATATTTATAATACATGGTGTGTTTTTTGGTTTCTATCTTTTTAGGTTACATAGTTACATAGTAGGTGAGGTTGAAAAAAGACACAAGTCCATCAAGTCCAACCTATGTGTGTGATTATGTGTCAGTATTACATTACATATCCCTGTATATTGCGGTCATTCAGGTGATTATCTAATAGTTTCTTGAAGCTATCAATGCTCCCCGCTGAGACCACCGCCTGTGGAAGGGAATTCCACATCCTTGCCGCTCTTACAGTAAAGAACCCTCTACGTAGTTTAAGGTTAAACCTCTTTTCTTCTAATTGTAATGAGTGGCCACGAGTCTTATTAAACTCTCTTCTGCGAAAAAGTTTTATCCCTATTGTGGGGTCACCAGTACAGTATTTGTAAATTGAAATCATATCCCCTCTCAAGCGTCTCTTCTCCAGAGAGAATAAGTTCAGTGCTCGTAACCTTTCCTCATAACTAAGATCCTCCAGACCCTTTATTAGCTTTGTTGCCCTTCTTTGTACTCGCTCCATTTCCAGTACGTCCCTCCTGAGGACTGGTGCCCAGAACTGGACAGCATACTCCAGGTGCGGCCGGACCAGAGTCTTGTAGAGCGGTAGAATTATCGTTTTATCTCTGCAGTTGATCCCCCTTGTAATGCATGCCAATATTCTGTTTGCTTTGTTAGCAGCAGCTTGGCATTGCATGCCATTGCTGAGCCTATCATCCACTAGGACCCCCAAGTCCTTTTCCATCCTAGATTCCCCCAGAGGTTCTCCCCCCAGTGTATAGATTGCATTCATATTTTTGACACCCAAATGCATTATTTTACATTTTTCTACATTGAACCTCATTTGCCATGTAGTCGCCCACCCCATTAATTTGTTCAGGTCTTTTTGCAAGATTTCCACATCCTGCGGAGAAGTTATTGCCCTACTTAGCTTAGTATCGTCTGCAAATACAGAGATGGAACTGTTTATCCCATCCTCCAGGTCGTTTATGAACAAATTAAATAGGATTGGTCCCAGCACAGAACCCCGGGGGACCCCACTACCCACCCCTGACCATTCTGAGTACTCCCCATTTATCACCACCCTCTGAACACGCCCTTGTAGCCAGTTTTCAATCCATGTACTCACCCTATGGTCCATGCCAACGCACCTTATTTTGTACAGTAAACGTTTATGGGGAACTGTGTCAAATGCTTTTGCAAAATCCAGATACACCACGTCTACGGGCCTTCCTTTATCTAGATGGCAACTCACCTCCTCATAGAAGGTTAATAGATTGGTTTGGCAAGAACGATTCTTCATGAA
Source organism: Lithobates septentrionalis (assembly GCA_037952835.1). NCBI lineage: Eukaryota > Metazoa > Chordata > Amphibia > Anura > Ranidae > Lithobates > Lithobates septentrionalis. Next base: position 2,782,337 of record JBBDGP010001378.1, read on the forward strand.
TCCATGCTGATTACTGCTAATGATATCATTCTTATTACTAAAATCTTGTATATAGTCCCTTATCATCCCCTCCAAGAGTTTACATACTATTGATGTTAGGCTAACTGGTCTGTAATTCCCAGGGATGTTTTTTGGGCCCTTTTTAAATATTGGTGCTACATTGGCTTTTCTCCAATCAGCTGGTACCATTCCAGTCAATAGACTGTCTGTAAAAATTAGGAACAACGGTCTGGCAATCACCTGACTGAGTTCCCTAAGTACCCTCGGATGCAAGCCATCTGGTCCCGGTGATTTATTAATGTTAAGTTTCTCAAGTCTAATTTTAATTCCATCCTCTGTTAACCATGGAGGTGCTTCCTGTGTTGTGTCATGAGGATAAACACTGCAGTTTTGGTTACTGAAGCCCCCCGATTCACTCGTGAAGACTGAGGAGAAGAATAAATTCAATACCTCTGCCATCTCCCCATCCTTTGTAACCAGATGTCCTTCCTCATTCTTTATGGGGCCAATATGGTCTGTCCTCCCTTTTTTACTGTTTACATACTTAAAGAATTTCTTGGGATTTTTTTTGCTCTCCTCCGCTATGTGTCTTTCATGTTCTATCTTAGCCATCCTAATTGCACCCTTACATTTCTTATTGCATTCTTTATAAATTCTGAATGCTGTGGATGATCCCTCAACCTTGTATTTTTTGAAGGCCTTCTCCTTTGCTTTTATATGCATTTTTACATTGGAGTTAAGCCATCCAGGATGTTTGTTCGATCTTTTAAATTTATTACCCAATGGGATACATTGGCTAATGCCCTTATTTAATATGCTCTTAAAGCAAACCCATCTCTCCTCTGTATTCTTTGTTCCTAATATTTTATCCCAATTTATGCCTTTTAGCAAGGTTTGTAGTTTAGGGAAGTTGGCTCTTTTGAAATTCAGTGTCTTTGTGTTCCCTTCATGTCTCATATTTGTGTGATTTATACTGAAACGAATTGACCTGTGATCGCTGTTACCTAAATTGCCCCGTATTTCCACATCTGTTATCAGGTCTGTATTGTTGGTAATCATTAGATCTAGTAATGTTTTATTTCTAGTTGGTGCGTCTACCATCTGACCCATAAAATTGTCCTGCAAGACATTAAGGAACTGGCGAGCCTTAAATGAATGTGCGGTTCCCTCCGCCCAGTCTATGTCTGGATAATTAAAATCCCCCATTATGATAACACTTCCCATCCTTGCTGCTAATCCAATTTGTGATAGGAGATCCGTCTCCACTTCCTCCCTCAGGTTAGGGGGCCTATAGCATACTCCCAGTATTATTTTCCCCTTAGCTTCATCCCTTTGGAGCTCTACCCATAGGGATTCCACCTCCTCCCTAGCCCCCTCAGTGATGTCATCTCTCACATTCACTTGTACATTATTCTTGATATATAGGCATACCCCTCCCCCTTTTTTACCCTCTCTATCCTTGCGGTATAGGGTATACCCTTGAATGTTTGCCAGCCAATCATGAGAGCTGTTGAACCAGGTCTCTGAAATTCCCACAAAATCCAAATCCTCCTTGTACAACAGTATCTCTAGTTCACCCATCTTGTCCGCCAGGCTCCTGGCATTGGTGAACATGCCACATAGTTTAGACCGGTCGCATATTGTCCTCGTATTGGGTGTTTCAAGATTGCAATGTGATCGTGATGTTGTGGATCCAGATCCTTTCACCTCGGAAAGTGCACAGATCCTGATCGGGGAGATCATGGGGTGTAATAGGGACTTGGAAAACATCAAGAAAAACATCAATGATGTTCTTCAAAAAATGAAGAAGATCATTGATGTTTCAGGGAGAGTTTAAAACCCCTCCAAATTCCTTTGGTTTTTTGTGTGCTAAAATTTTTTTACATTTTTTGACAAATTTGAGAAAAGCCAAATTTTGAAGATGCACACAGTGTGTCAACATGTGCTATCTGCTGTCACGGGAGATCAATGTAGGCGTTTTGGGGGTGCAACCCCTTCCTCAATAATAAAGTAGCTGTGAGGAAGAGATTGCACCCCCAAAACACGTCCCTAGATCCCCTGTGATGGCAGGTAGCACATGTTGACATTCCTAAATTTGTGTGCATCTTCAAAATTTGGCTTTTCCTGGGGTGACTTCACCCCATCTGAACGCAATATCAAACACAGTTTGTAAATACTCATGTCTGATATTGCCTTCAAGTTCTACCAAAAGTGAACTTTGTAAGTTCAAGATTTGTGTCTTTCTTGTTGTTTTTAAACATGCCTGTTTTATCTTAAATGGACATTTCTACTTTTTCTAATGTGACACCAAAAATTGTTATACAACAAACATGTTGGTTTGTTTTAAAACCTTTTCTAAATGCACATGTGATTGTGCTGGAATTAAAAAGATTGTTAATCAAGAATGTGCGGATTATTGGCTCAACGCTACAACACTTTTGTGGTGCTCTAAATTTAAAGTTTTCTGTGACAATGGGTGATATTTCCTAAGGGCAAATCCACTTTGCACTACAAGTGCAGTTTCAACTGCACTTGTAGTGCAAAGTGTCTTTGCCTTTAGTAAATAACACCCAACAGTGCTTTGTAAGGTTACACAATCACACCATTTTCAGGACTCACCACATTTCTGTCAGGGTCAGCTAAAACAAACACAAGCAGTAAATGTCACCAAAGATCTGAGTAGTTTTTTGTTTTTTTTTATTAGAAAAAGGTTTCAGACATTGTCTGGCATATTGATAGCCCCCCTACCCGCAAAGTATTCAAGGTATCTTAGCCGGACATCACGGGCACTAAGGGGGGGCAAGCCAGGATGCCACTTTCAAGCGCCGTCAGGGTTGTTTCATTTTGAATTCCAGCCTTAGGCCCAACTGAGCCAGCATAGTTGGCAGAATGTTGCCATAAAAAGTTGTGTAGAACACAGCACGCCAGGATTATATGATTCAGTTTATACTCCGCCATATGTATGGGTGTAAGAAATAGGCAGAACTGGCTGGCCATGATTCCAAACGTGTTCTCCACCACTCCTTTGGCTCCGGCCGGCCGGTAATTAAAAACCCTCTGGTCTGGGGTGAGGGTCCTCATCGGGAATGGCCGCATAAGATGGTCCCCCAGCGAAAATGCTTTATCCGCAACAAAGACGAATGGGAGTCCTTTCACATTGTCTTCTGGAGGTGGCAAGTCCAAGCTGCCATTCTGGAGACACCTGTACAACTCCGTCTGGGCAATGACTCCACCATCGGACATCCGGCCATTCTTCCCCACGTCCACATACAGGAACTCGTAAGTAGCCGACACCACCGCCAACATCACAATACTATTGAACCCCTTATAATTATAATAGTACGACCCCAAGTTGGGTGGTGGGACGATGTGGAAGTGTTTCCCATCAATTGCCCCTCCGCAGTTAGGAAAGTCCCACTGGGCAAAGTGGGAGGCCACAGTCTGCCATTCCTGTGGCGTGGAAGGAAACTGTGGAGTCAAACAAAAAGAATATTTAGTCATTTTGCACATAAACAGGGAAAGCAGATTAGACACAAACATTCTTGGCCAACATCAGTATAACATTTATTTGAGGGAGTTTTAAAGACCAAAGTATAAGGTACACCTATCAGATTCCCCCTCCCCCCGCTCTCATGGGCCATTTCTAACATTATAGGGGGGGGGGGAACTCTTGGACAGGTAACCCTCTCCACTTCATTGAGAGATGAATGCCTAAATAATGGGTATTACTTTGAACAGCCCCTCCCTAGTTACACTATTGGCAGCCCACTGGACAGGTAAGTGTCATAATACAAAGATATAAATACACATTGTACACATTTGAGCACATTTGGACATTCTGCTATTACCTATCAAGATAATAATAGTATACAAAAACTTTAAACAGTACCATTTGAAAGTATACAGGCAGGCCCTTGCACTACATGCTTTGGGGAATTCATCCATAAATCTGACTACAAAAGAGGTGGGTATAGTGTGTATGGGTTTGGCAAAGTCAGCAGATAGATGATTGAGGATAGATAGAGAATTGTTATCAGCTGACTTAGCAGTTGGGGGGAGGGAGGGTTAAAAATGATTTGGGGACCCCCCAAAAAAAGCCTCTGGCACTCTGCCTGAATTGAAAGCACAAATCACATTTTAAAACATTTTAAGGGGTGTTTGGGGTAAAGCACTACTATGGAGCTTATAAAATACATTGTTAACCACTTCAATACAGGGCATTTAGACACCTTCCTGCCCAGACCATTTTTCAGCTTTCAGCGCTGTCGCAGTTTGACAGCAGTTTCATGCTACACTGTACCCAAACTAAATTTTTATCATTTTGTTCCCACAAATAGAGCTTTCTTTTGGTGGTATTTGATCACCTCTGCGGTTTTTATTTTTTGCTAAACAAATAAAAAAAGACCGAAAATTTGGAAAAAAATAAAAGTTTTGCTTTTGTTTCTGTTAAAAAAAATTGTAAATAAGTAAGTTTTCTCTTTCACTGATGGGCACTGATAAGGCGGCACTGACAGGCACTGATACCGCGGCACCGATGAGGTGGCACCAATGAGCGGGCACTGACGGGCACTGACGATGGGCGCTGATATGCGGCACTGATGGGCACTGGTAGGCGGCACTGATGGGTGGCACTCATATGCAGCACTGATGGGCATTGATAGGCGGCACTGATGGGCACTGATGGGTGGCACTGGGTGGCACTGGTTGGCACTGATGGGCACTGATGGGCACTGATAGGCGACACTGATGGGCAATGAAAGGTGGCACTGCTGGGCACTGCTGGGCACTGATAGGGTGGCGCTGATAGGTGGCACTGATAGGCGGCACTGCTGGGCACTGATAGGCGGCACTGCTGGGCACTGATACGTGGCACTGATGGGCACTGATACGAGGTACTGATGCTAGGCACTGATGGGCATCCCTGGTGGAATTGGCAGTGGTAGGCATTGAAGTGGGCACCGACTGGCAGCTGCCTGGGCACAGATTGGCAGCTGCCTGGGCACACAGTGGCATTTCCCTGGTGGTCTAGGGGCATACCTGGTGGTCTAGTGTGGATCGCTTCCCTGGTGGTCCTGGGCGGCTTCCCTGGTGGTCCTGGGTAGGATCCGAGGGAGGACTGTGCTGATAAACAATCAGCACAGACCCCCCCTGTCAGGAGAGCAGCCGATCGGCTCTCCTCTACTCGCGTCTGTCAGACGCGAGTGAGGAAAAGCCGATCACCGGCTCTTCCTAGTTACATCGTGATCAGCCGTGATTGGACAAGGCTGATCACGTGGTAAAGAGTCTCCGACGGAGACTCTTTACCTAGATCGGTGTTGCAGGGTGTCAGACTGACACCCCGCAACAATGATCGCCGCGATGCGTGCCCCAGGGGGCGCGCAGCGGCTCGATATTCCTGATCACGTCATATGACGTCCGATCAGGAATATCAAACCACTTTGCCGCCATCATTCTGTAATAGGGCGGGCGGCAAGTGGTTAAGTGACTACATGAGGTGAATATAGGGCCAGGAGAGCATGCTGGGGAGGTAAGTGAAGGCAAATATGTATGAAGGACAACAAAAATAATTACCTAAAAATCCAGCATGCATGAGGACAAAGGAGACATTCCCAGCATATTACAATCATGGTAATTATGGAATGAGGAAAGAAATACAATATATTATCAAACATTAAATACAATAAAATGTGATATTAAAGGATAAAAATCTTACCTTAATATAATCCTTCTGCAGGACCTGTATGATGGCAGAACAGGTCTCCGGGCACAGCACGAACTCTATGAGGAGTACGTATACGCAACATTGCTAGAAAACGGTCAGCTGCTCAGAACGAAGTAACAGAACGCACTGAAGAACAGCAAGGCCTGTGAAGAGCGACCTGAAAAACACTAACGAACGGACAAGAACAGAATGACAAGAGTCACGCGTTACTTGCTGCACGCACTGAAGAGCAGATACAAACCCACAAGCACAAACTGAACAGAAGAAAATGATCTGAAAACCATAAGTCTGAAAAAGCGCGAATCGTCTCTTACCAAACTTTTACTAACACGAGATTAGCAAAAGGAGCCCAAAGGGTGCCGCGCTCGGTTCTGAACTGGCCTTTTCTAGTCTCGTCGTACGTGGTGCACGTCACCGCGTTCTTGGCGATTGGAAATTGCGACAACTTTGTTTGACCGTGTGTACGCAAAACAAGTTTGAGCCAACATCCGTCGGAAAAAATCCATGGATTTTGTTGTTGGAATGTCCGATCAATGTCCGATCGTGTGTACGGGGCATAAGGCTGCAGACAGGCCCGGACTGGCCATAGGGCAGACCGGGCATTTGCCCGGTGGGCCGGGTCCACCCGCTCCCTGGCCTGTTGATGATCAGGCCGCACAGCGGGAGGTAAGCGGCGACCGCGGCCTGAACATGGGTAACACAGGCCGCGGCCGCCGCTCGCCTACCGCCATACAGCCGTACCTGTGTCATCTTTGGCGGCTGCATGGGCTGAGCTGTGTGTCTCTCTCACACACAGCTCAGCCTCAGAGCCGCGCTGACAGTTCCGCAGCCGCTCTTCTCCAGGCATGAGTGTCCGCACGGTGGGGAGAGCTGCAGGCTGCTGTGATGATATTCCCCCCTCGCCCCCCCCCTCCCCTTCTCATGTCGGCAGCAGGGGAAGAGAAGGCTTTCCTGTCTGTTCGTTTTCCCTCCCCATTGGCCACAGCGGCGGGCCAATCAGAAGCAACTAGAAGGGCATCATGGGAAATGTAGTCCCAGAGCTAGGTGGCCCAATTGTTCTCAGCAAGGAGCAGACTATAGTCCCCAGCATGCACTCTGCTGGGGTGAAAGAGAAAACCCGGAAACAAGCTGAGGAGTGCTTATAGCAGGATATATGGAAAACGAAAGAGAGGACTGTGCTGGAGGAACTAATAGCCCCAGCACCACCAGATGCAGGTACAGCCACACTGTACCTGCACAACCAGAGAGAGAGAGTCTCGCTGTACCTGCACCACCAGAGAGAGCCATGCTGTACCACGCCACCAGAGAGGGAGCCATGCTGTACCCGCACCACCAGAGAGAGAGCCACGCTGTTCCTGCACCATCAGAGAGAGCCACACTGTACCACACCACCAGAGAGGGAGCCACGCTGTACCCGCACCACCAGAGAGAGAGAGCCACGCAGTTCCTGCACCACCAGAGAGAGCCACGCTGTACCCGCACCACCAGAGAGAGAGCCACGCTGTTCCTGCACCACCAGAGAGAGCCACACTGTACCACACCACCAGAGAGGGAGCCACGCTTTACCCGCACCACCAGAGAGAGCCATGCTGTACCCGCACCACCAGAGAAAGAGAGCCACGCTTTACCCGCACCACCAGAGAAAGACTGCCACGCTGTACCCACACCACCAGAGAAAGAGAGCCACGCTGTACCCACACCACCAGAGAAAGAGAGCCACGCTGTACCCGAACCACCAGAGAGAGAGAGCAACGCTGTACCCGTACCACCAGAGAGAGAGAGACACGCTGTACCCGCACCACCAGAGAGAGCCACGCTGTACCCGCACCACCAGAGAGAGCCACGCTGTACTGCATCACCAGAGAGAGAGCAGGTCAGTGTCACTGGGCCGTGTGGGCACAATAGGAGACAGACAGTACTGGCATTATGTGGCCACAATAGGACCGGGACACTGTAATATAAAGGGGACTGCACTGTAATCATTGCAGTGCCCCTTTATAGTGCAGTTCCCTTTATATCACAGTGTCCCTGCACATTACAGTGTGGAGGACCGACACCAGCCGTCCCCGCGAATGTCTACCGACCCCCCCCCGGTCCCTGGAAAAGTTGGCTGCTCAGTCTAAAATGCCCGGGCCTATTTTTTGTCCCAGTCCGGGCATGGCTGCAGATGAACTCCTGATGGCAATCAATCTCACATACTCTGTTCTAACCAGGCAACAGGTAGTCAGCAATGATCTGGGACTCCCCCTCAACTCTGGTGTCCATGTGGTCCCCCTGATGGCCAATCCGGCAGGCTGGATGGAGGTGGAAGAGCAGGTCACACTGTCCCTAAAGCACAGTGGAGGGGTTAAAACCCTAATTCCATGGTAATGGTGACTTTAGTTTGTTTTGGCCAAATTGGTCCAAATGAACAATTCCCTTTGCTAGTAGATGTTCTCATTGTTAGCGCTGTATAAACTGTATATACAGTAGCATCAGCTACATACAGTATGCAGTTTTGTGTTCCAGCAGTGGAACAGGGAATTCCCATCTGCTGCCAGAAGAAAATTGAATTGGGCTGAGCTCTGCTCAGGCATTCACAGGAAGTCTTGTAATTTATCAGCAAATACAAGACTTCCTCTTATTGGCTGAGACAGAGATCGTGACGTTATCTGTCCTCCTCTGTATTTCCATGCAAAGAGCCCCTTTAGCTGTCAAAAAACAAACAGGTATTCAGACTGCGTCAGTGTTGCCTCCTGAATGCCACATCTGCAACACTATCTAAAAATAGATATACTGTGGATCACTCTTCAAAAAGAGACGCAGGTAAAAGTAAGCCCTAATGCCCGGTACACACGATCAGAAAATCTTACGAAAAATACTGCTTTCGTAGCGATCGTACGATAATCGGATCGCTAGTACAGAGCTTTCGAGAGCCGATCAGGACAGCTCATCCAATATTATTTGATCGGACATGCACGAAAATATTTTTGGTACAATGGCAGATCCTACAATCGGTACAGCTCTCATTCGAAAATGCAATAAAAATGCATTACAACACATGACATCACTTCCGAATGTTTATTCTGGCGTACGAGAATTTTCCTGACTTTAGTAAACTCATCAGATTCAATCTGAGATTGTGTTGCGTTTGTTACAATATGATTTTTTTTTTTATTAATCAGACTTACGATACATGGGACATAACATTACACAATAGTGGTTGGTCATAGAGATATTGTCAGTTTTTGGCTTGAGTAGATTTCTCAAACAAATGCTGTTTTATACAATGGGGGTAAATATCATTGTTGTATTCATTGATATTTCAATTAACAGGCTATTGTCTCTATAGCTACAGTAAACAAGTAAGAAATGTACTTGTTTGAGGTCCTTTCAGCTCTCAAACTGAAAGAATGACTGTTAGATTACTGTCAGGTGTTGGCCTGATTAGACAATGGGTACGTAGATACAGTTTTCAACAGTCCATTGTTTCTACAGCTACAGTAAACAGGCATGTTTTCTGTTGTTTGGTAACTATGGCAAACAGCCTGACACATAAAAGGGGTGAGTAGACACACACACCATCATGCTGTAACATCTGACGCCCCTCATGATAGAAGAACAGTGCCTGATGCTCCAGGAGAATTGTTGCCAATGGAGATCACGAACATACAGTAACAGAAGATAAGTAACCTTTAAGTGTATTTGTAATATTATAGACCATAGGCTGTTCAGTTTGCTAGGTATTTTGCTTGTTATAGATATCTGTCAGTCTTGCATTGTATTCCTAATATTGCAATAGTTTTTGTATGTACAGCATCTTTGTATGGTAAAGCACATTTACACACTGCAGAAATCTCAGCTTCCTTGCTTATACCACAGAGTAACCTTGCTAGATAGACGCAAGCAAAACCTTTGGGGGCTCGTCCGGGATCTGTGCTATAATTCAACTGAAGCAGACCTGTTTTTCTGTAGTGTGTTGTGTAGCTTATGCTAGGTAAAATGCTGCATAAGCTGTTTAGGAAAAGCAAGGCTGCAGAGGGTTCTGGTGGCCAGAAGGAAGTGTGCAGCTTACCTATCTGGGCCAGAGACAATGAGTGGGAGCCTCTTGCTAAAGAATTTGTGAAGCATGCTTCTCCCTTGAAGCTGACTTGGGTGATAAAGTCTCAGATCATTTTGTAGATTTTAGCCTTAAGGGGTTGGATTTAAGTAAAAAAGAGAAGAGGACAGTGTCCATAGTAGGCTGGTATTTCCTTAATGCTATTTAAACTTAATCACAGAGAAGGGAGAAGGCAGAGGCAGAAGTTAAGGTATTAAAAGACCAGCTAGCAGTTGCTTCAGAGTGTGTGCGTTCAACTGCTAGTCGGGCTGATGATTTGCAAGAGCGGTGTGCAGCCCTCATGACCTAATCAATTAATGCCTTAAGGAAAAGGAAGGGCCGTAAACCTGTTAGTAAAGCCAGGGTACGTGCCATTGTCACATCCCAAAATTGGGATTGTGAGAGTGTGCTCTCCTCAAATGATAGTGAGGATGAGGAGATAGAGTTTGACATTTCGCATGATGACCTGCTAGTGCGAAAGAAAAAGTATGCCAGACCTCTCATTACTAAGCATAGGAAACGGCAACATGATAGAGAGGATATGGCAGATGGGGAGGTGCATTATCGCAACCCCAGAGATGTTGAATTTTTTAGAAGTTTGGGAGTTTACACAAACTGAACACCATGAGCTGGCAAAACAATACAAACAAAGGTCTGGGGAGCCCCTATTGACCTGGCTCCTACGCTTATGGGATGAAGGGGCGGACAGTGTTGTTTTGTCAGGTAAGGAAGCAGTGACTATGGGAGTGTTAACCCATGATCCACAATTGCGTCAGGCAATGCGAAAAGCCCGAGAGTTTAGCGTGAATTTTTCACTGTTAGACCTCGTGTGAGATGGAATAGTCCGAGTATACGCTAGTCCTACTGACCTGGAAAATACCTACTCCTGGAGATCAATAGGAGAGGGTATTTCCAGGTCACGTGAGATGGGTTGTATAACCGGATTAAATACGTTTCCAGAATGGATGGGTCCAGATATGGAACCCTTTACGTCTGCTCTGCACTCTAAGCTGATTAAGTCTGCACCATTTAATCTCAGGGCTCCATTATTGTCCTTGTTGGGAGGCCTGGGATTAAACAGCAAGATTCATGAAGCCACAACCCTTTTAAGCCAGTTAGGGGAGCTAGAGGAGACTAAAACAAAACCTGTCAGGACAGTAGATAAGGTCAAGACCAGACAGGAAGAATACAAGCAGAAAAGAACAGAGAAGAATGGGAATGGGGTAGAGAAGACAGGCGGTGAAGAGAAAACCAGGCTAGTTATTTCTAGGAAACAAATGTGGGTGGACCTATTAAAGGCAGGAGTACCTAAAGATGAGATAGATGGCATTTCTACTGCAGAAATGCTGAAGAGGTGGAAACATTTAGTAGGGAAAACTGTTAGGGTTAGAAACACTACTGCTAGTGAAGATAACATCAGCCTGGACTTTGAGAAAACAGAACAGACTCCTCCTGTTAGCCCCAAACCAAGTCCCAAAACTGAACATGAACCCAAATCCCTTTATCCTGGGGATGAGTTAGACAGAATCAGAAAAGGGGATTGGGAGGTTCCTTATCCTTTATGAAGGGAAGGTGAGTCTCCTGTAATAGCCGTGAGGGCAGTGACAGCAGGAGACCGACGCCCATATGCACCTGTCACTGTATGGTGGGGGAAGTCATCTTCTCCTACACATGTAATGGCTTTAGTTGATAGCGGAGCTGAAGTTACACTTTTGCAAGGTATTCCTTCCCATCACAAAGGAGAATTGATTTATGTAGAAGGTTTGGGAGGGCAAACCACACCAGCAGTTAGGATACGGGTGAAATTGGCTATTGGCAAGGGATCAGGATTTATGACAAATGTTTTGGTATCAGAGTTACCCGAAAATATTCTTGGGATGGATGTACTTCAAGGTCAGTCAATTCAGACTGAAAGAGGTACATTCACAATCGGGTATCCTGATAAAGCGTATCTGGTAAGGGCGGTGAAGGCTGTGGTCAGAAGTCATGCGAAATGGACCTCTGTCTACATTCCTCCACCAGAAAAGCCAGTCTGTCTCAAGCAGTACAAACTTCCTGGAGGCCACAAAGAAATTGGGGAGACCATTCAAGAATTTTTGAGAGTAGGGATCCTTAAACCTGCTGTAAGTCCTTTCTCGTCTCTGGTGTTCCCAGTAAAGAAACCCGATGGGACATATAGCATGACTGTGGATTACAGAGGTCTAAACAAAATGGCACCTCCATTGAAGTCAGCTGTACCAGATATGATCTCAATTGTTGAAAAAATTGCTAAAGATGCAGGAGAATATCATGCTGTGATAGACCTGGCTAATGCTTTCTTTTCAATTTTGATAGACCCACAGTGTCAAGACCAGTTTGCTATGGTGTGGGACGGCCGCCAGTACACTTTCACCGTGCTTCCTGAAGACTATGTTCATTCTCCAACGATTTGTCATGGACTGATTGCCCGATATTTAAGTACCCTGAATTTGAAAATCGCTGTGTTTCACTAGATTGATGACATCATGATCTCTGGGACAAAAGAAGATGTAACTGAAGCACTGCACCTGCTGATAGAGCACTTGGAGAACAGAGGGTGGGCTATCAACAGAGACAAAGTCCAAGGACCTGCCACAGAAGTGAAATTCCTGGGAATGATGTGGACTGGGCCGCAGAGGAAAATTCCAGAGACAGTTGTGCAAACTATCCAGGTGCTGTCGCCCCCTACTAACAAAAAGGAGGCACAGAAATTCATTGGAGTTGTGGGGTTCTGGGGATCGTTCATCCCACATCTTGGACTGATTCTGAGGCCTATATATAATGTCACCAGAAAAAAGACTGAGTTCTCATGGGGTTCAGAGCAGCGGACTGCATTCCTGGCTGCTAAAGAATCTATTTTGCAGCATCAGGGATTAGGACCCGTGAGACAAGGAGTACCATTTCAACTAGATGTAGTGGAGCAGGATGGTACCATATCTTGGAGTCTATGGCAGCCAAATGAAAAGAAAGGACTGAGAGCAATACCCATTGGATTTTGGTCCAAACAACTGACAGGGGCACAGAAGAGATACACGCCCCTAGAGAAGTACCTGTTTGGGGCCTACACAGCACTTCAACATGTAGAGACCATTACAGGAAAGGACACAGTCACCATCCATACTGCATTGCCAATAGCAGGATGGGTGAGAGATAATGGACTGACCACTAGGGCAGCCGTAGCCCAGAACCAGACACTGATGAAATGGAAGTGGTACCTTCAAGAAAGAGGAAGTATTGCAGCTGGGGATGTTAGAGACATTTCAAAACAGTTGGCAGGGCTTGTCACTTTTACCAGCACCCGGCCAGAAGAAGAAATTCCTGTGCTGCAGTCATCCCCCATTCAAGAGGCTCCACCCTTTGAGTCTCTGTCAGAAGACATGAAGGAGTCAGTGTGGTTCACTGATGGTTCAGCCATAGTCACCTCGTCTGGATGTAAATGGACAGCAGCAGCCTACAACCCAAGTACAGACACAGTCCTGCAGGAGACCGGAATTGGAGGGTCCAGTCAGTATACAGAGTTGAAAGCTGTGGTGATGACTCTTCAGGAGGATCCTTCTTCCCATGTCACTATCTACACTGACAGCTGGGCGGTTTTTAAAGGACTGACAACTTGGATGCCCACGTGGAAGTCCAATGAATGGATGATTCATGGAAAGATGGTGTGGGGAGGCAAGGCAGTCTGGGACTACATCTGGAAGGAAGCTCACTCCCGCACCATAAAAGTGGGGCATGTTGATGCACGTGTGCCCCTAGTATCAGACTTTGAGAACTATAACAGAGTTGCAGATGAAATCACCAAAGTGAAGGCAGTTGTGCCAATTGATCCTGTCTTGATGAACTTGGCCAACTGGGCCCACAAGCAATCTGGACATTTGGGGCAGAAAGCAACATATGAATGGGCACAGCAGAGAGGATTGCCTATATCCATGGACATGATAAAGACTGTAATAGGGAACTGTACAGTGTGTGGAGAAGTGCGACAATGGCCATCGCAAAAGTACTCCACCGGGTCGATTAAGAGGGGTGAGAGGCCTGCAGAGATCTGGCAGATCGATTTCATCAGTCCCCTGCCCCGGGGAAATAATTGACTGAGATATTGTTGCACTGCAGTGGACACCTATTCAGGACTTATGCTTGTTCATCCCTGCAAATGTGCAGATCAAGTCGCAACGCTTCAACTGCTCCAGAAACTTGTCGTTGCTTATGGTTGTCCCAAACGAGTTCAAAGTGATAACGGCTCACACTTCACTGGATCAACAGTACAGCAGTGGGCCAAAGATTCTGGAGTGTACTGGTTGTGCCACATCCCATACCATCCAAAGGCAGCTGGTTTGATTGAAAGATACAACGGGCTTTTGAAGGACCAGATACGCAAACTTACACCCACACATGCACTAAGGGGGTGGGATCGGGTCCTCACACAGGCAGTCATGTTGTTAAATTCTAGGCCAATAGCCAAAAGCACACCATATGAGAGGATGGTAGGGGCTGGGGCACAGATTCCACAGCTGGAGTGCAGAGTTCAGTATTTATGTAAGGTTCCTGAAAGAACAGGGCTTAACAGATACCATGTTACTGCTTCCCATGACATAGAAACCAAGAGTGACGTATCTGAAGCTGAAGCCTATCTAGGAATGAGAGGGAATCTGGCAGGAAGGTTTGAAGTTACATTTGCATTGACAGATGAGCTTCAAGACAGTGGCTGGGACTCTGACTGGTTAGTGGATACTTCTCAGCAAGAGTGGAAAGTGAGGCTACATAACAGCAAACCTTCCAAAATAAACAGCAGTGATCTTCGGGGAAATATCAGTATATTTCCTCTCCTCCCTATTGATGTTCTTTGGGAGGGTCAGAAGTGGGTACAGGCAGGGGGCAAAGTGTTAGTCAGATATCCAGGCAAGAAGCCATTTAGAGGAGAGGTTTTAGCTGAAGGACCTGGATCTACTGTTTATGTATTATTAGAAGGAACAGATAATCCGCTTTGTTTTCCACTCCACAGGCTGTCTCAGATTTGATCCATAGGAAGACCAGAGAAATATGGTTACATGATGGAAAGAATGACGGAAGATCGCAAAAGCTGTGGAGAGTAGGGCCTTTGATGTATTACAAGCCTGGACTTGTTTCTAAAGAACTTTAGAATGGACTTTCTAATGAACTTTTTAGTTAAAGACTGAAACACCTTCTCAGTGACAGAAATGGGAGGTGTTGCATTCAAGGAAAATTAATGTTTAGAATGAGTTTAGTAATGAAGAGATTTTAGGGTGTAGTCTGAGAAAAAAAAATCTAGGGCGGAATGTGTTGCGTTCATTACAATATGATTTTTTTTTTTAATCAGACTTACGATACATGGGACATAACATTACACAATAGTGGTTGGTCATAGAGATATTGTCAGTTTTTGGCTTGAGTAGATTTCTCAAACAAATGCTGTTTTATACAATGGGGGTAAATATCATTGTTGTATTCAATGATATTTCAATTAACAGGCTATTGTCTCTATAGCTACAGTAAACAAGTAAGAAATGTACTTGTTTGAGGTCCTTTCAGCTCTCAAACTGAAAGAATGACTGTTAGATTACTGTCAGGTGTTGGCCTGGTTAGACAATGGGTACGTAGATACAGTTTTCAACAGTCCATTGTTTCTACAGCTACAGTAAACAGGCATGTTTTCTGTTGTTTGGTAACTATGGCAAACAGCCTGACACATAAAAGGGGTGAGTAGACACACACACCATCATGCTGTAACATCTGACGCCCCTCATGATAGAAGAACGGTGCCTGATGCTCCAGGAGAATCGTTGCCAATGGAGATCACGAACATACAGTAACAGAAGATAAGTAACCTTTAAGTGTATTTGTACTATTATAGACCATAGGCTGTTCAGTTTGCTAGGCATTTTGCTTGTTATAGATATCTGTCAGTCTTGCATTGTATTCCTAATATTGTAATAGTTTTTGTATGTACAGCATCTTTGTATAGTAAAGCACATTTACACACTGCAGAAATCTCAGCTTCCTTGCTTATACCACAGAGGAACCTTGCTAGATAGATGCAAGCAAAACAGAGATTTACATGCAAGAAAAAATAGACGATCATTCGTCTGATAATCTCATTGTGTGTACCGGGCTTAAGAGTGTTGTAGAAAAACAAAAGTAAATAAAAATAACAAGACACCAGTAGTAAAAGTAAACACTAAACCCAACATTTTAAAGAAGGGCTGCAGACATTAATTACATAAACAATCATTCTGCACAGTAAAAAAATGGTGGAAAACCACTACTAACCTGAAGTAATTTAAAGGTGGAAATCACAGAAAAAGACATCACTACTCCCATGATGTCCGCTTGCGTCCCAATCCTGCAAGAATAACCCCTAACACTGGTGTCAATGGATGCATTTATAATCCTCAACATTGATGCCAGTGGATGCATTAATAATCCTCAACATTGATGTCAGTGGATGCATTAATAATCCTCAACATTGATGTCAGTGGATGCATTAATAATCCTAAACATTGATGTCAGTGGATGCATTATTAACCCCCAACATTGGTGTCAGTGCATAGGCGTGTGCACGGGGTGTGCCGGGTGTGCCTGGGCACACCCTAATCACCCCGTGCTGTGTCCAGAGATTTGCCCCAAAATGCTGCATCCAAGAGAGTGTGTGGCCCGCGCTGCATGTGAAACAGTTTCACAGGCAGCAGAGCGTGAGAATTGCCAGAGCTGTTCAGTGTATGAAACTGTCAGATAATGACACTGCATGCAGGGAGAGACACCAGCTGTCAAAATGTCGGGGTGATGTCGGGGGTGGGCGGGACAGAATGGCCATCAAACACCAGCCAATGGGATGGGGTCTGGGCGGGCCGCTACATTTATGTGGCCCCGCCCCCTCTCTGAAGCAGCTCAAACATTGGCTTGTGTTTATAGCGCTTGGTCCCGCCCACTCCCGACATCGCGGCTGAGTTGTAAGTCATCACAACTCAGCCGCGATGTCGGGGGTGGGCGGGATCAAGCGCCAACACCAGCCAATGATTGGGCTGCTTCAGAGAGGGGGCGGAGCCAGAGAAATGTAGCGGCCCGCCCAGACCCATCCTATTGGCTGGTGTTTGGTAACTGTTCAGTCCCGCCTACCACCAGCATCACCCCTGACTTTTAACAGCTGGTGTCTCTCCCTGCATGCAGTGTCATTATCTGACAGTTTCATACACTGAACAGCTCTGGCAATTCTCACGATCTCCTGAATGTGAAACTCCCCCTCTCTCCTATCTGTGCCACCCAATGCTGCCTATCAGTGCCAACCAATGATGCCAATCAGTGCCAACCAATGCTGCCTATCAGTGCCAACCAATGCTGCCAATCAGTGCCAACCAATGCTGTCTATCAGTGCCAACCAATGCTGTCTATCAGTGCCAACCAATGCTGCCAATCAGTGCCAACCAATGCTGCCAATCAGTGCCAACCAGTACTGCCTATCAGTGCCAACCAGTACTGCCTATCTGTGACAGTGCTGCTTATCAGTGCCAACCAATTCTGCCTATCAGTGCCAACCATTGTAAACCAGTGATGCCTATCAGTGCAAACCAGTGCCGCCTATCAGTGCCAACCAATGTTGCCTATCAGTGCCAGTGCTGCTTATCAGTGCCAACCAATGCTGCCTATCAGTGCCAGTGCTGCTTATCAGTGCCAACCAATGTTGCCTATCAATGCCAACCAGTACTGCCTATCTCTGCCAGTGCTGCTTATCAGTGCCAACCAATTCTGCCTATTAGTGCCAACCAGTGCTGCCTATCAGTGCAAACCAGTGCTGCCTATCAGTGCCAACCAATGCTGCCTATCAGCGCCAACCAATGCTGTAAATCAGTGCCAACCAATGCTGTCAATCAGTGCCAACCAATGCTGCCTATCAGTGCTGCCTATCAGTGCCCATAAGTGCTGCATATCAGTGCCCATCAGTGCTGCCTATCAGTGCCAATCAGTGCTGACAATTAGTGCCCATCAGTGCTGCCAGTCAGTGCCCATCAGTGCTGCCAATCAGTGCCAACCAATGCTGCCTATCAGTGCCAACGAATGCTGCCAATCAGTGGCAACAAATGCTGCCAATCAGTGCCAACCAATGCTGCCTATCAGTGCCAACCAGTACTGCCTATCCATGCCAGTGCTGCTTATCAGTGCCAACCAATTCTGCCTATCAGTGCCAACCATTGCAAACCAGTGCTGCCTATTAGTGCAAACCAGTGCTGCTTATCAGTGCCAACCAATGCTGCCTATCAGTGCCAGTGCTGCTTATCAGTGCCAACCAATGCTGCCTATCAGTGCCAACCAGTACTGCCTATCTGTGCCAGTGCTGCTTATCAGTGCCAACCAATTCTGCCTATCAGTGCCAACCAGTGCTGCCTATCAGTGCCAACCAGTGCTGCCTATCAGTGCCAACCAATGCTGCCTATCAGTGCCAACCAATGCTGCCTATCAGTGCTGCATATCAGTGTCCATCGGTGCTGCCTATCAGTGCGAATCAGATGCCCATAAGTGCTGCCCATCAGTGCTGCCAATCAGTGCACATCAGTGCTGCATATCAGTGCCCATCAGTGCTGCATATCAGTGCCCATCAGTGCTGCATATCAGTGCCCATCAGTGCTGCCTATCAGTGCCAATCAGTGCTGACAATTAGTGCCCATCAGTGCTGCCTATCAGTGCCACCTACCAGTGCCCATCAGTGCTGCCAATCAGTGTCCATCAGTGCTGCCAATCAGTGCTGTGAATCAGAGCCTATCAGTGCCCATAAGTGCTACCAATAAGAGCCCATCAGTGATGCATATAAGTGCCCATCAGTGCCACCTATCAGTGCCAATCAGTGCCCATTAGTGCCAATCAGTGCTGCCTATCAGTGCCACCTATCAGTGCACATCAGTGCTAACAATTAGTGCCCATCAACGCTGCCAATCAGTGCAGCCTATTAGTGCCCATCAGTGCTGCCTATCAGTACCCATCAGTGCTGCCTTAGCAGGGATGGTGGAAACCCCTCTACAGATAATTGCAATACAAATTACCTTCGAGTGCAACAACTTTTTAGTTGGGAGGTTCACACCATTATAGCACTTTGGATTTTTTATTTTTTAGAGTGTTTGGCCCCTTTCACACTGGAGCGGTTTTCAGGCGGTATTGCGCTAAAAATACCGCCTGAAAACCGCCCCTAAACAGCCTCCGCTGTTTGTTCAGTGTGAAAGCCCGAGGGCTTTCACACTGAAGCGGTGCGCAGGCAGGGCGGTAAAAAAAAGTCCTGCAAACCGCTTTTTTGGAGCGGGGAAGGAGCGGTGTATTCACCGCTCCTTCCCCGCTCCTGCCCATTGAAATCAATGGGACAGCGCGGCTATACCGCGGCAATACCGCGGCTATAGCCACGCTGTACGAGGGATTTTAACCCTTTTTCGGCCGCCAGCGGGGGGTAAAACCGCACCGCTAGTGGCCGAACACCGCTGCAAGAACGACGGTACAGCGGCGCTAAAAATAGCGCTGTTGTACCGCCGACGCCCCCACCGCCCCAGTGTGAAAGGGGCCTTACCCTTAATTGTATATGTTTTTGTTACAGTTATAATGTGAATTATTGCACTTGAAGTTAATTTCCCACCACCCCTGCTAAGTCCATGTCTTTATGGACCTTGCTTTGTGCACTGGTGCGCAGTCATGTTGGAAAGGGTCATCCCCAAACTGTTCCCTCAAAGTTGAGAGCATGAAATTGTCCAAAATGTCTTGGTATGCTGACGCCTTAAGAGTTCCCTTTACTGGAACTAAGGGGCAAAGCCCAACCCCTGAAAACCAACTCCACACCATAATCCCCCCTCCATCAAATGATTTGGACCAGTGCACAAAGCAAGGTCCATAAAGACATGGATGAGCGAGTTTGTGGTGGAGGAACTTGACTGACCTGCAAAGAGTCCTGACCTCAACCCGATAGAACACCTTTGGGATGAATTCGAGTGGAGACTGCGAGCCAGGCCGTCTTGTCCAACATCAGTGCCTGACTTCACAAATGCCCTTCTGGAAGAATGATCAAACATTCCCATAGACACACTCCTAAACCTTGTGGACAGCCTTCCTAGAAGAGTTGAAGCTTTTATAGCTGCAAAGGGTGGGCCAACTCAATATTGAACCCTATGGACTAAGACGGCATTAAAGTTCATGTGCGTGTAAAGGCAGGCGTCCCAATACTTTTGACTATATATATATATATATATATATATATATATATATATATATATATATATATATATGTATGTATGTGTGCTTGAGCTTTCAGGTGCACACCCTAATGCAATAGGCTGCGCATGCCTATGTGTCAGTGGATGCATTATTAACCCCCAACATTGGTGTCAGTGGATACATTATTAACCCTCAACATCGGTGGCAGTGGATGCAATATTAACCCTTGGCACTAGTGTCAGTGAACACAAAAAACCCTTAGCACTAGAGTCAGTGGCATTAATAACCCTAAAAATTGGTGTCAGTGGATGCAATAATAACCCCCAGCACCAGTGTCAGCACTATTAACACCACTTCCCCCACATTGGTGGTCAGTGGCATAGGTGGGTTAGAATATCTCTGCCATTACCAACAATGGGGGGGGGGGGGGCAATGGCAGTGAAGGTTAATCCCCCATCCCCATCTTGCATTGGTGGTCATGGCAGTAAAAGTTACCCCCCCACCCCCTTTTCTGCATTGGTGGTTATGGCAGTGGCATTTTAGTGCCCCATCGTTTGTATTAATGGGAGGTATAGTGCTCTATCATTGGTATTAGTGGAAGGAATAGTTCCCCATAATTGGTATTAGTGGGAGGAATAGTACCCCATCATTGGTATTAGTGGGAGAAATAGTGTTCCATCATTGGCATCAGTAGGAGGAATGGTGCCCTATCATTGGTATTAGTGGGAGAAATAGTGCCCCATCATTGGTATTAGTGGGAGGAATAGTGGCCCATCATTGGCATCAGTGGGGGGAATTGTGTCCCATTGTCAATGTCACTGGGAGGGTTTGTGTCCCATCACTGGTGTCATTGGGTACCATTTTTTGTGTTAGTGGGAGAAATTGTGCCCTATTGTTGGTGTCACTGGGAGGAATTGTGCGCCATCATCAGTGTGACTGGGTGCTATTGTCTATGTTATTGAGAGAAATTTTGCCACATTCATTGGTGTTGATGGGAATTATCCCCCATTGCAAGTATCAGTGGATGAAATAGTGCCTCAAGGACTGGATAAAAGCAAGCAAAGGTCCACATGATTCATTGGGCTCTACATTCATGGGGTCTCCTCGAGGAATAGTCTCTCTCGAGGAGGCTGGGGGCTTTGCAGGGGCACTGTGGGAGACTGTAGGGCCCTGTGAGGGCTGGGAACACTGTTGGAGGTTGAAGGTACAATGGGGGACCTGAAGTTCTGATGTCATTCCATATGAAGCTTACATAGGCTGTGGCACTATCCTTCCTCAGGGTGGACAAGGCTGCTGGGAATCTTTATGTGTAAGAGTAAGGAGTAGGAGTTTAGGGACTCGGGAGCAGACTTGGTGGCCCATTAGGGAATGAGGTTTCTGGAGGGATTTGGGGGCAACTGATGGGGATGTGGCCTCTGCTTGAGGCTTTGCTGGGACACTGTGAGTGCCTTTAGGGGCTGCTGAGGGTCACTATTTGGGAGCTGGAGGCTCTGAAGCAAGCTAGGTGTCACTATGAGAGGTTGAGGGCACTGGGGACTCTCAGAGGGTCTGAGGCACTGTTAGAGAAGGTTGGAGGTCACTTTTTGGGAGCTGGAGGCTCTGAAGCAAGCTAGGTGTCACTATGAGAGGTTAGGGGCACTGGGGGCTCTCAGGGGGTCTGAGGCACTGTTAGGGAAGGTTGGGGGTCACAATTTTGGAGCTGGAGGCTCTGAAGCAAGCTAGGTGTCACTATGAGAGGTTGGGGGCACTGAGGGCTCTCAGAGGGTCTGAGGCACTGTTAGGGAAGGTTGGGGGTTACTATTTTGGAGCTGGAGGCTCTGAAGCAAGCTAGGTGTCACTATGAGAGGTTGGGGGCACTGAGGGCTCTAAGAGGGTTGAGGCACTGTTAGGGAGGGTTGGGGTCACTATTTGGGAGCTGGTATGCACTGTGAGAAGTTGGGGGCAGGCAAGCTGGAGGTCATGAACCACTGGTTGTGTGGGGGAATCAGTGATAGTTGAGGTAAAAGTGAAGCTGTAAATATTCAAAAACAAACAGTCAGCGCAAAAACTATCAAAAAAGCAAATCTGCTGAACACTAAAGGCAAATATATAAGTCCTTTCACGTAATGCAATAAAAAATAAATAGTGCAGCGCTGAAAATACCAATCAATAAACATAAATGTCCATAAATGGAAAAACACAGAGAGTGTCAGCGGTGATGCAGGGTGCTTCATGCAAGTCCAAAGTGCTCTTAAAATCTGTGCTCCCCCTCTTGCCAGTCAAACTGCTCACCTTATTATAGGGACCCCTGAACTAACAGGAAGGTCTCATAAGCGTTCACCACTAATTAGTGGTCAGGGTGGTATCTTGACTGGAAAAGCCGGAAACCTCTTCCTTATTAGGGCTCAACAATTTTCATCCAAATATGCTCCGACCGCTGAGGAAGTCCTGCTGGACGATACGCGTGCGGATTGGTTTTATCCCGGTTTAGACGTCGCTGCAGCCGCCTTATCATTCATTGTCATCTGTAACTAACATGAGCCTTAATCCCCAGCACTGGTTATAGTGCTATATTTGTGAGTACCTGTCTTTTAATAAAAGGATTCGTTTTTTTAGCTATGCAGAGAGCACTATGTATTTTCTTTATTTATTTCATGCATATTTGGATGGAAATTGTTGAGCCCTAATAAGGAAGAGGTTTCCGGCTTTTCCAGTCAAGATACCACCCTGACCACTAATTAGTGGTGAACGCTTATGAGACCTTCCTGTTAGTTCAGGGGTCCCCTATAATAAGGTGAGCGGTTTGACTGGCAAGAGGGGGAGCACAGATTTTAAGAGCACTTTGGACTTGCATGAAGCACCCTGCATCACTGCTGACACTCTCTGTGTTTTTCCATTTATGGACATTTATGTTTATTGATTGGTATTTTCAGCGCTGCACTATTTATTTTTTATTGCAAAAGTGAAGCTGTGCTATGGAAAGGAAATCTTATAATCTTCTCCATTTTTATTACCCTGATTTCCAGTTTTACACTAGTCTGTATAAAATCATGTGACAATGTGACGTGTAATTATGTCCTTGTTTGTTCTGTTCTACACTTCACATTCACCAGAACAGATTTCATACATTGCACACTGAGTTATGTTACTTTCTTCTCATTGGTCCGTGTTATAAGCCACTTTCTTCTCATTGGTCCGTGCACCCGTCGCTTTTTTCCTGTCTTTCACAACGAGCCCGCCCCACGCCCCGCCGGTGAGTAGGCGAGGTCGGAACATGAGCTCCCTTGTACTGGTCCGTGATTGGTTGGTAGTGACGCCTCTGCTCGTACTCGCGCTGCCCTCCTCGCGTGGTGTGTGTCGCGCGCTTGCCACCCCCTTCCCTTCACTCCCATTGGACGGACTGATACGCGCCCCTCGGCCACCCTGCAGGCATATATAGGACCCACCGGCCCCATTCAGACCCCTGTTATGTCCAACTGTGAAGTGAAGAAGCAGAAGATGGAGGAGTCCGCACTAGAGCAGCTGAAGAAGTACACGGTGGTGGTGGCTGATACCGGGGACTTCAAGGGTGAGACCTCCGTGTGATGTGTGCGCCTCCCTCATGTTTGATGACAGCTGATTGTATGAACATCTCCATCCCTCCTCTGTCCAATCTCATACAATACTGGCCACACACTATACAGTCGGATTGTACAATCTCCTATAGGGAGATCTATACAATCAGACAGGAACCCGTAGTACATAGCTGATGGTAGATCTACAGAGGATTGTGCAATCAGATTGTATAGTGTATGGTCACCCTAATAGCCCATACACACGATCCAAACTTATTTTGCTTAATAGTCGCAAGTAGGAATTGAATAGGTTACTAAAGTCATGAAAATTCTCGTTCGACAGAAAAAATAACGGAAGTGATGTCATGTATTTGTATTCTATTTTTGGACGACAACTGTAGTGACTAAACGAAAATCGTACAATCTGGTATCATACGAGGAAAATTTTTGTGCTTGTCCAATCTGATAATATCAGATGACTTGTCGTGATCGGCTCTGTACTAATGATCCGATTATCGTACGATCGCGTTGAAAGCGGTATTTTTCGCCTGATTTTCGGATCGCGTGTACGGGACATTAGAACGATCAGAGCGATTCTTCACAGGATTGGATGAATTGTGCAGAAGACACGGCGGAGAACACACGAGATCCCTCCACAATATCTGTATCGGTCTTTATGAATGTCAGGGGGCGTGTCACTGATTTCAAGAAAAATAATCAAATTTTCTGATTGGTCTGGACAGAAAATTTGATTGTAGACAAATAGATCATTTGATGTGATAAGTGTATGGTGCATCACATGATCTTCTGATCGGATGGGAAATCTATTCCTAGGATCTTCTATAACGTTGTTCTGTGTATGGTCGCTATTAGAGCAATCTGATCTTATGTGGAGTACGGTTTGTTCTGCTCATGGCTGTGGTACAAAGACCGCAATGGAGTTTGAGAGATTCTCATAGAGCTCTTCACAGGACCTCAATAAGACTCATAGTAACGCTGTGGCAAGAATCAGCTGTAGGCTGGCCATACATTATACAATTCTCCTTTAGATTTACTAAAACCATATAATACGACGTCAAATCAACACTTCTATTTTGTATGCAGACACGTCCTTACACGACATAGGTGACACTAATGGTAAAGGAAATTGATTAAGAATATTGTATAATGTATGGCCAGATTTAGATATGTAAATGAATACAGTATATGGGGTGGGATTTCAGGTGGACCTAATCAGATACTCCATGTAAAGCTGGCCATACAATCTGTACAATTGTCTTTAGATCTCCCATCGGCTGTGTAGTACAAGGGTGTGCCTGATTGGGTACAAATTGAATGGATTCCATTCTGGTAAAGCTAAAGGAGATTTTACAGAGTGATCGTGAACTTTGAATTGGTAGTTACAGTAGACCCAAATGAAAGAGAGCACTCGATGGAATCCAAATCCAAATTTATTATTTCATCATTATAAAAAAAAACATTTATAATCAGAAAATAACTTCAGGACAGATAATTGCAGAAATATACATTTCTTACCCCAAACAGGTAAAACACAAAATGACCTGTAGATGTGCCCATAGATGTGCCCATAGATGTGCCCATAGATGTGCCCATAGATGTGCCCATAGATGTGCCCATAGATGTGCCCATAGATGTGCCCATAGATGTGCCCATAGATGTGCCCATAGATGTGCCCATAGATGTGCCCATAGATGTGCCCATAGATGTGCCCATAGATGTGCCCATAGATGTGCCCATAGATGTGCCCATAGATGTGCTGAACTTAGAGATGATCTTCCATATCAGGGCCCCACAGGAAATCAAAGTACCGAGGGGTCACTACGTGTTTCGTTTACAGCAGGCGTGTCTAAAATCCGCCCGAGGGCCAATCGCGGCCCGCGTTCCAGTTTAATACGGCCCCCCCCCGGTGATTTGGTTATATATATATCTTTTTGTGGCCCCCAGGGGCCGTATTTATTGGCTCTGCCTCGGAGGGGGCGGGACAAGTGTTGTCAGATTACATACAGGAGAATCTTCCGTTTATTCAGAGGCCTCTATAATCGGAAGTCACGTCTCCTGGGCTGGCATTGGACGGCTGTTCTGTCTATCAGAGGAGGCAGGATTTTGTATTAAAGAGGCTGCCAATTAAACAGGAGATTCTCCTGTATATAATCTGTTAGTGCTCGTCCTGCCCCCCTCCCTGTCCCCTCCGAGGCTGCAGATGGGCATCCATCAGGCTGTACTGGTGAGGCTGCATTGATTGCAATGGTGAAGCTGCAGATGGGCACTGATTAGGAGGCATTGATGGGCACTGACCCTTAGGCCCCTTTCACACTGGGGCGGTAGGGGGCGTCGGCGGTAAAACAGTGCTATTTTTAGCGCTGTTTTAACGCGGTATTCGGCCGCTAGCGGTGCGGTTTTAACCCCCTGCTGGCGGCCGAAAAAGGGTTAAAACCCCTCGTACAGCGCGGCTATAGCCGCGGTATTACCGCGGTATAGCCACGCTGTCCCATTGATGTCAATGGGCAGGAGCGGTGAATACACCGCTCCTTCCCCGCTCCAAAGATGCGGCTCGCAGGACTTTTTTTACCGTCCTGCCAGCGCACCACTTCAGTGTGAAAGCCCTCGGAGGCTGTTTTGGGTCGGTTTGCAGGCGGTATTTTTAGCGCAATAACGCCTGCAAACCGCCCCAGTGTGAAAGGGGTCTTATTTTGCTTCACAGTTCTTTATTTAAAATTTTAGTTTTTTCCTGCAACTTCCCTCTTAAGGTGAAGGTGCGTGTTATACGCTGATGAATACGGTATATCCAAATAACACGCCCGAGCTCATCCTTAGTCCTGAGTGGCGCTCCAGGATTCGTTGGGGACCGCAAAAGATATATATATCTATATATCTATCTATCTCCAAATGAAACGCTAATCTCTTCACCACACACAGCCACAAAGGCAGGAGAATTCTTGGCCAGTATATCAGTTAATTGGCATTTAATTTTAATGGTTCAAAAGAATGTCAGGCAAGATGGTCGGCCCTCACATATGTTCACTTCATCAAATCTGGTCCTCTTTGAAAAAAGTTTGGACACCCCTGGCTTACAGCTTCTTCAGGGGATCCTATTGGTACTGAGAAATGCATTATACATTACAATATGTAAATATGTGTATACATTTCAAAAGTAGATCATACATTAAAAACCAGGTATATTATTGTTCCTAATACAATTGGGAACAATATTTGTAGTCGTAATATATATTTGATTGCTCATGAATACTTAGGCCCCTTTCACACAGGGCTGTCCGTTTTTACTCCTCCGCTTGCTCTGGGGTGGATTTCGCTCCGTTGATCCCCGCTGAGCCGGCGGATGACAAGTCCATCTCCGCTCACTGTGCAGGGACAGACCTGTCAGATCTCCACTCTCCCCATGGAGGGATCGAGTGATTATTATGTCTGTGGCTTCATTACTCTATCAGAATGATACACTTCTGACAAGTATTCCTGACACCAAGAAAGGTGACAGGGGAGGGAACTCCAGCAGATTGACAGCCTCCGCTTTGTTCCTGTGTATAAAGGGGGGTGGGTTGTATCCCTTCCCTCCATTCAGCTTTCAGCCCTCTCTTTACTGAGAGCTCTACATAGTGTAAATTCAACTCTCCACCCCCTTTTTCTGAAGCTCTGACATCTGTTGTAAATTCTAGAATTTGACTGGTTGTAGAGAAGAGAGAAGACGGCAGATAAACAGGTACAATGTATGTAGGAGGATTTGTTTCATCTCTGTGCATCACCTGCCAGTCACTTCACTGGGTATATAGAAGGGTTTACAACCACTTTAAGCTGGACATACACTTTACAATCTGATTGTACAATTAGCAAAATCTCATAATAGAAAATTTTTGAGACATGACTCAGATTGTGGCACCACATCCAAATATAGATAAATATTAAATATACAACAGACGTGTATATACATGTTTGTCAGGTGTATGCTTTTACCTAATGGCAAGTTCCTTTGTTTTGTCTGAAATACGTTTGATGCACTCTCACTCTGGGGCTATGTACTGCTTTCCCGTCTCTCCTCGTGGTGTTGGGCTGGGGATTTCATGTTTTCCCATTGTAATCTGTGCAAGGCCCCTTTCACACATGCGGACCGTTCAGATCCGCCTGTCAGTTTTTTCAGGCGGATCTGAACGGTCGCTTCATACAGCTCTATGGAGCATCGGATGTCCGCTGACATCCGATTCGCAAAATCCAGACGGATGGATGTCCTATTTTCCATCCATCTGGTGGATCGGATGAAAACGGACAGGCGGTCCATTAGAGGTCGACCGATATGGGTTTTTCTCTGGCCGATGCCGATATTTAGAAATCGCGATGGCCGATATGTGATGCCGATTTTTTTGGGCCGATATATTTGGCCGATTTTTTTTTTTTTTTTTTTTTTCCCTTCATCTCATAAAATCTAACAGTTAGACCCCTTTCACACTGGGGCGTTTTTCAGGCGCTTTAGGGCTAAAAAGAGCGCCTGTAAAGTGCCTGTAAAACGGCTCCCCTGCATGTGATTCGCACTGCATTGCTGTGATGTCTGTGCGATGCAAATTCAGACATACAAAATTTATGGCTGAAATCGCATCGCATTCACACCAAAATGGTGCAGGACACCTTTTTTGATCCGCACTAGAATTGGATCACATGGGTATTCACACCTATGCAATCCAGTTCCTGCACCATTTGATGGTTCACACTGCGATCTGCGAACCGATCTCGGGGTGTCCTGCAGCGCATCGCATGTGTGTGAACCGGGACTTGCTCATAATTTACACACTATAGAAGGATATACTTTGTTCATATTTCATGTCTGAGGTTTACAGTTACTTTAAGTCTGAGTGGCCACATGTAAATGGACTTGCTCCTGTTTACATCCAATTACCTGTGTCCGTCTAGGTCCGAAAAGGTCTGCCTGCTTGTTGTGTTTGAAGAAAGACAGATCCGTGATAATCTGATATAAGCAGATGCAGTTGTGTTTACACCGGGCCACCCATTCATTTAAATTTGAGTCCAGAAAGTGCCAGTAAAGAATTGAATGGATGCCGATGTCACAAAATGAGTTTCATTTTTTACCAGTTCAGTGTGGGATCTGTTCAGGAATGTCATGTTGGACAGACTGGACACGCCCCATTTAAAGTGACCCTGAGAGCTCATACACACCGCTGTGATTAAATGACAGATCTGTGTAGGATCGGTGTACAAATGGCATGTAATGGTCATTTACAGCTGTACATTTCTTCTTCCTTTCCTGTACATTTGAAGTGGAGTTCCACCCATTTAAAAGTCGGCAGCTACAAAAAGTGTAGCTGCTGACTTTTAATCAGACACTTACCTGTCCCACGATCCAGCGATGCGACTGCACGGAGCCCTGCTCCTCTCCGCGGCACCAGCATTGCTTCACAGCCGGGCGCACTGCGCATGCGCGAGGTGCGCTGCGAATGGCCGGGAAATCTTTTGGGACCTGTGACGTGTCCCAAAATTTTGGGGGAAGAGGTGATCTTCCTTCCGGCGCCAGGGGAGGAAGTGGAGCTGGGTGCCTGTAAAAACAGGGTACCCCCCCCAAAATGACATGCCAAATGTGGCATGTCGGGGTCACCTACACTTAAAGTGGCAGTTCCAGGGTGGAACTTTGCTTTAAAGTTGTTCTAAACTCAAAAGGTTGTTTTGGTTTTTTAACCTGGATGTATTTTATGCATTAAAGGGTAAGTTCACCTTTTCACAAGAAATGCACATTTTTTTGCATGTAAAAGTGCATTTATTGTTTTTGGAGCCTGTAAACATTGCACCAGCGATCAGCAGATTGATGCCATGCAGGTATCTGTGTGTACATCGTATGGCCAAGCAGCTTTAATCTGATCGGAAGACTCAATGAACTACCACAGCACTGTGGTGGTTTATTGAAAACTACAAGCTGACAGCTGCGAAGGCTGTGAGGACTTGTAGTTTTCCATTCACAGGGGACTGTTTTTAGAATTGTGACAGCGAGGGGGAGGGGGGAAGATTCCTGCTGTAAGATCGGGGGTGGGGGGGGGGGCGGGGCGCAGTCCATTCGTCACATATTTCAACCTGAATATGGGTGTAACCTGTTACGAAAAGTTAACTGCTTGGCTGTCATATCGGTCCTGTGGTTAGAGAGAGCATGTAAATAAGTTCTGATTTTACTCTAATCTGCATACTTGTTTCAATAAGTACTGAAGCCAGGAAAACTAAAACCTAATGCCGCGTACACACGGTCAGACTTTTCGGCTACAAAAGTCCAACAGCCCGTCCGACAGCCCGTCCGACGGACTTTTGGCGGACTTTCTAACGAACAGACTTGCCTACACACGATCACACAAGTCCGTCGAATTCTTACGTGATGACGTACACCGGACTAAAATAAGGAAGTTCATAGCCAGTAGCCAATAGCTGCCCTAGCGTGGCTTTTTGTCCGTCGGACTAGCATACAGACGAGCGGATTTTTCGACCGGACTCGAGTCCGTCGGAAAGATTTGAAGCATGTTCCAAATCTAAAGTCCGTCAGATTTTCGACTGAAAAAGTCCGCTGCAGGTCCGATGAAGCCCACACATGGTCGAATTGTCCGCCGGATTTGGTCCGTCGGAATTTTGTAGGCAAAGTCTGACCGTGTGTACGCGGCATAAGGCTCTGCATTGATAGTCTGAACAAGTTCTAGTCCAGTTACTATATGATACAAGCTCAAAGTTAAACACTTCCTTTATGCTCCATGCACACTGGCTTAAAAATCGCTGCTTGTACAGGAGTT
Source organism: Lithobates septentrionalis (assembly GCA_037952835.1). NCBI lineage: Eukaryota > Metazoa > Chordata > Amphibia > Anura > Ranidae > Lithobates > Lithobates septentrionalis. The sequence continues at coordinate 2,812,688 of JBBDGP010001378.1, forward strand.
GTGTTCAGCCTGTAGCAGCAGCTCAATGTTATCCTATGTGTCCATGTACATTAGGAGGATTACAGGCATGTTCTGAGCGCCATGTTTAGGGTGGGTTCACACATGCAATGCAGGAACCAGCGTGATTCCTGTGCGGGTTCCCACATCGCATCTATCTCACAGGCAGTTCACACTGCTCTCTGCAAACCACTGCAGGTGTCAGTAGAAAGTTAATGACGCCCCCAAATCGGTTGCAGTGCAAACTGTGATGTGATCTGATTCCAGTGCACACCAAAAAAAGGGTCCTGCATCATTTTGGTGTGAGTACAATGTGATTGCAGCCATACAAACTATGGCTGAATTTGCATTGCACAGACAATGCATGTGATGTGCACAGCAATGCGGTGTGAATAACATGCGATGTCTGACATTGTGTATGTGTGAACCCAGCTGTGGAGGCAGGAAAAAAAAAAAACTTCTAGTTTGCGTTTCTGATTGAAGCTTTCTGGCAGAAAAAAACCCCACAAAACTCTCCTAAATTTATCAATACTTTGTGCAAAAAATGCTCTGCGTTTTTTGTTTTGTTTTTTTTTCTGCCAAGGGAACTAGCATTTTTTTAAGCCTCCCTGACTGAGGCCCTTTTTACACAATATCTGTGTTCTGGATGCATTTTTGCATATGCATAAACATGTGTTTTTGATGCGTTCCAGTGAAAGGGTTCAACACTTAAAAAATCTTTATTTTTCACTAAAAAGAATGTACATTCCGGTGTGTTTGCATGCATTTACAAGCATTTTGATGCATTCTGGAGGAAAAAATATGTAGCATGCTGTACTTTTATTGAAAGCACTGGAACTGGCTGCACTGGTGGGAACTAAGGCCTTTGGAATATTACAAACACTGCATGCATTCTGGATGTGGTTAGCCCTGGGCCAAATCCTCCATTTGTCTCATATGCTCGCCCTCCCAGACACTGTAGCTCACACTGGGAAGGTTTTAGCAACAGAGGCGGTGCTGCAACCTGCGAAGCAAAAGGCAGGACTATGCAACCAGGTACAAGCCAAAGGTTTTTGAATGAGCAGTGACAGTGCTAATGATCGTCGCCCTCCCTCCCACTGTAGTGCAAGTACACAGCCTTCATGAGTGACAACTCTGCTGTGAGAACAGGAGCAGTGCAGCATCATTGCCACATAACCTTCATTGGGGGGCTTCACTGGCAGGGGGTCTACAGGTTTTTATGGGACAGGGGGACTAAGAGAACCTAAATCAAGTGCATATTTAATGGGAGGCCATAGTTAAAATGGGATTCAATTCTGAACATGCTACTTTGTTGCAAACCATATAAGAAATCTATCCTGCTGGGTTTGAATAGAGTGATTTGAGTTGGCGTCCCAGGGTGCGATATTTGCTATACAAAGCATTCTGGCCACAGCAGTTTTCTAATGTTATGTAATAGTTGGCTTCTACCAGCTTTCTCATTCAGAGCTGTGATAGGAAATATTTCCATATTCAGGGCTTTTGGGTCCAACTCTTCCAGGGTGGCATTAGGCTAAGCTAACACCCCATTCTTGTGCAGCCAACTGGCAGTAATGTTGTTCACAACAGCGCCCTTTATCAGAACACTTCCATTTCCTGCAGCTTTTATGCATAAAACACTTCGAGGCGTTTGTACCGTAAATTGCTATTATATTTTAATAAAATATCGTAAAATTGCCAACTCTTAAAGTCTTTATTTCTGTATGGAGAAACCTACATAGAAGGGTTCTTTAGGAAGTAGTGCTAATTTATTTGGAAATTTTATATTTTATTAAAAATTACCTTTCCTTTTCAACCTGCCACGCTGTAATTTGTCGCAAAATGCAATATGGCTACCTAGAGGCGTTCTGTACACAGATGGTATACAGAACACGCATCCCTGCCTAAGCTACACTTCTTCCCCAACGTTTGAATACATTTAACACACCTAGAAGGGTTTTGACATTTGTGGGCAAATAACGACACTTCTCTCAAAAGGATTGGCCTTAGAGGTGCACCAAATGGAAATATTGGTACCAAAAATGCAGGATGTACTTTGCCAAATATTTGTTTTTAAAAAATTATGTTTATATATAATTCTATTGTATTTGACTTTTTAATTTAATATCATGAATTGAAATGAATATTAATTTATTGTCTGCCATTATCCTCACCTTTAACGCAATAAAAATGCATCACTTTAAATTCCTTGTATGTCTTCACACTGGTCCGTTGTGCTTCCATTGTGGTGTTAAAAATCTTGCTTGCTGCATTTTTGGTCAGTTAAAAAAAAAAAAAAAGCGCACCAAACACACACCTCCCCATTGAAATGCATGGAAAATGCAGCAAGAACTCACCTGTTACTTTTTGAGTCACATGACCTTTGAAAACCACACCATAAGCACAGTAAAATCGCAGCAAAATTGAGTGCCTTTTTTTTCTCAGTAAAATTCTGAAAACAACATTTTTGCCCGTCTAAATTTTGGTGCATCTCTAATTGGCCCTGTACCTAATCCTTCTTCTCCCTCCTATTCTTTCTGTTATCCACAGTCTGAAATTCAGCACAGAAGAGAGGAACAGAGGGGCACCAGACTAAGTGCAGCAATAAAATAATCAGTTTTATTGAAGGTAATACAAGCGCAACTCACAAATTGATGAATAGATCAGGCATATATCATGATGACAGGCGCAGGCTCTGGGCCTCTCGCAATTGTCCAGTTGATATGGCAGCATCAAGCAGTGGGTGTGCCAGAGCGTGCCTGCCATCATTAGATATGCCTGATTTATTCACCAATTTGTGAGTTGCACCTTGTCCTGCCTTCAATAAAACGGTTTGTTAGAAGCTGCTTGCAGGACTTTTTTTGACGCCCTGCCAGGCAGCGCCCCAGTGTGAAAGCACTCGGGCTTTCACATTGGGATTGCAGATAAGGCTTCTTTCAGGTGCTTTACAGGCGCTTTTTTTTAATGCTAAAAGCGCCTGAAAAACGCCCCAGTGTGAAAGGGGTCTTAATGCTGCACTTAGGCTGGCCATACACCTATAGATTATCTGCAGATTTTCTATGGTTAGATGGAAAAGTGGGAGATTCCTCCATCCACACAGTTTAGCGAACATGAAGAGATCTGTTGAACATTTTCTATCGAACCATAGAAAATCTGCAGATAATCTATAGGTGTATGGCCAGCTTTAGTCTGGCGCCCCTCTGTTCTTCTCTTCAACATCAGAGCTGCCTGCTTTACTCTAAGGGTGCTGCTTGTCATACAATTTTATGGCCTTCATGTGGACTTATTTGATATGATGGCTTATGACAGTCTCTGCATTTATAGTACATCTCTCTAGCGCCACTATATAGTTACTATTACATGGAATACAGTGCAGGACATTCGGACACATATACATAATATCTAGGGCTGAAACAACCAATCGATTATTAAATTATCCGCTGCATATTTGGATTCAATATACGGTGCTTTTTTGGTTCAATATACTTCAATGGAGAAGCTGCAGAAAAGCATGTAATGCGTTTTTGCAGCAATTTGTGTTTTTTAATCTGCCAAACAACAAATTGTCCAAAAAAATGCAAAATCACGTGCGCAAAAAAATCAAAATGCACAGCAAAAAGCACTGCAGAAACAGATCAAAAGCAAATTGCATAGGTGTGTACCGAGCCTTATGCTGGCCACACAGATCAATTTTCAGACGAGAATATTCATACAAAAACTCTTTGCACAGAGATGAAAGAATTTTTCATTTCATGAAATTTTCACTTGTTTTTAACGTTCTGTTTTGAAAACGAATGCAATTTCTGAACGAAAACCACATGCACTGTCTGAAAATTCCTTTGACCAAGAAGTTTTCTATTTCCAAATTTTCCCATCACTGTGGTTGAAAAGGAACATCCATTTGACCCCACTAACGATTAGAAAATCGACTGAACGTCCTTAAAATTACATTTTTTTTGAAGGAAGACATTGTTTGTTTGTTTTTTAAATTAAAAAAAAAAATGATCTGAGTCTGATGATATTTACCAGATTCACCCTTTAATATACTGTTGGAGGATATATACTGTATATACTATCCCTCCTCTAATAGTGTATATATACAGTATATCTCCTCTAATAGTATATACAGTATATCTCCTCTAATAGTATATACAGTATATCTCCTCTAATAGTATATACAGTATATCTCCTCTAATAGTATATACAGTATATCTCCTCTAATAGTATATACAGTATATCTCCTCTAATAGTATATACAGTATATCTCTTCTGTCTGGTATTCTCAGAGTGGATTAGATATTTTTCTCCCTAACCATATAGTTGGTTATTTACATTTACTACTGCATAGATATATTTAAGAATAAATTGCCTTTTTTTTAAACTTTACATATTAACTAAATTATACACCACACTTTTTTTTAAAGGTTATTTATTATTTCGATTAATCGATTTGATTATCGGCCAACTAATCGATTATGAAAATAATTGTTGCAGCCCTAATAATATCGCTCTTCATACTACTGTGTATAGGTGATCTGTCAGGATGCCGCAGAGGACAGCTGTGCCAACAAGGAGATGTAGTTTATTTACTGAAGTCCTGCATAATCGCTAGGACCGGGGCTAGCAACATGCTGCAACTGTGGATACCAGAAAATTTGAGTGACAGATTGGTACAATGACTTCATCAACAGCCATTTATTCCACTAAGGAATACCTCATAATTAAAGTATAACTAAAGGCAAAATCTTTAGTTTTGAAAAGAGGGGAGATGGATTAGAACCCTGTCAGGTTTTTATTGCGTTCTGTGTCCCCCATTCACCCCCTTTGTCCTGTTTTCCATTATCACCAAGAGTAAAATTAAAAGAAAATCCCATCAGTTGTCGTCAGAACAATAATAGAGGGGGAATCTTCCAATAGGGACACCTGTTCTGATGACAACCAGGGATTCCTTCACTTCCTGTTTTGGCTGTGGGATAGGAAGTGATTGGAATCTCTCCATAGGGACACCGATGGCAAAAAACGAACCTGGGGTTATAACCCTCCTTTTATCCAAAATTGGGGGGGGGGGGCCACGTTTTTGCCTTTATTCTACTTTAACTTATAATTCCAGCGATTTGTTCTACTGCGCTACTTTTATTAGACATTAGGTTGTTCTGACTTTAGAACTTTTAATCCATAAACCCATGGCACCTTATCCTTATTCAGTAGTCAGTGTTCTACCCTGCCTCTATTGTGCTTCATCATTTTACCCCAGCTAACCTGGTGAAGGCAGGGAGTGGTAAAGCAAAGTTTGGTAAATAAAGGTGCAAACTTTTGGAAATCGTATTGTTTGAACCTCAAATACAGTACATTGACTAAAGCTTTGCAATCATGAACTCTTCAAATATAATGTAGAAAACTGTGTAGGTGGTGAATAGAATCTTAATATGCTGAGTAATGATTAGGACGTTATTTTCTTTTTTAAGGACTAAAATTCTCTGTACACAAGTAGGATCACAATATTACCTTCTCTACTGATTAGAGTAGCGATTTCCCAATAGTTATCAACACAGATATTATTTTGGAAGGATGGAAGATGTGACTGAGCCTGAGAATCATTTCATGTGGGTCTGGTATGACCCTATTTTCCCCCAAATGATATGGACAGTTGGCACCTGCCTGTGGAGCTCCAGAGTTTGTGGGATTTGGCCATCACTATCGGAAGTAGAATCCAACCATTTCAGATTGCACTACCTGCAGCTGAGGAAAAAAAACAAAGTATGTTCTATGTAATCAACTTCATACCTGTGACATGTAGAATGGGTAATGTATCGGGTGTGCAAGTTATGCAATTTAGGAACCAGCAGAATATTTTCTATATGCCAGGTCCATTGACAGCTAGGAAACTTCAAAAATTTGACGCCAGCTGTAAATTTTAAGGAGCATTTCCTACCTGGTTCCTGGGATTTGTCCTTCCCTGGGTATGTCTATCGGAGGTGTAGAAGTTATTCTAGTTTTGAACTTTTCAGTTGTCTACTAAAAATCCAATGCTGTGGTGTCAAAGTGCTAGAAAATGGGGGCAATAAATAGCCTTCCCAGAGGATCAATTTCCTCTTTTGGTTTACCGTCTTGCTAGCGGATACAAAGGATCTCCATTGCTGATGGCGCTGGTCTATAGCAGGGATCCTCAAACTACGGCCCTCCAACTGTTGCAGAACTACACATCCCATGAGGCATTGTAAAACTCTGACATTCACAGACATGACTAGGCATGATGGGAATTGTAGTTCCTGAACACCTGGAGGGCCGCAGTTTGAAGACCCCTGGTCTATAGAATGTAATTGACCATTCAGTAATATTAAAATGAAGACGTGTTCACATCCTGAGATCTGTCTGCATTCCCAGTGGCGGTATTAGAAAATTGCCAACTCATCCTGTAGCTTTTCCATTAGATCTAGGCTGTGATAAAAAAACAATATAGTCATTGATTCTTACTGCAAGGATTACGTTTTTACAGTAAGCACTACACATAATGGATAGGATGTTTTAGTAATTTGTCAGCTGCTTGTCACGTGAAAAATTAAGTCTTCATGTTGATTATTTGGAACTGCTGATGTCACCACCAATGCAGGGTTTGAGAACCTTAGTGTATACTAGAAATGAGCATTGTATAGATACAGATACCAGTATCAGTGCCGATGCTAAGCAATTTGCATGAGTGCTTGTTAGAGCTGTGTGATTCTGGCTAAAATGAGAATAAATTTTTTTTTTTTGCTTGGAATAAAGATCACGATTCTCACGGCGTAACATCATCTTTCACATTATACAAAACAATTGGGCAAACTTTACTGTTTAATGAATTAATAAAAAACGAAAGTGTATTTTTTTTCCCCCCAAAAAAATTGCATTTGAAAGACCGCTGCACAAAAAGTGTGACATAAAATATTACAACAACCACCACCATTTTTTTCTCTAGGGCAGGAGGCACAAACTGGAGGTGCCCCAGCTGTTGCGAAACTACAAATCCCTTGAGGCATTGCAAGGCTGATGGTTACAAGCATGACTCACTCAGGCAGAGGCATGATGGGGCTTGTAGTTCCGCAACAGCTGGAGGGCCACCAGTTTGAGACCCCTGCCCTTAGGGTCTCTGCTAAAAAAATTGTCCAGAAGAGTCTGGGTTACAAAAAAGGGCAACGTATATGGTGCCAAGATTGGCAAAGAGCAGTGAGGGGAAAAGATGGAAATGGGAAGGAAGAAATTCCATCCGGGAACCTCCCATCGGTCGACTTGAAAAATATCTCTATGTATTAGGGACCTGCAAGTAAGCAAGCCAGGGGGACCATATTTTATCGAAAAGGTGTTTGCCACGTAGAACACTCACTATTTTTTCGTTCAACATGATCCACGTACGTTTGCGTTTCATCATTGCCATGTCTATAACAGGGCGGTCACCAAACTTTCTAAATGAAAACTAGTTTACTGCCCCTTAGATTTTAGGGGGGCAGACTCTGGCCAGTAGAATAAAAAAATGTCCCAGCATTGATGGGAGTAAACAATTCCTTAGGCTTGGTGGTCAGTGGAAGTAAAAAAAAAATTGCTTGGTGCCTGTGGTCAGGGGGTATAGTGCCTCTGTAATGGTTATTAGTGGGAGGACTGGAGACCTATTGGTGTCAATAGGTGGAATAATGCCCCATCACTGGTCTTAGTGGAAGGAATTGTACCCCACTTTTGGTGATGGTGAAAGGAATGGTACCTCATTGTTGGTGTCAGTGGGAGAAATAGTGCCCCAAGGCAAGAAAAGGGCCACAGCTTGGAGACCACTGAGCTAGATAATAACTATACTGGAACCCTGCCACTAATTTTGAGCCTATTTCTTTTATTTCTCACCCTTGGTCCACCAATTTCTGTGTTGTCAGTTAGGCTCTTCATTTAAATTTTCAATGGTCATTCCATTGTTTGAATTTCATTTTCTATTTGCAAACTATTTGTGTTTACATGGTTCGTACAAGATGCTAAGGGCAACAACATACTAAAGATAAGACTTTGATGTTCTAAGTTACTATGTAACTAAGCAAATTTTGGAATCCCTTTTAGTATATAAATCCACAAATTGCACATCTTTAAAGGCTAAGTTCACGTTTCAAAAAATACAAAACAATGAACCTAATTTTGCAGGAAGAAAAAGGTACATTTAATTTTTCTTACTGGAGCCTGCAGGGTACTGCACCCGCGATCGGCAGATTGCAAGTCTTCCTCTAGCTTTGTGCCCATATTCTTGTATGGGCATTCTGTTACAAAGAGAGAGGAGGAATGAATGAAATACAAGCATGCTGGGAAACACGCCCAGAGTCCATTCAAACTACAAGAACGTCTGTTGTGATGGCAGATGGTACTCGTAGTTTTTGTTTTACAGATATCTGTGAATGAATGATGGGGCTGTGTGGGTGGTGCCCCGCACAGCCATGCAAATTTCAAAAAGCGGGTGCAGGGAGATTTCCCACTTGCTGTCAGAGGAGCATTTTACATATTCTATCCTAAATATGGGTCTAACATGCTCCTAAAGGTGAACTTATCCTTTAACTCTGGAATTCCTACGATCTACTTGTGATTAAAGTTCTCTATACTCACCTCCCCTCCAGTGCTGCGGGGTCCTGGATCTCCCTCGCCAGCTGATCTCTCTAGGTTCCAATCTTTAGATGTTTTTGATTGGACGGGCTGAGATAGTCACTCCCATGCATGTGTGCAGCTTAGTCTACAGTACAAACCGGGTGCAGCTCTGCATGGAAACCAATCGGCTTCCAGGTTTTATTGTCAAAGCACAACTGAGCAAGCTGAAGTTAGAAGCTGATTGGCTACCATGCACATCTGCACCAGATTTTGCGCTCTCCAGTTTTAGTAAATCAACCCAAGTGTTTCTTCTGCAATAAACCTGCCTGTTCGCATGTTTTTTTTTTTTTTTTAAAGTTCCACTTTAAGTACACTGGTTGGCTAATTCTTTAGTAGGTTTAATAAGTTACTAGATGAAGTCATGGGCAGTGCTCTTATTTCCCAATCCCAAGTTCCTTGTTTTGAGGGATGTTAATCTAATTACTAAACTAGTTTTCTCTACCCACATTGTTTAGCAATTGCTTGCATCAAAGACTGGAAACGGTGATGAAAATTTAAGTTCTGTTTACAAATAAATTTTGGTGTGCTACTAGCGTCAAAAAACCACAATAATAAAGGATGCACGTTCCACCTAAAGTCCATGAATAATTGAGTGTGAATATATATTATTCAAATTGTTGTGCAATCCTAATAAATGAATAAAGTCCTAAAAAAATCAATCAATAAAACTGTAAGTAGTCCTTCCTTCAGCTAGTAGAACTTCATCCCCCTTGGTGTTTAAACAAGCCAAAACGATAACAAATTGGGGGGGGGGGGTGCTTACCAGATATGCTGGACCCCTTTTACGGGGGTCTTTGGAGCTCACAAATACCAGATCTTGCAGGCAGGAACAGCTGATCTTGCTTCCAAACTCAGGTCCGCCTTGAGTTCCTCCTGAGCACTGGGATTTTGCCGTATAATGGGCTGTACCTCCGTGGGATCACTCGTTATATGTAAGGAGAGATCAAGCAAACAGAGGGTCCTCCGTTTGCTTGATCTCTCCTTACATATAACGAGTGATGCCACGGAGGTACAGCCCATTATACGGCAAAATCCCAGTGCTCAGGAGGGACTTAAGGCGGATCCGAGTTTGGAAGCAAGATCAGCTGTTCCTGCCTGCAAGATCTGGTATTTGTGAGCTCTAAAGACCCCCGTAATAGGGGTCCAGCATATCTGGTAAGCGCGCCCCCCCCCATTTGTTATAGTTTTTGGCTTGTTTAAACACCAAGGGGGATGAAGTTCTACTAGCTGAAGGAAGGACTACTTACACAGGAATATGCACAGTTTTATTGATTGATTTTTCAGGACTTTATTTAGTTATTTATTAGGATTGCACAACAATTTGAATAATATATATTTACACTCAATTATTCATGGACTTTAGGTGGAAAGTGCATCCTTTATTATTGTGGTTTTTTGACGATAGTAGCGCACCATAATTTATTTGTACCATTTACTAGAACTAGATATTCAAGTTTTTGTTTTTTTTTGGTTGCAGCATTTTTTTGTCTATTTGTCATATATATCATTTGTTGTTATTTGCACTTTGTTTAATCACTATAAAGTTTTGGGAATAGCGCAGATTGCTTCGGGTTCTGTTTGCAATGTTGTAGACTAGAGACCTATAGACTGGAAGAGCTTTTACAATGTATTTAAAGTGGTTATAAAGGCTTAAGGTTTTTTACCTTAACCACTTCAGCCCCGGAAGATTTTACCCCCTTCCTGACCAGAGCACTTTTTACAATTTGGCACTGCGTCACTTTAACTGACAATTGCGCGACCTTGCAATGCTGTACTCAAACAAAATTTGTGTCCTTTTATCCCCCACAAATAGAGCTTTCTTTTGGTGGTATTTGATCCCCTCTGCGTTTTTTTATTTTTTGCGCTATAAACAAAAGACCAACAGTTTTGAAAAAAGAAAACCTTTTTTGCTATAATATCCCCCAAATTTAAAAACAAAAGAAATTTCTTCAGTTTAGGCCAATATATATTCTTCTACATATTTTTGGTAAAAAAAATCGCAATAAGCGTATATTGATTGGTTAGTGTCTACAAACTATGGGAAAGATTTATTATTTTTTTTATTAGTAATGGCAGCGATCTGCGATTTTTAGTGGTACTGCGACGGACTGACACTTTTGACACATTTTTCGGACCATTGACATTTATACAGCGATCAGTGCTATAAAACTGATTACTGTGTAAATGTCATTGTTAAGGTCTGAAGGTGTCATTGTTAAGGTGTGAAGATGTTATTGTGAAGGTGTTAACACTAGGGGCGGTCAAGGGGTTAAATGTGTGTTCCCTTAGTGTGTTCTAACTGTATGGGGATGTGACTGATTTGGGGGGGCTTAAAGGCTTACTTACTAGGAACAAACAATGTTTCCTCTTCCCTGACAGCACGAGGATGTGTGTGTTTACACACATCCCCATGCTGGCAATCGCGCTTAGCCACGCGTATCGGGTCCCCCGCCATGCAGCGGACATGCACCCTCTGGTGACCGAAAAAGCGAAGGGAGTACCCATACGGGATTTCGCCCGAGGGAGCCATTCTGCCGCAGTAATGTATTGCAGTTTAGCAATCCTTAGATGTGGTGGCTGCTTTAGTTTTTCTTTTTTAGACCTTTTTGTCACCTGACAATCCTGTTAATGACACTTCCTGTCCCTTGGTGACGATGCTGATGTGCTGCACTTTATCTGTGAAGATTTGGACTACAAACAGGTCTTCCATCAAGGTTAATTGTTTGTATTTTATAGAAGATGGCTTGCAGGACAGATTATGGTTTGTAATTTTGATTCAGTTCTCAGGAAATGAAAAGGACACTGCATTTCTGCCAAGATTAACAGTTTGTTTGTTTTTTGTTCTTGCTGAAAATGTTGGCGTGAACATTGAAAACAAATGCAGTCACTCTTTCTTGAGGACTGGTATTCTGCAATATATACATTTTTTTTTTTTTGGATTTAAATCTGCAAGGCTTGTGTTCCCCATTGTAGTCCTAACACAAGGATGAGGAAAATATCTTTTGTGTCCTTTGGCTTCAGTTCACACAAATATGCTGCATTGGTGTGTTAAAATAATAAAAATATTCTCATGTAGCATTTTTAAATGTCACACTACATAGATAAAGCATTGAATTAAAACAAAAGAAAAAGGATCTCATAACAAGCACCTGAAATGCGTGCGTAAACTGCATTGCAGCAAGAACTAAAATGCATTCCAGCACATTCACATGCTTGCGATGGTGTGAATAAGCTGTAAATGTTGGGGGCTAATCTGGAATTTAGGGGCATGAGTGTTCACAATATAATTCCCAATGTCCTGTACCAGACAGTCATTGCTGTAAAAACATCCCTCTTTGTAGTTCCCATAGTGGATAAAACTGCTAAACCGTCTAGTCCGTGTTCTGAGGAATGTACACTAACCTTGCATTCCTCAAACATAGCATGAACCTTGAGACTGAAGGCTCTGTGGTCAAATCATTTCATGATTGTGTACATATGAGGAAGGTTTGACTTTACTTTGCAATACTATAAAGCAACACTGTGTGGAAATGCTTGGCTTCCTGATTTTACAATTGAAAAGTCTTTTCCTCATTTAGTTTTAATGCTTTCTGCATAGTCACTGTGAGTAATGAGAAGCTTTTGTTCATTCTTGTATCTCTAGGTCCACACCTAATTCCTTCAGAATATCTCAAGGAAAATCTCAGCCGTGGAAAAGATTAGTTTAATCTCATATTCTATACAAATAATCAAACTGCACTTTAAGTGTTACTAAACCCAGTAATATGAAAATGGTTAATCTAAACTGCAGGCTCTGCCTGAGTATTCAGGTAGGAGGAGATTTCCACTATAGCCTGTGTCCTCATGCTGTTATGGGAGGCGGATCAATCAATCAAGATGTGACATCCCACCCACTGTTCTTTTTTTTTGTTTTTTGTTACTGGGCATGGAGGAGAGAGGGTCTGAGCTGTCTTTTTTTTTTTTTTTTTTTTTTTAAGTTTTTTGGATAGTGTAGATGGATAACAACCCTCTGAGGAGATTCCCCTTTATTTGTCTTGTTTACCATTATCATTGAAAGTAAAAGAAAAGCCCAAATTATGGGTTGTCCCCAGAAAAGTAATGGAGGTGACATCATCTGTTCCTGTTTGGGTATAGGACAGGAAGTGGAGAAATTTCTGCAATGGGACACAAATGTCGGGAAGATCCCCCACCCGCTGTCACACTGAGGAAGGATTAGGGTGAGAGGGGGCAGGAGCTGGAACATGTTACAAAAGGTGAACTTGTCCTTTTAAATTTCCCACATCCCAAAGCATCATGGCCACAGCATGTGAACAATCCCCTCTAGCTATATTGTAGGCTTTAGGCGGGTGTTCAGGGGTGTTAAAACTTCAGCTCAACTACCCGTTTCCTGACCGTATGAAAGACTCCTTAGTCTTGTTTAGCTTTGATAGGATAGTTTGCCCAATGATTGCTAAATGTAAAGCAGAACTCCAGCAAAAATGAAAAATAACCAAGTAAATTATCAAATAACTTTTACTAAAATATCTGGCGCTTCTCACAGCAGTACTTCTATCCTGCCACAAGATGTCGTCCGTCTTCCTGGTTGAATGACAGCCAGGATCAATCACTTGTATAAGACCAGGCTGTCATGGACTTGCCCCCAGCCTGTGACTGGACAGTAAAGTAGAAACCACACAGCTCATCTCGCTCTGCTTTATCATATAAACCAGGGGTCCTCAAACTTTTTAGACAGGGGGCCAGTTCACGGTCCCTCAGACTGTTGGGGGGCCGCACTATAGTTTAAAAAAAATATGAACTAATTCCTATGCACACATCTTTTTTGTAGTGCAAAAGAATAAAAGAATGAATAATAAATAATATATATAGGAAATGGACAGGGGGACAGAGGGATGGACAGAGGGGTGGACAGGGGGACAGTGGGGTGGACAGAGGGGTGGACAGGGGGACAGAGGGGTGGACAGGGGGACAGAGGGGTGGACAGGGGGACAGAGGGGTGGACAGGGGGACAGAGGGGTGGACAGGGGGACAGAGGGGTGGACAGGGGGACAGAGGGGTGGACAGGGGGACAGAGGGGTGGACAGGGGGACAGAGGGGTGGACAGGGGGACAGAGGGGTGGACAGGGGGACAGAGGGGTGGACAGGGGGACAGAGGGGTGGACAGGGGGACAGAGGGGTGGACAGGGGGACAGAGGGGTGGACAGGGGGACAGAGGGGTGGACAGGGGGACAGAGGGGTGGACAGGGGGACAGAGGGGTGGACAGGGGGACAGAGGGGTGGACAGGGGGACAGAGGGGTGGACAGGGGGACAGAGGGGTGGACAGGGGGACAGAGGGGTGGACAGGGGGACAGAGGGGTGGACAGGGGGGGACAGGGGGACAGTGGGGTGGACAGAGGGGGGACAGTGGGGTGGACAGAGGGGGGACAGTGGGACAGGGGGGTGGACAGGGGGACAGGGGGGTGGACAGGGGGACAGGGGGGTGGACAGGGGGACAGGGGGGTGGACAGGGGGACAGGGGGGTGGACAGGGGGACAGGGGGACAGGGGGGTGGACAGGGGGACAGGGGGGTGGACAGGGGGACAGAGGGGTGGACAGTGGGGTGGACAGGGGGACAGTGGGACAGTGGGGGGGACAGTGAGGGGGACAGTGGGGGGGGGGACAGAGGGGTGGACAGAGGGGTGGACAGAGGGGGGACAGTGGAGTGGACAGAGGGGGGACAGTGGAGTGGACAGAGGGGGGACAGTGGAGTGGACAGAGGGGGGACAGTGGAGTGGACAGAGGGGGGACAGTGGAGTGGACAGAGGGGGGACAGTGGAGTGGACAGAGGGGGGACAGTGGAGTGGACAGAGGGGGGACAGTGGAGTGGACAGAGGGGGGACAGTGGAGTGGACAGAGGGGGGACAGTGGAGTGGACAGAGGGGGGACAGTGGAGTGGACAGAGGGGGGGCAGTGGAGTGGACAGAGGGGGGGCAGTGGAGTGGACAGAGGGGGGACAGTGGAGTGGACAGAGGGGGGACAGTGGAGTGGACAGAGGGGGGACAGTGGAGTGGACAGAGGGGGGACAGTGGAGTGGACAGAGGGGGGACAGTGGAGTGGACAGAGGGGGGACAGTGGAGTGGACAGAGGGGGGACAGTGGAGTGGACAGAGGGGGGACAGTGGGGTGGACAGAGGGGGGACAGTGGGGTGGACAGAGGGGGGACAGTGGGGTGGACAGAGGGGGGACAGTGGGGTGGACAGAGGGGGGACAGTGGGGTGGACAGAGGGGGGACAGTGGGGTGGACAGAGGGGGGACAGTGGGGTGGACAGAGGGGGGACAGTGGGGTGGACAGGGGGTGGACAGAGGGGGGACAGTGGGGTGGACAGAGGGGGGACAGTGGGGTGGACAGTGGGGTGGACAGTGGGGTGGACAGAGGGGTGGACAGGGGGGTGGACAGAGGGGTGGACAGGGGGGTGGACAGTGGGGTGGACAGTGGGGGGACAGTGGGGTGGACAGGGGGACAGTGGGGTGGACAGGGGGACAGAGGGGTGGACAGGGGGACAGAGGGGTGGACAGGGGGACAGAGGGGTGGACAGGGGGACAGAGGGGTGGACAGGGGGACAGAGGGGTGGACAGGGGGACAGAGGGGTGGACAGGGGGACAGAGGGGTGGACAGGGGGACAGAGGGGTGGACAGTGGGACAGAGGGGTGGACAGTGGGGTGGACAGAGGGGGGGACAGTGGGGTGGACAGAGGGGGGGACAGTGGGGTGGACAGAGGGGGGACAGTGGGGTGGACAGAGGGGGGACAGTGGAGTGGACAGAGGGGGGACAGTGGGGTGGACAGAGGGGGGACAGTGGGGTGGACAGAGGGGGGACAGTGGGGTGGACAGAGGGGGGACAGTGGGGTGGACAGAGGGGGGACAGTGGGGTGGACAGAGGGGGGACAGTGGGGTGGACAGAGGGGGGACAGTGGGGTGGACAGAGGGGGGACAGTGGGGTGGACAGAGGGGGGACAGTGGGGTGGACAGAGGGGGGACAGTGGGGTGGACAGAGGGGGGACAGTGGGGTGGACAGAGGGGGGACAGTGGGGTGGACAGAGGGGTGGACAGGGGGGTGGACAGTGGGGTGGACAGTGGGGGGACAGTGGGGTGGACAGGGGGACAGTGGGGTGGACAGGGGGACAGAGGGGTGGACAGGGGGACAGAGGGGTGGACAGGGGGACAGAGGGGTGGACAGGGGGACAGAGGGGTGGACAGGGGGACAGAGGGGTGGACAGGGGGACAGAGGGGTGGACAGGGGGACAGAGGGGTGGACAGGGGGACAGAGGGGTGGACAGGGGGACAGAGGGGTGGACAGTGGGACAGAGGGGTGGACAGTGGGGTGGACAGAGGGGGGGACAGTGGGGTGGACAGAGGGGGGGACAGTGGGGTGGACAGAGGGGGGACAGTGGGGTGGACAGAGGGGGGACAGTGGAGTGGACAGAGGGGGGACAGTGGGGTGGACAGAGGGGGGACAGTGGGGTGGACAGAGGGGGGACAGTGGGGTGGACAGAGGGGGGACAGTGGGGTGGACAGAGGGGGGACAGTGGGGTGGACAGAGGGGGGACAGTGGGGTGGACAGAGGGGGGACAGTGGGGTGGACAGAGGGGGGACAGTGGGGTGGACAGAGGGGGGACAGTGGGGTGGACAGAGGGGGGACAGTGGGGTGGACAGAGGGGGGACAGTGGGGTGGACAGAGGGGGGACAGTGGGGTGGACAGAGGGGTGGACAGGGGGGTGGACAGAGGGGTGGACAGTGGGGGGACAGTGGGGTGGACAGGGGGACAGTGGGGTGGACAGGGGGACAGTGAGGGGGACAGAGGGGTGGACAGGGGGACAGAGGGGTGGACAGGGGGACAGAGGGGTGGACAGGGGGACAGAGGGGTGGACAGGGGGACAGAGGGGTGGACAGGGGGACAGAGGGGTGGACAGGGGGACAGAGGGGTGGACAGGGGGACAGAGGGGTGGACAGGGGGACAGAGGGGTGGACAGGGGGACAGAGGGGGGGACAGAGGGACAGAGGGGGGGACAGAGGGGTGGACAGGGGGACAGAGGGGTGGACAGAGGGGGGACAGAGGGGTGGACAGAGGGGGGACAGTGGGGTGGACAGAGGGGGGACAGTGGGGTGGACAGAGGGGGGACAGTGGAGTGGACAGAGGGGGGACAGTGGAGTGGACAGAGGGGGGACAGTGGGATGGACAGGGGGACAGTGGGATGGACAGAGGGGGGGACAGTGGGGGGGGGGACAGAGGGGTGGACAGGGGGACAGAGGGGTGGACAGGGGGACAGAGGGGTGGACAGAGGGGGGACAGTGGGGTGGACAGAGGGGGGACAGTGGGGTGGACAGAGGGGGGACAGTGGGACAGTGGGGTGGACAGTGGGACAGTGGGGTGGACAGTGGGACAGTGGGGTGGACAGGGGGACAGTGGGGTGGGCAGGGGGACAGTGGGGTGGACAGGGGGACAGTGGGGTGGACAGGGGGACAGTGGGGTGGACAGTGGGGTGGACAGTGGGGTGGACAGTGGGGTGGACAGTGGGGTGGACAGGGGGGTGGACAGGGGGACAGTGGGGTGGACAGGGGGGTGGACAGGGGGGTGGACAGGGGGACAGAGAGGTGGACAGGGGGACAGAGGGGTGGACAGGGGGACAGAGGGGTGGACAGGGGGACAGAGGGGTGGACAGGGGGACAGAGGGGTGGACAGGGGGACAGAGGGGTGGACAGGGGGACAGAGGGGTGGACAGGGGGACAGAGGGGTGGACAGTGGGGTGGACAGTGGGGTGGACAGTGGGGTGGACAGTGGGGTGGACAGTGGGGGGGGGGGACAGTGGGGTGGGCAGGGGGACAGGGGGGTGGACAGGGGGACAGGGGGGTGGACAGGGGGACAGGGGGGTGGACAGGGGGACAGTGGGGTGGGGTGGACAGAGGGGGGACAGTGGGGTGGACAGAGGGGGGACAGTGGGGTCCTCACTTGTTCGTAGGCTGTTGCTTGAAGCCTCTGCTCTCTCTGTCACTCTTCGCGCCTCCTGTCTCACTCTCCGTGCGGGACTGTGCTGGGAACTACACTTCCCAGCATGCAGCGCGGCACACGGAGCCCTCCATTACTGGTGTGGGGGAGGCGGCTTGAGCAGAGCGGAGCGGAGTGGATATGCTCCCTGCCGAAGCCGAGCCGACCTGGCCCCGGCCCGAGCCTGGATTGTCGGGAATCCGGCCCTGGGTGGATTGGGCCGGATAAATGTCCTCGGCGGGCCGCATGTGGCCCGCGGGCCGTAGTTTGAGGACCCCTGATATAAACTGATTGGCTGCTTGTGCTGCCATTTTTGCAGCCTGTATGGCTATGCTCTACAGCAGGGATATGCAATTAGCGGACCTCCAGCTGTTGCAAAACAAGTCCTATGAGGAATTGCAAGACTCTGACAGCCACAAGCATGACACCCAGAGGCAGAGGCATGATGGGAGTTGTAGTTTTGCAACAGCTGGAGGTCCGCTGATTGCATGTCTGCTCTACAGGAACTATAAGACTGAAACCAAGTCAGTCAGGTACTTGCACTTTAAAAACAGTTTTTAATGTGAACAGAACTACATGAATCTGTGCTTTTATAACTGACTATTCAGATATTTTCTGCCCAACTGAGGACAGTGAGACTTGTGTCCCTTTTCTATGGGGTACAAAGGCATGTACAGCCTACTTGTTCATGGTAGGCTTGGGTTTCTGTGGGCAGTCATCTGCCCAGACTTGCCTTTCTTATATCCTATGAGTTGTACTGACTTGTGCTTGGTGTTCGTCTTTGCAGTGCCGTGGGAGTGAATGGCCTATAGAGGGGATAATGTAACCAGGCAAGCTGGAAGCTAATTCATTTAAAAAAGTATATTATGCATGTTATCACTAAAATATTTCGCATTTTTATACTGGTTTTCTGCAGAGAGCATGAGCATTTATAGCATGATTTTCTTTTTTCCTTTTTTTTTAGCCATTGAAGAATACAAGCCACAGGATGCAACTACAAACCCATCTCTGATCCTGGCAGCAGCTGCAATGCCAGCATACAAACATCTGGTAGAAGATGCAATCCAGTATGGGAAGAAGCTTGGAGGGTAAATGTAGACATAATAAAAAAAAAAAAAATGTTGTGCCCCTTCAAACACAGCATCACTTTTGGTTAAAATATTCTTTAATCTTGTAGCCACCCAAATACTGTAGCTGCTGATTTTTAATCTAAGGACACTTTCCTGTCCAGGGATCCAATGATGCCCTTCAATTGGCTTCTGGTGCAAGCACTGGCATCTCAAGTAAGAGAAACAGTCAGTGAAGGCTTGCGGGTTCCTACTGCGCATGCATGAGCATGAGCCCTGCTGTGCCTTGTCAATGGTTCTGTAGTCTTCTGGGACCTTTGTGTCCCAGAAGACTGCAGGAGAAGTAGGAGGCCTAACTTCCGGCTCGGATCGCCTCGGCGCATCTGACCAGGAGTGGGAGCAGATACCTGTCAAAACCAGGTATTTGTATATTTTGCCTTCCCTGGTTCCTCCTCTCGCCCCATCAACATGCTAATGACATTTTTAATAAACATTTTTATTACATATCTTAGGCCTTTTGGATGTATACACAGAGGCAGCTTCTACAGGTAAACAACGTATTTAACGTAACCTAAAGTACGTTAAATGCACAAGTGAGCATTTTCGTACAAATTTATGTTTTGGTGGTGTCTTTAACCCTCTGTCAGGGTTTTATTGCGATGTCCCCTATTGAGAGAATTAAAGTGGAAGTTCAACCAAAACGCTAAATCTACTGGCAGCTGCATTCTAAAACAAATCTATCTAACAATGTAAAGAAAAAATCACTGTACATGCCTTTTCTGGAGCCGAACCGGTCCAGTCTCCAGAGGCTATGTGCAGGAGGGAACCGACGACTGCGAAGTGACATCACCCATAGATTTACTATGGGGTTTCGGTTGTCTGCTGCCTCTCCTGCACACTCCCACACACTGAAGCCAACGCTGACAGCTCAGCATGGGACCAGCTGCAGAACAGTTTAGTATAGCGATCTCTTCTTTACAGGGTTAAATAGTAGACACGTTCCAGAAAATTTGTTCGTTTTCATTTCAATCTTATTTTTTTTTGTCATTCGTTCTGATCGAAATTCTTTAGAATAAATCCGGAAATTTGACAGAAAATCCGAGATCAATAGAGGAGGTTTGAGGGTAGGGACTTTCAGGAAGCCATGGCCTGGTGAGGTCAAGTGTTTCTATCCCTAGGGACTTTAAATGACATCATGGCCTGGTAAGGTCATAGATGTCCATCCCATTGACATCTAGAGGAAGGGGTTAATTAACAGAGTTAACTAACAAGGAGGGTGGGACTTTGTGTGAAACATGTGGTAGCAAGAAAGATAATTGGGTGAACATACAAGGATATTTGTTAATAATAATTTATTATGAGCTAAATTGTAACCATACATGATTCTGGTAATAAAGGTATAGGTAACATACATAATGCATCTTGGCACATAGCACAATCCATACATATATACATGTAACAATAATAGGTGAGATAGTAACAACAAAATTGGTTTCTCATGAAATAGCCACACAAAATATCCTAGTTCACCACATGGAAGATAGATTAAGAATGATTCGTACATAATGCCTGCAGGACCTATGGCTTCTCTAGACCTGTCAGGTTCGAGATACCTAATGACTTAAGTTATAGGTATTGGAATTTCCTTTCAAATTTGGCTGTTGGTGAACTTTACGAATGTATCCAAAGTAACGAATGCCGCATCTAAACAAATGGAACGTAACAAATTAATAATAAATATAATACATTTTTTTATTATTTGTTCTATTCCATTCATTTAGATGTGGCATTCGTTATTTTGGATTATCCGTAACTTCGGATAAATTCATATTCGTTATGTTCACTAACAGCCAAATTTGAAAGAAAATTCCAATACCTATCATTTAGTAGTAATGTTTCATATTTTCTCATTTTCGGATTTCGGTTCTTTTCGGAAAAATTTGTTAAACTGGTTTTCGTTTGAATATTTCTGAATTAACTAATTTTTTCAAATTTCGTAGCAAAACGAATTTGGAAAGCAAGAAATTGCACATGTCTATTGGATTAGGTTTAGAATGTGGCTGAGATGAGGTTTAGGTTTTGGCTGGACTTCCACTTTAACCACTTGCCGCCTGCCCACTGTCAAATGACGGTGGGGCAGTGTGGCTCTCCTGGGTGAACATATGACTGCGCCCAGAACGGCCGCTCTGGAGCGCCCGTGGGGGCGCGCATCGCAGCAATCGGTGGTGCGGCGTTTCAGTCTGACACATCGCTACACCGATCTCGGTAAAGAGCCTCTGACAGAGGCTCTTTACCACGTGATCAGCCGTGTCCAATCACGGCTGAACCCGATTTAAACCGGAAGAGCCATTGATCGGCTTTTTCTCACTCGCATCTGACAGACGTGAGTAGAGGAGAGCTGATCGGATGCCCACCCAGGACCACCAGGGATTGCCACCACACTGGACCACCAGGTGTGCCACCCTAGACCACCAGGGAAATGCCCAGGCAGCTGCCAATCAATGCCCATCCCCAATGCCCATCAGTGATGCCTATCAATGCCATCTAGCAGTGACACCCATAAATGCCCATCAGTGCCCATCGTCGGTTGTCAGTTCCCATCAGTAAAGGAGAAAACTTATTTACAAAATTTTATGGCAAACAAAAGAAAAACTTTTTTTTTTTCTTTTTCAAAATTTTAGGTTTTTCTTTATTTGGCAAAAAAATAAAAAAACGCAGAGGTGATCAAATACCACCAAAAGAAAGTTCTATGTGTGGGAACAAAATGATAAAAATTCTGTTTGGGTACAGTGTAGCATGACTGCGCAGTTGTCATTTAAACAGCGACATCGCTGAAAATTGGTTTGGGCAGGAAGGGGGTGTACGTACCCGGTATTGAAGTAAAGTCTTTCTGTCCTGGTGACTGGTGGTGTGGAATTCACAACTTGTTTTCTGCAGGTTCAGGAATAGGGGGAAATTCTACAATGGGGACACATGTTTGGCAACAGTTGTCAAAGGTGATCTATCTTCATGCTTTGAGAGTTTCCTTTATCTCTGGGACAGGGACTGGATGGAAACCACCTCGTCTGGGCCAAAGCAATACAAACCAGGCAGAGGTAGTAGGTAGAAATAGTAAAATATTTTATAGCACTCCTCTTTAATCCCCTACTCATGGTAAAATCCATCAGTTTTGGTTTTGTTACATCAAGTTTTGTGCTAAAATTACAAGCGGACAAATGCATATGGACCTTAAACAATAGTGTTGATTTTCTCCATTTTCATTGTGACAGTTCACTGATTGTTGCTGTTGCTGGCAGTTGTATTTGATTAATGAATGAGATTACCTGTTGCCATGTAGGCAGTAGCAGAAGTGCAGCTGTGCCAAGTCGTATTAGGGAAAAAAAATGCATTTTGGAGATGTGCCCTCTTGTAATCCACCTGGTATCGAAGGCTACTCCCATGCAGTCCACACAGTGGGGGTTATTTACGAAAGGCAAATCCATTTGGCAATGCAATAGACCTTGGAAGTGCAGTCAATATAGATCTGAGGGGAAGATCTGAAATGAGGGGAAGCTCTGCTGATTTTATCATCCAGTCATGTGCAAGCTAAAATGTTTTTTTTTTTTTTTTTTTTTTTTTTTTTTCTTCCTTCCCTTGCATGTCCCCCTCGGATCTACAGCGACTGCACTTGCAGTGCAAAGTCAATTTGCCTTTTGTAAATAACCCCCAATGAGTTCCATTTGAGGATTAGCTTGTTCTGTTGCTGCTCTGTAACAAAACCTATATCTCTGCCTATATAGTTTCTGTCTGGAAAGATGGTTATGCCAGCAAATGCCCATACAGTGTCATTTATCAAATGGTAAACCTCTGTCTGTGGTGCAGTGAACTTTACCCCTGCCATTGTGAGATTATGCATAACGACTAGATCCAAAAAGTCCATTTCTGAGTCAAGCCTTCAGATGAGCTGGGCGTGGAGGGGTCTTGTAGTGTGCACCTTTAAAATCTAGGGGACACTTTAGCAAAGGTTATCAGACTGCTCAAAGCAAAGCTTGTACCAGAAATTACAAGACAAAGGTAAAGCCCATAAAATGATAAAATAAAAAGCAGCTTTTCTGTTTAAATCGTTTGCGTTTTCAACTTACAGGTTAAAAAAATAATAATTTTGAAACAAGAAAAATGTGCAATCTTGCACTCAAATAGCATTATATATAGAAAGTCACAAAGGACCATCTATCACAAGAAGGCAAGTTATTAATCTTTTAGAAACCAAGGAAGCTTTTGCTGCATTATTCAGTGCAATTCAGGGTTTTTCTTCCTTTTCCTGATGCTTCTCTGATGATGGTCAGCATCATTCCCCAACACCCCCCAACCTTCTGTGAGACCTGTACTATACTTGTCCCAGCCGGTAACTGTACAGTGAAAGGAGAAACAGCACAATGATCAGCTCATGTCACTCTTTCCTGTCCATCAGAATGCTCCTTGTGATACAAAAGGCCGATACCAAGTCAAATTCAGGTACTTGCACTGCTTGTGTTAAAAAAAATAAAAATGTAGGGGCGGTGCATGTGAGCAGGATGTGATGTGACGTGCCTGGTTTGAGGGAGGAGCCTGACGGTGGGGAGGTGGAGGTGAGCTGAGGAGTGAAGACGATGGCGGGAGGGACAGCGTGGTGTGAGCTTGCGCTGGTCCCGTTAACTGCCACGGTCATACAGCACACAGCAGGGGTGGCCACCCGAAGAGGAGGTCGGCGGATACGTTCCGGGACAGAGAGAGTACAGGCAGGAGGTCCTCGCATAGTTCCCGGCATCCCTCGGGGGGACTGACACTCCTCGCTGATACATCCTCCGGAGCCCGGCTCCCGATCCCCGCTCACGCCCCGGCTCCCCGTCCCTGCGGGTGCCCGCGTCTCCTCCCCCTTTCTCTCTCACCCACGGACTCTGAAGAATTTAGACCTAATGGTGGGCTGCCCGTTGCAGTTCAAGCATAGAGCGGAGCGGAGTTCACACAGAAGCCCACGGAGCCCCAAGCCGCTGTAGAGAGCGCCCCCGTCGGCCCTATCGCACCTGTGAAAAGTTGGGACTGATTGCCAGCGGGCCCCGGCAATAAGACGACTGAAGGTAGGACCAGCTGATGCTGAACTGTTGAACTTAATTTCAAAGAATATATACCTGTATACCATGTAGGTCGCATGCTGGGAGTAGAATTTTAGCTTAAAGGTCCTATAGGCAAAAAGCAAATGAGAGGTGCTGAGTAGGGGGGGCGAAGAATATGAAAGGACGCTCACACAAGGCTGCGGAAGTTAAAAAATCTAGAGACAGCTTAAATTCAAGTACTATTCAAAAATATTTAAAAGAAGTGCAATCTAAAAGCCCGATTATGGATAGTAGGCAACAAAGCACAAAAGACAAGAAGAAAGATACCACGAAACATAAAGGAGCGCTAGGGGGGACCCCCAGAGGTGAGATCTTTCCAGGACCTGACCTAGATTTAAGCACAGAAGTAAATATGGATGCACCACCAACAAAGACAGAGATGCAAGACATGTTTGCTAAACTAGAGAATGTACTAAAAGCAGAGATCCTTAATATAAGGGCAGACATGGGGAATCTTCTGAAACAGGTGGAATTAGTGGAGGAGGCATCAGAACAACAAACGTTCGTTTAGTGAATGGTAAAAAGAGTCCTCCGCTCTCTTCCTCCCAAAGTAAGGGGGGGTGGAGGGAGGAACACCTCGCCCACTGTGAGCTCCACCCTATGGCACGGGGGGGTCGTAGGCGGTGATTTGGTCGCCACGGCCCCATGGTCAGGTATTGGCAGGGGGAGAGGGAGAGGGTGGGGGGGGTGGGGTTTCCGCAGATTCCCTGAATTGTTTTTTTCGCTCCTAGTTTGGCCTTTGGGTCTAACTTGGGGTGAGGTTGAGGTGTGCAAGAGGGATACAGGAGCAATTCCAAAGATTAGTGGTGATGGAAGTTAGGTGCTTGTCTTATAATGTGAAGGGGTTAAATTCACCTGGGAAAAGGCGAAAAGTTTTAAAAGAACTACAGATGTATGGCGCAGATATTGTTTTCTTGCAGGAGACACACCTGGTGCTGGAGGAAGGTATTAAGTTGGACTCGAAACTTCCCGGCTTGGATATACTGTGATACACCCATCAAAAGGGCAAAGGGAGTGGTTATCGGGTTCTCGAAACGGATTAAATTTACACTGATGGAGAAGAGGGTGGATACAGAGGGGCTTTTTTTGTTTTTAAAAGTCAAGCTAGGGGATAGGATCTATACATTGGCCAATGTTTACTGCCCGAACAGAGACCCGATAAAATACCTCTCCCGGACCCTGGATAGTTTGGATGAATTTAAAGAGGGGGAAGTGATTTTAGCAGGAGATTTTAATCTGTGTTTAGACCCAGCCTTGGATAGGTCATCTGGAACCCGGGAGGTAGGTAAAAATTTGTTGTTGGGCTTAGGGAGAAAGCTCCACGATAGCCAACTGATAGACGTTTGGCGGGTGCAACATCCTAAGGAGAGGGACTACACCACCTACCCAGTCCACAGGACCTATTCAAGGCTGGATTACCTGATGGTTGACCACAGTCTATTGGACTTGATAGAAGAGTCAAAGATTGAGATTGCGACTCTGTCAGACCACGCTCCCATAATGATGACAGTAAAGATTAAAGGCCTTCAAAGGGTCCCGTTCACATGGCGGTTTAATGAAAAATTCCATAAGAAAGATAATGTTGTTGAGAAAATACAGCAGGAAATTGAGTTTTTCCTAAACGATTCTAGTGAGATCGCGGGTGCAGTCATTTGGGAGACCTTTAAGGCATAAGGGGGGTCCTAATTTCTATTGGCACGGGTGAGAAGAGAGACAGAGGAAAAAAGAAAAACTCTTAGTTAAAATACACCAGCTAGAACAGCTCCATAAAGCCTTCAGGGGAAGTGAAGGATCTGTATTTAAAGAATTGACATTAAAAAGAGAAGAGCTAAGCGAGTTATTAGAAGAAGAGTCACTTAAAACTAGGAATAAATATCTAAAAGATTTCTATCAGAAGGGAAATAAGGTAGGGAAACACTTGGCATCAATTATAAGGAAAAAAAAGGATGAGAATTTTATAGAGAAGATTAAAAATAAATAAGGTGAAATGAGACACTACTAGAGAGATAGGAGAGGAATTCAGACAGTTTTTTTTCATCTCTTTACTTGGTTGGGCAGAGGGAAAAATGTGGTGGAAATAAGGAGAAGATGAGAGTTCTTAAAAGGGGCGGGACTTCCTACTCTGTCAGAATTAGATACATTAGAGCTTGAGAGTCCGATAACGGAGTAGGAGGTATACTCGGCCCTAAAATCATCCCCCCGGGTAAGAGTCCTGGGCCGAGTGTTTCACAACCAGCTTCTACAAAAAATTTAAAGACTCCCTGGTCCCCTGGCTGTGCCAGGTTTGGAATGGCCTGGGGAGGCAGGGAGAATTGTGCAGGGATGCCTTATTGGCATCAGTGACACTTATCCCTAAGGAGGGGAGGGACCGCACCTCGTGCTCGAGTTATAGGCCGATTGCGCTTTTAAACGCGGACACCAAATTATATGCTAAGGTGTTGGCACTACGGCTCAGGGAGAAAATGGCCTACCTGGTTCATCCAGACCAGGTGGGATTTTTTCCTGGGAGAGAGGGAAGAGATAACTGGGTGCGGTCTCTCCTTATAATGGAGGCATTTAAAGCGAGTGGTTCCCCAGGTCTACTTCTGTCGATAGACGCCAAGAAGGCATTTGACAGAGTAGACTGGGGATTAATGTTTTGCACACTCGAAGTAATGGGAGTAGGGCAAATAATGTTAAAATGGATAAAAACACTGTATAATCAACCTACGGCATTTGTAAAGGTTAATAATTTACCCTCAGCACAGTTTATGGAAAACGGGACGAGACTAGGATGCCCGCTGTCCCCGCTTCTATTTGTCCTAACCCTAGAACCCCTACTCGCTATGATCCGAAAAAACCCGGACATTAGCGGCTGCCTAGTGGGTAAGGAGGAACATAAATTGGCTGCTTTCGCTGATGTACTCTTGTATGTCTCTAAACCTAGAATTACAATACCAAATTTGTTGTCCACACTGAGGAAATATAGTGAGCTCTCAAACTTTAAAATTAACATAGAGAAGTCAGAAGCGCTAAAGATTAATATTAATAAACAGGAAGCTGGTAGACTCGTCCAGGTGTTTCATTTCCCCTGGAGAGGTAATATAAGGTACCTGGGGGTTAATCTAACGGGTTCCAGGGAGAAGTTGTATAAGTTTGTATAAGAGGAACTTTATTCCTCTTTTAAATGAAATTAGATCAGAAATAAAAAGAATATATCGCCCCGTCTCATGGATTGGGCGAATTAATATAGTAAAGATGGTGTTAGCCCCTAAGGTGCTATATAAGATGCAGATGCTCCCGATTCCCTTACCGCAAAATTTTTTCAGAGTATTGACTGATCCAATAAGCGGATACGTATGGGATAATAAGAAACCTAGGATAGCATATACAGTGTTGAGTAGAGAAAAAGCACGTGTCGGGCTGGCCATCCCCGATTTTAGGAATTACTACAAAGCGATTTATTATAGCACGAGCACTTGATTGGGAAAAAAAAATATTAAAAATAAAGGTGGGTTAATTTAGAAAAAGGGTTAAGTAACACACGGTTAAACCATTTGATTTGGAATCCCCCATACCTTAGGAATTTAGGTAAGGACACGCATTATATAACATACCTCACATTTAAAATCTGGGATTAGATGCACTTCACTAAGTGGGAGTATAATTCTCCCCTAATTTTCTTAAAAGACAATATGTACTTCCCCCCGGGGATGGAGAAGGTGGGTGGAAATTGGATTTTGGATAGGGAAGCACAATTAAGGGGTATTATTAAGAGAGGGAAAATTCGCACATTTGAAGAGTTAGTAGCACAAGGGGATTTATTGTTATTAAATGGGTGGCGATATGGCCATCTCACGCACTTTAATAGTCTTCCTGGCCCCTTAAGGGAGGAAGTGGATTATAGACCGATAGAGAAATTATTTTGTAGGGATATAGTAAAGAGGAAAATCTCTGAAATTTACAAAATTTTGATGAATAGAGCGGGGCTGGAACCACCGCCATTTATTAAAAAATGGGAAGAGGAATTGGGAGCATGCTGTGATGGAGAAATGGTGGAGTATCCTGGGGGCGACGCACGGAACGGCAGCAGATATAAAAATGACGGAGAGTAATTACAAGTGTCTGGCCAGGTGGTATATGACCTAGGTTTGTCCCGATACTAGTATCGGTATCGGCACTGATACCAAGCATTTGCCCAAGTACTTGTACTCGGGCAAATGCTCCCGATGCTTCCGCCGATACCTTGACTGTCAGCGGTGATGGACGTGTGGGGGAGTTACAAGCTTCTCCCCCCGCGGCTTTCAGCTGCTTAGTGACATACAGCGGTGATCGGTGCTTGTAATTCCCCCACACGCGATCACCGCTGACTGTCACCTCCTCCTCCTTAGTCCTCCTCCGTTCCTCTGTCCCCCTCCGCTGTCCTGCTCCATTGTTGTGTCCCCCTCCGTTCCTCTGTCCCCCCCCCCGCTGTCCTCCTTCTTTGCTCTGTCCCCCTCCGCTGTCCTCCTCCGTTCCTCTGTCCCCCCGCGCTGTCCTTCTTCTTTGCTCTGTCCCCCTCCGCTGTCCCCATCCGTTCCGGCTTTCCGTTGTCCCCCTCTCTCTTCGTCTGTCCCCTCCGTTCTGCTGTCTCTCCGCTGTGTGTATGGAGAGAGTCAGCTGACTCTTTCCATTCACATAACTGAAACATTGTAATCTCCTGTGATTACAATGTGTCAGTTTATGAATGGAGAGGAGCCGTTGTCTTCTCTCCATTCATTCTCAGTGCAGCTGACGCTGCAGAGAAAGGGACTGGGGAATCTCTATCCTCAGTCTATTTCTCTGTCTCAAGGGGGAGATATCAGAGGTCTGTTAAGACCCCTGATATCTCACCAAAGCCCCCCAACAGGGCTGATTAAAAAAAAAAAAAAAAAACACACACATAGTGCAATAAAGAATAAAAAAAAAAAAATTGTAATAAATGTAAATGAAAAAAAACAAAACAAAAACACACACACAGACACAGTTCACTATACCCCCACCCCCACCCCCCCTCAAAAAAAAAAAAAAAACGGTCACGTGACATTAAAAAAAAGTATCGGTAATCTGTATCGGCGAGTACTTGAAAAAAAGTATCGGTACTTGTACTCGGTCCTAAAAAAGTGGTATAGGGACAACCCTAATATGACCCCTGTCAACGTTAGTAAGCTCGTACCGTATAGGTCCCCCAATTGTTGGAGAGGATGTGGGTCACCAGGAACTATGGCGCATCTGTGGTGGGACTGCCCCAAAATTAAAATATTCTGGCGGGAAGTGACTAGGTTAATAGAAGTGATAACGGGCAAGGTTATCCAGTCCGACCCCTGGGACTGTTTGTTCCATAGGTCGGAAGGTGGAAAAAGAGGGTAAAAACCTCATTAGTCCCAGTGTTGCTTAATTCAGCAAAGAACGTAATCCCAAAGAAATGGCAGGAATCGGAAGCGCCGAGGATTAGGGATTGGATTGCTAGAGTGAATGAAACCTATATTTTGGAGAGAGAAGAGTTAGGAGATTACTTAGAAAGGGTCCAAGAGGAACAAAGGGGTAAATGGGGCAACTGGGTCGCCTTTAAAAAAACTGAGCGATATGTGGAAGCCATCATGCAGTAATGTAGGAATAGGAGCACTTTAACTTGTCATGCTTATATTGGAAGTGAATAAATCTGCGGGGGGCCAGGAGGGGGGGGAGGGTGGGTAGGGGAGGGACGTATGGGGGGGTTTATTTATTTAAACTTTTAATTTGCGAAATGATGTACTCTGTTATGTTTCACTGTGGTCCCCCCAAATGTTTGGGTTTTTTGTATTGAAATTTTGTAAAATTAAATAAAGATTTAAAAAAAAAAAAAATGTAATGCTGTATTTTGGGTTCAGAGCTGCATTACCTTTATCTGCCTAGAGTTCAGTTTTAACAGATTTTTTCCTTTTTTAGTTCTGAACAGGAACAGATCAATAATGTCATGGACAAACTCTTTGTGTCATTTGGAGTAGAAATCCTGAAGGTGGTTCCTGGTCGGGTTTCCACAGAGGTAGATGCCAGGTAAGGTTTTAGAACTCCACCAAAACTGTCGCTTCTGAATAATGCACTGGACATATAACATGCATTCTGTATTGGTGTGAAAAAAAACAGGAGCTTTAGGCAATTTATAAATAAAAGCTGCTCTATTTTTTTTTGTGTAGTACTTGGAAACACAGAATAGTGTTTTTTTGCTACTTGATCTTTTATTTTGTTCCCACTACTTCTAAAACTTGATCTGAAACTTCATGTGTTTTTTTTTTTTTTTTTTTTTTTTTTTTTTACTTTAGCAGTTCAGTCTTCTTGGATTTACTTGGATTGCCTTTCTCTCAGATAGGCGTGCCAGGCTATAAGACCATCTCTTGCCTGAGCTCAGTTATAAGACATTAAAACCGTTCCATAACAAAGTTGTTGTCAGGATTGCATCATTAAAGTGTGACTAAAGACCATGGGGGTTATTTACGAAAGGCAAATCCACTTTGCACTTCAAGTGCAAACTACAAGTGCAGAGTGCACTTGAAAATTGCACTGAAAGTGCACTTGGGAGTACAATCGATGTAGGTCTGAGGGGGGACATGCAAGGAAAATAAACTGAATTTTAGCTTCAACAATCAAAACGCCGTCAGTTTTCATTGCTGTCTGTGCCCTCATTAGGGAGATTCCCCCTTTTTATAGTAGTCCTGTTTACCATTGTTGACGGTGTTAGTTTTCTTGGGACTTACAGCCTTACATTTTTTTCTCTGGCAGGAGGAGAATACAAGTAAACACATACCTATCTCTTAGAAGTGAAGCTGCACTATTACAAGGGTTTAAAGTGTCCCTGTCACCAGTCACTTTTGCTCAATAGCACACCTGAGAAAAAACAGATCTACCTAAAGCAGTGGTTCTCAACTCCTGTCCTCAGGACCCACTAACAGGCCAATTTTTAAGTATCACCTTGCGGAGATGCAGACTATAATACTGCAATCACTCAGCAGCAAATTATGTCACCTGTGATACATTTCAGTTATCTTGCTAATCTGGTCTGTTAGCGGGTCCTGAGGACAGGAGTTGAGAACCACTGACCTAAATTTTTTTTTTTTAATAAAAACTATTAACATGGCTTATACAATTGCAACACTAATCATATTGTGATTCAATGTTATTAACAATTACTTTTTGTTTTTAAACTACAGTGCTGTTTTCTGTAAAATGCAATATTGCTACCTGGAGGCATTCTCTACAGAGGGTATACAGTAGGCCCCCCAGAAATGTAATTTCCTGCTTGTGCGATTGGCCTAATGATTGCACGAAGACACAAATCAGATTTTGAGCATTCTCTGCAATAAGTCACTTTTGGTGCAATACTCCCAAAGGAAAATCACGTCTAAAGGGATGCAGACCCAGACAATTTTGTCATTGGAGTCCTGCAAGGGCAACACCTGATAATTATAAAACCACTCCTATACAGATTCACTTTGCACATGGACACAGACAAATGGCTATTTTTACAGAATAACAAAATGTAGGTAGATCACCTAGAGGGGAATTTTTTTTTCTCAACAAAAGTGCAGTTAGACCCATACACACAATTAGATTTTCTGCAGATTTACCAAAACTATACAATATGAGGTCAAACCTTAAGTGTTTCAAATTGTATGCTATCGGGCAGGCCTACATGGTTTTGGTAAATCTACAATCTAATAGTGTGTATGGGGCGTTACTCTTTAACTTTCTTGCAGCTGGTGATTAAAAAGCTGCCTTTTCTCTGATTCCCAGCTGCTGCGTGTATTTTACATTTCCATGTGTGTAGAATATTTACTTTCTCTCCAGCCACTGATTCCTCCTGCCAGTTCTTGCGCAGCTACGGGATGTATCAATCAGTTGAAAGAACCACAACGGCTGGCAAAGCGAGCAAGTATTTGACCCATGTGACAGTCGCATACATGCAGTGGCTGGGGAGCAGAGGCTTTTCTATAACTATATGCATGCTTCCTTTTTACAGGTGTGCTACTCGATAAGTGACCAGGATCACTTTAGGATTGGATTTTCTGGTTCTTACAAATTCCTGACTGGCTGTCTTAAAGCTAGTCACAGTAGATAACACTGATTTACTTGTAAGAGGTTCAGGCACCTATTAAATTAGAATGTAATTGAGTTCTTGTCCTAGGGTGGCGATACGCATTGCAATAAAAGAACATTCTAAGATTGGAGCATCACTTCCAGCAGCAGTTAAGGTGTGACATTAACTATAATTAGCATGTCCACAAATCCGCTTTGCTGCATGTACACATTTTCTAACAATCACAAAAAAATTGAGCTAGCACAGATTTTTTTTTTTTTTTTTTGTCACAGGTAGTCTGTTAAGTTGGGGGTTAAGATAACAGCAAGTCTATTTGGTGGTGTGAGTTGTTCAATGACATGCTTCTCTTGCCTGTAGCCTCCCTTTCCCGAGTGTGGCTCTGGGTTAAATTTCAGCACCATTAGCGGTAACCCCAAGCCACACTCGGGATTACATCTTTAGGATCCTGGTGCAGGTTACTTACCTTGTCCCCAGGATCCTGTGATGTCCCCCCCCCCCCCCCGCTGTGTCTGTGGGCTCTGTCCTCCGCCCGAAGCCTCTGTGTGCCAGACTCTGTTACCTACGAGTGACACATGGGAGTGGAGTCCGGCGGCAAATTCAAAAAAGTGAAAATTCATAACACATACAGTACACTGTAATCTTACAGGTTACTTTACTGTATGAAATCATTTCACATCCCTTTTGTCCCCAGTGCTTTGTCCAGTGCCCTGCATGCAGTTTTATGATATATATTGTTCTTTCTGCCTGGAAACTGGAGATTGTCTATAGCAACCAAAAAGTGTCCCTTTATGTCAAAAGTGGTTTTAGACCAGCTAGAAAACAGCGATCGTAAATTAGAACACTTGCAGAATTGAGCGATAGTGAATCGTGGGGAAATTCATTTTATTATTATTATTATAATTTTTTATAATTATTTATATTTATTATATTATAATTTATGATTTTGTGTTTCAAACTTCATCATACCCGGGATATCTACTAGACTCTTGGTGGACAGATTTAAGTGTGTTATTGCTAAGAATTACAGGCCTACAATATAAAATGCCAAATTTCTATCCAAAATAATTTTACCGCTTTAAGACGCAAAAATCTGACATAATCATACCGCCAGGGAGGTTAAAGTGAGGTCTGCCCATCTATGGCCAGATTGAGCTACAGCCCTCAAGTGTAAATAAATAAATAAATATATATATATATATATATATATATATATATATATATATATATATATATATATATATATATTTATATATATATATTTATTTATATATATGATATTTCTCCTAACTGTACCAAGCAACCTCCTTTATATCAGCAGCGTAGGACTATGAAGATAACTTGTGCTTTGTATTTTATATCTTGAGGTTTACCCAAATTCCTATAACTTGTGCTCTGTATATAACTGATAAAATGGTTTCTTTAACAAGTAATAGCTTCCACCTCCCTAGTTAAGGCTGTAGCAGCTTCTACCCCATCATGTGACTATTGTTAGAAAGGCAGATGATCTTGCTTTGAGGGATGCTGGAGCAAGTGACAGGCTACTATAAAGCTGGAACGTAAAAAATAAACACACAAAGCCAGTGTGAAACTCAGCACTAGAACCCAAGGACTGCAAGGTGGTGTATGACGCCCATGGATAGTGCTAAATATGTAAAAAAAAGTCAGTCTTTAGTAGAAAAATGAATAAAAGATGAAAGTAACTTTTGGTAAAGTTTAAGGGGTAAACCCTATCAGAAGGTTTATGTAGTATTGGCTGCTGGTGAGGCCCCTTCATGCACAGGCTGGGGACCCGGAGACTGAAAAAGAGGCCTAGGAAAAAAAGGAGAGCACTGCCAAACCTCCTAGTGCAGCATTGTTTTAATGAATGTTTACAAAATAACAATATAAAATGTGCTCAGTGGGTGAGGGATTGCCAGTGGATCCTATAATGTTCGCCACGAGCGCCAGGTGTCAGCTGAAGCCTCGAGGGGACTCTGGAAGATGCTGGCTCGGTCTCTCGGAGTGGAGGTATTCCGGAGCGGTCAGCCTGGGTGCTGCCTACCACAGTGTTTGGTACTGATTGGCCAAGCACTGTGGTAGGCGGAACCCAGGCTGACAACTACAGAATACCTTCATGCCGAGAGACTTTCTTTAACTCCTTACGTCAGTCTGAATTTTGTAAGGTGGCTGCTGGTGTCTGAAACCATCATTCCTTAAAGCTGAGCTTCAGGCAGACTAATTACAATAACACACATAGAGGCAGTTTTACCTGTAAAAGGATTTGTATTTGTCCATCCAGTCCTGATTTTTCCACAGCTCTGGAACCCAGCAGAGCCCTGTCTGGCAGACCAGGAGACCTGGATTTTCCACTGCTGCAGTTAAAGCAAGCAAAACTCCGGAATATACTCACCTCAAGCATCCATCAATGCAGCGGTTACATCCCTTGACTGCTGTCATCTCACTGGGTGTCGGGTTTTCAGCCTTTTGAGTGGCCTGTGGGGGATGATGTCCTGTGCAATTGCATGGGAGCCAGTCATTCCGGCAGATTCTGAATGTGTCGGGAATACGTGCTTAGCTGCTCAATGTAGATTCAATAGAAAACTACAAGCAGGTAGGTAGGTGTGTATGGCAGCAGAGGCATAGTGTGTCTACATAAAGAGCTGCATGCTCTCATCTATCTTCAGGTTAGATGTAGTTCCACTTTAACACTTAATGGTCTTGTTACTCTCCCAGCCTGTGACTGGACAGTGAAAGTAGGAGAAGATTGATGAGCAGCTCTGTCTATCAGCATGTCATTTGTTGGCATATGAGCATTGCAACACAACTGTTTGGCTGATTGTTCCTCTGCAGGGGATTGTATGAGGCTGACACAATTCAGATACAGTCAGGTCCATAAATATTGGGGCATCGACACAATTCTAATCTTTTTTGGCTCTATACACCACCACAATGGATTTGAAATGAAACGAACAAGATGTGCTTTAACTGCAGACTTTCAGCTTTAATTTGAGGGTATTTACATCCAAATCAGGTGAATGGTGTAGGAATTAGTTTGTATATGTGCCTCCCACTTTTTAAGGGATCAAAAGTAATGGGACAGATTAACAATCATCCATCAAACTTTTACTTTTTAATACTTGGTTGCAAATCCTTTGCAGTCAATTACAGCCTGAAGTCTGGAATGCATAGACATCACCAGACGCTGGGTTTCATCCCTGGTGATGCTCTGCCAGGCCTCTACTGCAACGGTGTTCAGTTCCTGCTTGTTCTTGGGGCATTTTCCCTTCAGTTTTGTCTTCAGCAAGTGAAATGCATGCTCAATCGGATTCAGTTGATTGACTTGGCCATTGCATAACATTCCACTTCTTTCCCTTAAACTCTTTGGCTGCTTTCGCAGTATGCTTCGGGTCATTGTTCATCTGCACTAGGGATGCACTGAAATTTCGGCCACCGAAACAGATCGGCTGAAAATGGCCCTTTCGGCAGAAAGCCGAAAGATGATATTTGCCGATACTGGCCCCGAAAATGGGGCGGGGCTTCGCCCCTGGTGCCGCCTATCAGGGGGGCTTCCTATATCGTAGAAGAGGAGAGCCGCCACTGCCTGTTTGATTACAGCGCCTGGAGAATCACGGCTTTCATTTCAATAGCTGTGTGTTCCCTGCTGCGCGCCGTCACATACAGCCCCTCCCCCTTGTCCGGGCACTTTGATAGACAGATCACCCGTCCAATCCTGGGACGGATGATCTGTATCAAAGTGCCCGGACAAGGGGGAGGGGCTGTATGTGACGGCGCGCAGCAGGGAACACACGGTTATTGAAATGAAGGCTGTAATCAAACAGGCGGCGGCGGCTCTCCTCTCCCTTCACTGGCTGGGGGACACAGGCTGGCTGCATTGATCTCTTGTATCATGTCCGCAGTCTCTGATTCTCTGACCATGTCTGCAGTCTGACCATCTCCTGTACCATGTCCCCAGTCGCTGACCATCTCCTGTATAAAAATATATTTTTAAAAACAGTCACTTTCGGTATCGGGGTTTCGGTTTTCGGGATCAAGGAAGATTTATTTTCGGTATCTATTTCGGCACCAAAGAACCCATGCGGTGCATCCCTAATCTGCACTGTCAAGCGCTGTCCAATGAGTTCTGAAGCATTTTGCTGAATATGAGCAGATAATATTGCCCGAAACACAAGAATTCATCCTGCTGCTTTTGTCAGTCACATCATCAATAAATACCAGTTCCATTGGCAGCCATACATGCCCACGCTGTGACACTACCACCACCATGCTACTGATGAGGTGGTATGCTTTGGATCATGAGCAGTTCCTTTCCTTTTCCATACTCTTCTCTTCCCATCACTCTGGTACAAGTTGATCTTGGTCTCATCTGTCCATAGGATGTTGTTCCAGAACTGTGAAGGCTTTTTTAGATGTTTGGCAAACTCTAATCTGGCCTTCCTGTTTTTGAGGCTCACCAATGGTTTACATCTTGTGGTGAACCCTCTTTATTCACTCTGGTGAAGTCTTCTCTTGATTGTTGACTTTGACACACATACACCTACCTCCCTGAGAGTGTTCTTGATCTGGCCAACTGTTGTGAAGGGGGTTTTCTTCACTAGGGAAAGAATTTCTTCATTGTTTTCTGTGGTCTTCCGGGTCTTTTGGTGTTGCTGAGCTCACGGTGCGTACTTCTTCTTCTTCTTTTTTTTTTTTTTTTTTTTTTTTTTAAGGATGTTCCAAACAGTTGATTTGGCCACACCTAATGTTTTTGCTATCTCTCTGATGGGTTTGTTTTATTTTTTCAGCCTAATGATGGCTTGCTTCACTGATAGTGACAGCTCTTTGGATCTCATATTGAGAGTTGACAGCAACAGAATCCAAATGCAAATAGCACACTTGAAATGAACTCTGGACCTTTTATCTGCTCCTTGTAAATGGGATCATGAGGGAATAACGCACCTGGCCATGGAACAGCTGAGCAGCCAATTGTCCCATTACTTTTGATCCCTTAAAAAGTGGGAGGCACATATACAAACTGTTGTAATTCCTACACCGTTCACCTGATTTGGATGTAAATACCCTCAAATTAAAGCTGAAAGTCTGCAGTTAAAGCACATCTTTGTTTCATTTCATATCCATTGTGGTGTATAGAGCCAAAAAGATTAGAATTGCGTCAATGTCCCAATATTTATGGACATGACTGTACTTAAACTTTAAAATTTAAAAAAAAAGCATGTATTAATACAGAGCTGCATCACGGTCTCCCATATCTGCCTAGAGTTCCGCTATAAACCTAATTGACCAGCATGGACTGCTGATAATCAGTTGCTGATGACGCTCTAAGGCATAATAATTGCATTTACTTGGTCTGTTATTGATGTCTGCTGCCTTAATAGGGACATCTGAGCATGCTTTTGAATAACGTGATTGTATGGATGATGAGATGCTAGATGGAGAATTCATGTTCAGCTATAATATGACAGTGTGGCGCTTAATCTTTAACCATTGGAGTTTAGTTCACTTAAGCCAACTGAACATTCTGGATAGGATGAAACACTTGCGATGTCTTAGGTGAGGATTATGGACAAATGGTAGGTTTGGACTTCTATCAAGAGAATCTTTTAAGAACCACTGCATGTGTGATGGGATCAGTTCCCAATGACTGCCACATCGTACTCTGGTAAATATGCAGAATTAGCATGGTGTGATGTAGCAAGCTTTTGGTGATCCCGCCCTAGGTTTGATACTGATTATACTTTCAGTTTATTTTAGCCATTTTAATATAACTGTCTATATTGTGAGCATAATGCAACTTTTTCATTTTTGTTCTGTAGATTGTCCTTTGACAAAGACGGTATGATTGAACGTGCCAGGCGCATCATTGCACTTTACAAAGAAGCTGGTATTGACAAGGAAAGAATCTTGATCAAGTTGTCTTCAACCTGGGAGGGAATTCAAGCTGGCAAGTAAGAATCTCCCTTTTTGGTAGTTTCAACCTTTGGACTGGAATGCTGGCTACTTGGCTACATACCCACTCAGTGGACGTGGGTGCCTGAGCACTCAACAGTTCAGATAATTGGACTTGTATCTTCTATAGGCTGGTTGTAGGCCCGACTTTATTGGCACCCCAAGGTGTGTAAATAGGCTTATTTGTATTAAGTTAAAGTGGTAATAAACCCAATAGCAAACTTTTAATAAATTGCAGCTTACCAATTCTTAGATGTGGCGGCTGCATTGTTTTATCTTTAGTCTCTTTCCATAGTAGCTTCCCAAAAGCTTACAGGCAGTGCTGAGTTTTTTTTTTTATTTGAAAGCCCAGCATGTTTTATAGAGTATTTTGTATAAAATATAGGACATCAGGTTGTAAGTTTTATTAACAAATTGACCAACGACCATTATGCTTTCCCTTTAAAACATTTAGAAAGTGTGAAATATTGGTCAAATCAGTTTACACCATACTTTATTTTTTGTAAAACATGATCTGCTTTGTGACGTTTTAACATTGTGCATTTCTTGATGGAGTTTACACTTTATAATCTATTTTCTGCCCAAAAACTATTGAAGTCCAGCCTGAGCTTTTTAGGCTGGACTTCTCTGGGTCACAGGAGTGCAATTCATTTTACACTCCTGTGACCCGTTTTCAACGGAGAGTGGTCTGAAGTCCGCACTCTGCTGACATCGCTGCCATCAGTCGAGGCAGCGCGTCATTCCGACCTCCCAAGTCTGGATCCACCAGCCGCCTTGATTGATGGCAGTCTCAGCAGCTCAACGAGCCACTGAGATGCCCGCTCCGCCCCTCCACAGCTCAGCGCTCCAATGAGCGTGGAGAAGCAGAGAGGAGAGACTCTGATAGTCAGCAGCTCTCCTCTCGGGAATCTGTGAAAACTGAGCCGATGTTTGGTGGCTCGGTTCTCAGTGCAGAGACGGCAGGGGGGGCAGATGCAGCATCGGTCTGATTCTGCATCCACCTAGGTAAGTATGAATAAAAAAAAAAAAAAAATCTCTCTTAATGTAAATCTATAGCCAAAAATATTTAACCTTAAGTGCAGCAGGAAATGGATAAAACCTGTTTTTACTACTGTGACCGTGTTGGGGAGATTTTTGCTTACTTCCTGCCCGATAACATGTCGCCAGAGAAATTTGCGTCGTGGGTACTGTTCACCCATTGGAGATTTCCCTCACTTCGTTTTCAGGTGACAGTGTTGTCAAGAGGAAATCCCCATAATAAGGCCTCTAACAACCAAAAAACCTGACTAACCCTTCCCAGCTCCAAACCCAAGCTAAAAAAACGTTCTAGATGACACTTTAAATGGCAATTTCACTTTTCGGACTAAATACAATACAGTACACAAAGTTGAATAAAACTTTTGATCTTTATTACAGAAAATTGAATAAAATAGACATGTTAAAAAAAAAAAATTGCACATTACAGAAAATGCCTAGAGGGTATATAGGTAACACCATCAAAACCACCGAGACCTGTACTTGGTAGGCGTAAGGCGTCCAAGTGGAACAGTAGCCAGTATCCAATTGGGCTTGGTGTGGGTAAGTGTAATATAGTGCTGCTCTACATGTTGCACGCAAATGCGCTTCCTCAGGAGCTTTAGGCAAATATTAGGCTTACAAATGTATGGGCTAGATAAAAAGTCAGATAGGCACCAGGGGGGTTACAGCGGCGAGGCAGATGGCGCCAGGGGGGTTACAGCGGCGAGGCAGATGGCGCCATCTGCCTCGCTGCTGTAACCCCCCTGGCGCCATCTGCCTCGCCGCTGTAACCCCCCTGGCGCCATCTGCCTCGCCGCTGTAATTCCCCAAATCTGCCTCGCCGCGCACATCTGCCCCTTCCCATGATATGCACAGTGGTAAAAGGAAGCAGAGATGGGATACATCTACCTGTCGTGGCACACTCATGCTGATCCAACTCGTATCCAGCCCACGTGCTTGTATGTGATGTCACATACAAGCATCTGGAATGGATGTGCATTGATGAGGTCAGGGGCATTTTCTGAAAGCAGTGGGCCTGTGTGCAGGATCATAAGTTGGGCCCCCGCTGAGAAAAAGTGCAGCGATCTGCGCCACAGGAAAAGTTGGGTGTGATTTTCATTGTGCTGAATACTGGTTGTGGCTTAAATGGACACAGAGTGCCGGGGTTCAGTAGTAAGTGACGCAAAGGTTCAGGAATAATTTCAACCTGTCACCTTGTTGTGGTTTTTCTCAATCAGTGAAATCCCTTCTTTCTGACATTGGTAGTGGCAACCAAGCAAGTCATCTTCTAGAAACAGGGACAACCCCCCCCCCCCGCAGCTGACGATTGCAGCTACAGCAAAGCTATCTTTTACACAGTGCCTCCCCCTCAGTGCAGGTGCGGTGTGGGGAATTCTGAAATTGGAATGCATTAGTCTCACTGACACTTCCCTGCACTGCTATGCTGATGGGGAGAGAGTTGAGTGCCGGCAAAGGAGGCTTTGCTTGCCGCTGCACCAGTGCCCGGGGGTTGCCTTCCTAAGAGTTAAGAGTTGTATTAACAATTTAGATCAATACAAGGCTGGTTCGTCCTTTAAATGAAATTTAAGTAATCTTGATTTTTTTTTTTTTTTTTGTAAATTATTCCTATAGGGTGCTTGAAGAGAAATATGGAATACACTGCAACATGACGCTGCTGTTCTCTTTTGCTCAGGCTGTGGCCTGTGCCGAGGCCGGTGTTACTCTCATATCTCCATTTGTGGGCAGAATATTGGACTGGCATGTAGCCAACTCCGGCAAGAAGAGTTTCGAACCAAATGAAGACCCAGGTACATTTAATCATAACTTTAAAATGAGTACAATTTTGTGACAAAATAATGCTACGCTCCCCAACCTCTAAAATGCTCCAGTTTTTTTCTGCAATGTGCTTTTAAAGTGGTTGTAAACCCTTTTTTGTCTTTTATCTAAAGGTAAGCCTAGAATAAGGCTTACCTATAGATAATGGAAATGTTTAGGAGATATTTCACTTGTAGTGTGCCAATGTCGTCGTCGGGGCATGAGCTGTGAAGAAATGGACCACCGTGCCGCTTCACCCCCCAGTGTGTGCCGTGACTGACGGCTCCCGCGCGCATGCTAGGAAGTGATGTCACGTGGCTCTGACCAGTCACAGAGCTGGAGTCCGCGGCCCCGGAAGGAAGAGGGGCGACGATGGACGCGGCCTGCACAGGGGACAGTGCAAGCTTCCTTCTCAGGTGTCATATAATGGGCTAATATGCGATGCATACTAGCCCATTATGCTTTTAATTTGCAGGCCTTGCGGAGAGCAAAAGAAGTAAAAACCATTGGGGTTTACTTCCTCTTTAAGGGTTTAGCAGTTCACTGTTGGACCCCTTTTACACTGAGGCGCTTTTGCGCTAACAATAGCCCCTGAAAAGCACCTGAAAACTGCTTTCCATTCATTTCAATGGATGTTTTCACACTGGGGGCTGAGTCCTGCAAGCACCTCAAAAATGCCCCTGTCCATTGAAATGAATGGGAAGCGCTGCAGAATGGCTTTTTTAAATTATTGTAAGGTGATGTTGTCACGTCACCTTAAAAAAAGCGCACCTCTAGCGCAGCAAAAGCATCACGAAAACGCCCGATGTTTTATGGGCAGTTTTTGAGCGCCTCAGTGTGAAAGGGGTCTTACTGACTTTTGAAACAAACTTCCCTGCATTAGTGTCCTCAGTCCTCATTAACCTGCAGTGCTCCTTTTCTTAAAAGAACAATTTTTCAGCGCTTTTCATTGCCATTTCCTTTCTGTTCTGCAGATGACAGGGCCGAGGGGATGGCAATGAAATGAGTCAATGAAAAAGTAAGCATTCTTTTACAAAACGTAGCACTGCAGGTTTGTGTACAAAGGAAACGGTAGAGCATAGGGAAGTTTGTAGAAAAACTCTCCCTCTTCTCACTTGAGGCTTGGCAACAGCAGGAGCCTTTAGCTCCTGCTGCTGTCAGTCAAATCCTATGGGCAAGGGGATGGGGTTGAGCTGCACTGTTAGACGCACATAGCTTGGCTCAGGATTGAGCAGGTGTGCCCCCATAGCAAGCTGCTTGTTATGGAGGCACTAAGCAGAGGAGCCGGCGGGAGATCCCAGAAGGGAGGGTCAGCACTGCCTTGTGCAATACCCATAAGTATAACGTGTTATTTTAGAAAAATGTAAACCTTTACAATCACTTTAACCACTTCAGCCCCGGAAGATTTTACCCCCTTCCTGACCAGAGCACTTTTTGCGATTTGGCACTGTCACTTTAACTGACAATTGCACGGTCATGCGACTTTGCACCCAAACAAAATTGACTTTTTTTTTTCTCACAAATAGAGCTTTCTTTTGGTGGTATTTCATCACCTCTGCTTTTTTTTTTTTTTTTTTTTTTTTTTTTTTTTTTTTTTTTTTTTTTTTGCGCTATAAACAAAAAAAGCGACAATTTTGAAAGCATTATTTTTTACTTTTTGCTATAAATATCAGTTTAGGCTGATATGTAGTCTAAAAAGAACGCAATAAGCGTATATTGATTGGTTTGCGCAAAAGTTATAGCGTCTTTAAAATAGGGGATAGTTTTATGGCATTTTTATTTTTAATTTCTTTTAAATTAGTAATGGCGGCGATCTGCGATTTTTATTGGGGGCTGTAACATTGCGGACACAACGGGCACTTTTGACACTTTTGGGACCATTGTCATTTACACAGCGATCAGTGCTATAAAAATGCACTGATTACTGTGTAAATGACACTGGCAGTGAAGGGGTTAACCACTAGGGGGCGATGATGGGCTTAAGTGTGTCCTAGGAAGTGATTCTAACTGGGGGGGGGCGGCTTTAAGTCACATGACAGCGATCACCACTCCCGATGACGGAGCAGTGATCTCTGTCATGACACGAGCCAGAACGGGGAAATGCCTTGTTTACATAGACCCTTCCCCATTCTGCGGCTCCATGACATGATTGCCAGGAGACTGGCGGACATAGAGTCCGCCGGTCCCGCGGGCACGATCACGCTGTACGCGGCGGGCGCACGCCTGCTGTCCCCGGCTCTTAAAGGGGACGTACAGGTACACCCATTTGCCCACCGCTGCCATTGTGCCGACTTATATCGGTGTGCAGTGGTCGGCAAGTGGTAAAGGATAAGTGCACTGTTTAATATTTATATTTTTACCCCCTTTCCCTGACCTAAATTACTGCACTCTCCCCCACACCAGATGCGTTCTTGTCTCAAGCCTGCGGCCTCTGCTTATTACATCTATTAAATTCTTGTGAGCACTGACTGCATCTGTGCAATAGCACCCCATAGACTTCTATGATGGTGGGCATGGAGACAGTCCCATATGTGTCTATGCACATGCATGGCCAGGGCATGAAAGGTGTTCTGGATGAGTGCATTACAGATTTCACATTCGGGTTAAAAGCAAGATTTTGCACTTACACATTTGATAAGTAGTGCTTGAAGTGGCCATTGCTATGGACTGACTGAGGGACTTGTCAGTTTATCTATAGTTACTGTTTGCAGTGGACTTTTTGCTTTTCTACATTTGCAGATTTACCTTCCAGCACTTGGCCCTACTATACAGACCTTTTACAAAGGCAAACATTCATTATATTGCAGCTTACCATTTTTTTGAATGCGATGGCAGCATTCGTTTTCTTTTTAGGCTTTCTTTCTTTTCACTTGGTGATCCTGTCAGTAAGTCTGCTTTTCAACAGAACAAGCTGTTCTGCAGATGTAGCAGTTACAGGGTTAATAAACCATTTACTACTGACGGGTGCTTACAGTGGTCAGCTTTTATCCATATAAAACCTTTGTTCCAAAAGGAAAAAACTGTTTGCTGTAACTGCCTATAAAGTGTTAGTTCTGTTGTATTTAAATCTGCTAGTCCATCTAACACTCCCCTCCTCCCAGACTGACAATGCAGGAAGTGTTACTAGCCAGATCGCCAGGTGAAAACAGGGAGGGCAAGCCTAAAGAAAACTAATGCAGCCACCACATCTGATTGGTAAGCTGCAATGTATTACATTTTTGGTTTACGGTTTAATACCACATTCAGATGACCTTATGGGTACTATATGCCCAATAAAGGTCATGGTATTTGGTATTTTGCAAGTCAGACTAGGGACTGGCTGGGGGGGATGTTCACTTTAATGCAGTTGGCTAGCTTTATCATGTACAACTACGTGTGTGTGCGCCAAGAATACCTGTTTTCATGTAATGTTTGCTAAAGTGTGCATGGGTCTATAAGGACCATTATAAGAACCTGGTAATGCAGGTTATGTGTTCATATGTTTTGGTGGCATTCATTTGCAGTGGCAGCACTAAGGGAACACACCTGAGGCACGTGTTGTAACACACTATTGTGATGAGAGATGCACCGAAATGTTCGGCTTCAGAAACATATCGGCCGAAAATGGTGTTGGCATTTTGCCGGTAAGAGAAAAAGGTGTCACAGAAAACGCATGTGATTTTTGCCGGGATTTTACTGTGCTTTATGGTGTCTTTTTCATGGGCCATGTGACTCAAAAGCGTAACACGGGTGCGTTCTTGCTGTGTTTTCAATGCATTTCAACAGGGAGGTGCGGTTTTAAGTGACAAAAAAAAAGTAGCAAGCAGCGTTTTTAACACCAAAAATGAAGCATAAGGGACCAGTGTGAAGATATACATACAATTTAAAGGAATACATTTT
The DNA here is from genome assembly GCA_037952835.1 of Lithobates septentrionalis. Classification (NCBI taxonomy): domain Eukaryota; kingdom Metazoa; phylum Chordata; class Amphibia; order Anura; family Ranidae; genus Lithobates; species Lithobates septentrionalis. Next base: position 2,857,271 of record JBBDGP010001378.1, read on the forward strand.
CCTTGCGCTTTCCTTGCGTTTTCCTTGAGCTTTCCTTGCGCTAAAGGTGACAATAATGGCCAACGAATTCATATTCATTTAAATTCACCATATTAAAAAGCTAAATATTTTATATAGATATATATATATATAATTTTATTTTTTTTTTTTTTTTTCTAAACTAATTTTCGGCCAAGTGCACCCTGCATTTTCGGTTTCGCCACCAAAGTTTCCATTCGGTGCACCTAATCGTGAGCTGTGGGGTGCTAAGTTGGAAAAAATGCTGCATGTCTGTCTTTTTTTTTTTTTTCTGGCGAGTCAGCATGCCATTTAATTGAATATGCAGCTCTAATGGAACACATGCTCACCATAATGCAAAAGTATGAATAGACTCAAAGCTACTTTAGTGGTAACATGAATATATAAGCTACCTCTTCTTCAATTTTTTGCAGGTGTGAAGAGTGTTGCCAAGATTTACAACTATTACAAGAAGTTTGAGTACAAAACAATTGTCATGGGCGCTTCATTCCGCAACACCGGGGAGATTAAAGCACTTACTGGATGTGATTATCTCACCATTTCCCCCAAACTGCTGGGAGAGCTCAGCAAAGACTTCTCCAAACTCACTCCAACACTCACTGTCAAAGAAGGTACGATAGCAGTCTTAGACCTGTGTGCTTCCTCCATGCTAAAATAATTTCAAGCATATCCACACCAAAAAACCTTTTAAACATATTTTCGTTTACTCATCCTTAAGTGTTGTGGCTGCATTTGTCTTTATTTTTCAGTCTAAGAACATTTTCAGCAAGTACAGGAAATACATGATCATGTTGACAGAAAGGCAGTGTTGTTGATACTTCTGTGGGCTCAACAAAAAACACATCCTTTATCTATCTTTTGTAAACTACTAGTCTCATCATTCCACAATGTGACAGATGAACAAAGGAAGACATGTTTGAAGTTCAGCCTGTGTGACAACCATCTATACAATGGAGAAATTAGTGCAGCCACACAGGGACAGAAATTGACTTTCTGAAAATGCTTATCTGTCATGTCAATTCTGTTCTTAATAATTTTAGACCTGGCATGACTCTTGTGTTGTAGACCTTCAGTTAAGTCTGGGGCACTGCAGGCTCCACAGTGAGTGCAAGCGGGTTCTTTTTGTTGGAACCACCTGCTGATAGGGACAGCTGCAGTCAGATATTAAGCCCAGAAACTGAATTGATTGGTTCCTGGACTCCTCCACCCTGCTAAATGGGGTAGCAGGCACTTTAAACACAAAGGTGTGTGCACAGTGTTTACAGAGGTAGTAATGTGGCCTCAGATGTTGCAGTAGTCAGGGTCAGTACAGAGGCTTGGGCAGCGCTAATGAACCTCTATCCTGCCTTCCCTGCAGCAGTAGATCACTGATATTGTGAGCTATTGCCTGCTTACGCTTAGAGGTGATCTGTTGCTGCAGATATGCATATAGGGCAGCTTGATTATGTCTACACTGACTAGATCCAGCCCTCCCATATAAAGAACTGGTAAATTATAAAAAAACAGTTATGCTTCAGATGCTTTGAATGGCATAGGCTTTTAATGCATAAGCATAAAACCCTTGTGTAAGTTGGCATAATTCATTCAGAATTTTAATCGCAAATCTCTGAAAATGTCACTGTACTAAACTGTTAAAAATACTTGTGATAATGTAAGCAAAAAATGGGTGTTTTCTCTTTAGACGTATCCACTTCTCATAGTGATTTGACCTTCACAAACCTTTCCACATATGAAGATATGTCTCAATACTGTCAACAATGTAAACAATAAAATATCAATTATTATGAGAAGTACCAGTGATAAAAATGAAAATAAATGGTGTGTGTGTGTACATTACCAAGCTGGGACACCTGCTGTGTGGTTGATTTTTTTTTTTAACAAGGGATTACATCTGATGTGGCTCTCCTTTCTTCCACCAGACATGTATCAAAAAATTGGAGATTCAATCTCCGTTTCAGTTGAACTTCTTTTACTTCAAATCTTCATGCATATAGAGGTTTACAAGCCAAGCGACTGCAGTGTTTTGGACAAACACATGTCCTTAATCAAGCTGCACTAGTGCAGTCCAAGAATATGCATCTCCAGCAATAGTGACAAACTTCTTAGTATTTCACTCCCATGTGCATAAACTGTCACCTTTAAATGTGGGATTCCCTTACCAGATGTGCCCTCACCTGAAATATATGACCACTAATTGTGGTCTACATGCGCCCCTGTCTCTACAGGGGAACTTCCTTTCATTTCCAACCAAGCTTGACTATGCATGTTAACGTAGGTTCCTCTTTTAATGCTCCTCCACTAATCCAGGGCACTATACAAACACTATACATAGTGCTTTATCTTTTTTAAGATTAAGCCGGTTTATTTAATACACGTTTAAAACCACTCGCATGTTTCTGGTGCTTGACGTGCACCAGCCAATATCGGCATAAAATATTCAGATATTTCCAGCCAGAACACTTTACAATCCACAGCATGTATATTGCCACATAAACCTTGTCTCCCAGTGCATTGTGACCTCAACAAGCCCCTCCCCTACGTGTTACGCCAGAGGGTCACGTGGTTTCCTCCGATGGATCTTCTTGAGAAAGCCATCTGACCCTGTGGCATAACGCATAGGCGAGGGGCTTGCTGATGTGTTAACGCACGGGGAAACAATATGAGATTTATGTGGTTATACATGCTGTGGATTGTACAGTATTCTGGCTGGAGATATCTATATTTTATGTCGCTATTGGCTGGTGCACCTCAAGCACCAGAAATGTGAGTGGTTTTAAACAAAGTGTATTAAATAGTGCTTTTTTTTTTAATTAAACCTATGTATAGTGTTCTTCTTTTATTTTATTTTTTAATGGTGCCCTGGATGAGTGGAGGAGCATTTAAAGAGGAACCTGTTTTAACATGCATACTTAAGCTTGGTTGGAAATGAAAGAGAATCCCCCTGTGAGGGACAGAGGCGCATGTAGACCACAATTAGTGGTTCCCATATTCCAGGTGAGGGCACATTTGGTGAAGGGAGCGCCGCATTGCATGGTAGAAGTTTATGCACATGGCGGTGAAATATTAAGAAGTTTGTCACTATTACCGGAGATGCATATTATTGGATTGCACTAGTGGACTTGCTTTTATATACAGTATGTGTTTTTTTTTTTTTTTTACTGTTCACATAGTGATTGATATTTTATTGTTTGTACATATGTTATTATATGCACATTGTTGATGGTATTGTGACAGATGTTCTTGTATAGAAATTTTTGTGAAGGTGAAATGATCGCACAAGTGGATACACCTAAAGGGAAAATACCCATTTTTTTCTTACATTGTTTATTTCAGATATACATAGTTAAGAGTGTGGAGTGCTGCACCATTAGTTGATTGGTGTGAAAATGTCACTGTCGTGCAAATTCCTGTGTTCAGACCCAACCTGCTCCTAACATTTATTTGGCATCTTTTCACAAATGGATATTTTTCTGGGTTCACAGAGATGTGATAGTTATAGCAAACATTTTTCCTGCAGTGTATCACTGCAAATGGGCCCTATGTTATCTTGTAGCCTCCTATATTTAGTCAGTTGACCACCACTATCTGACACTGACTTTGAACAAATGTGCAGTTTAGAAGCTCTGATTTTGTTTACTTTATGTTTTCCCGGTAAGTGACTCAAAGTATTGAACAGAAAATTAACATTACACATGCACATTATTGGCATTTTCAAAGTTTAAAAAAGGGAGCTTTATACCTCTGACAGGTTTTCTTAAATTGAATGCAATAACACCTTTTGAATAGATAAGGGGACATATTTGTTACTGTTTGGTGTATTATGAAGGCAATGTGTTAGGGTTACTTGCCCTGTATGCAGTAATTCTGGTGCATAATGCAGATTCCAAACCCCAATTAACCTAAACTAAGGTCAGAAGGATTAAAGGAAATGTAGTAGTTTACATTTCTGTTTGCCTGGGATGTCGCTGGCTCACGTGGACTGTTGTAAAATCCCTACATTGAAAAGTATCGGTTGGATGTGTTAGGAGCAGCACAGAAAAGGTGACAGGGTGAGCCTGTCTAGTAGGTGGAACTCGGTGTTGCAGCAGTGCCATCTTGTGACCAGACTTGGATCTGCATTACTAACCGATAGGAGCCTAAAACAGATCTTCGCTGTATCTGGGCGCCACAAACCAAAAACACTATTTGGTTTTTAATGCTTATGGTTTTTTGTTGAGAAATCACAAAAACCTGCTGGGAGGCTGGATAAGTCAAGCTGATCTGCACCTAATGTGAGGGGTAATAGAGCTCACAAATGCGAATATAGACTTTGATATGTCGTTGGATCTGTACCTATGGGATATCCAGTACAGCTCTGACACCTTCCATGACGTGGATGACATCTGTTGGTAACATCAAGACTTGATGTGTTCTTTCTGGTGAGTGAGAACCCCTAAGGGGAGTGTGACATACAGCTTAAGGATTCTGGTGTGAGGTGCACATCTTCAATACCACATTAGGATAACCATCTGTGTATCTTCGGACTTTTATCACCATCTGTCGTTCACTTTTATCTCGTGATATTTATCATATGAAAGCTGGTCATAATAAGTAATGACGGTAGCGCTGCTCTAGTAATCAGTGTACTTATTGAAGCTGTGGACATTTTACTATATTGTATGAACTGTTTTTTGGCAATTTATTGCATTTTAAGCAGCAGCTGACACTTCGAATCGCTGCGGTTCATTGAATCACTGTGATTGAGTGGTTTATTATTTTAGACTTGCTAGCTCCATAGCGCTGACATAGTGGAAGAAGGCCTGGGTTTTCACTGTATTTTGACAAGTAAATATAATTATACTTATCTATTTACCAATGCTAGCCGCATGTGCATTAAAAAATCAACGTTTCAATGAATTTCCACTTTATATAAAAAAACTCTATTAACCACTTCAGTCCCAGAAGGATTTACCCGCTTAATGACCAGGCCACTTTTTGCGGCACGGCGTCGCAGTAACCGACAATTGCGCGGTCATGTGATGTACACAAACAAAATTTGTCCTTTTTTTTCCCCCCCACAAATAGAGCTTTCTTTTGGTGGTATTTGATCACCTCTGCGTTTTATTATTTTTTGTGCTATAAACAAAAAGACATACAATTTTGAAAAAAAAACACAATTTTTTACTTTGCTATGAAATAAACTTTGTTTTCATCAGTTTAGGCCAATATGTATTCTACATATTTTTGGTAGAAAAAAACTCAAGTGTATATTGATTGGTTTGCGCAAAAGTTAGAGCATCTACAAAATAGGGGATATATTTATGGCTTTTTTTTTTTTTTTTACTAGTAATGGTGATCAGCGATTTTTAGTGGGACTGCGACATTGCGGCAGAGCGCTCGGACAATTGACGCTTTTTTGGGACCAGTGACATTTATACAGCGATCAGTGCTAAAAATAGCCACTGATTACTGTATAAATGACACTGGCAGGGGTTAACACTAGGGGGCAATCAAGAGGTTAAGTGTTCCCTACGGAGGTGTAACTGTGGGGTGAGTGTAGTGACAGGGAGTAGAGAGAGATCGCTGTTCATGATCACTAGGAACAGCAGATCTCTCTACTTTCCTATCAGAACGGGGATCTGTTTGTGTACATTGATAAATCCCCGTTCTGGCTCTTTGGAGCTCTCATGGGTAGCTGGCGGTCTTCGCGGCCGCCGGTCATGTGCATTTTCTCCAGCACCACGCAACGGGCGCTTGCTATTGCTCTTGAAGCGGCCAACGTACACCCACGACGATTCGCGCAGCCGTGCCAACCTGTCGCAGTATAAGGGCTGCTGGTCGGCAAGCAGTTAATGAGCAATTTGTTGACGTGTGTTCAGTGAATGAAAGGTTGTATCAGAACTGAGGTGTGAAGAGAGGAACTAATTTGTAATATGTCTGTTTATTTATACAATGTATATATTTATATTTTTATTCTGTGTTTGTACAGCTCAAGCCTGTAACCTGGAAAAAATCCACTTGACTGAAAAGGATTTCCGTTGGGAACACAATGAAGACCAGATGGCTGTAGAAAAGTTGTCGGATGGGATCAGGAAGTTTACTGAAGATGCTGTAAAACTGGAAAAGAAGTTAAAGGTACGTCTCCTGCAGTTTGTATAGGAACTAAATGAGATGTGCTTACACAGTTCATAGACAGTCTTTTCCAATCTGTAAGCACTTAAATGAGTGATAACGGTTTCATGTCTGGGCAGCTTAAGACTGGCCATATATTATATAGTTTTCTTATTCAGTTTTCCTTTAGGTTTGACCTCATATGGTTTTGGTAAATCTAAACACTTTCAATGTGTATGCAGTCAGGTCGGGCCCTTGCACTACATAGTTAAAGGTGAATCTAAAGAAAATTGAATTGTGTATGGCAAGCCTAAAGCAGAACTTCAGGAACATATCAACACGTTTTGTCCAATAGTTACAGCAGGGCTCGACAAAACCCGGGCGCCAGGTCGCATTTGCGACTAGAATTAGCGACCTGGCGCCTGGGGCAGCACAGCTGGGGGTATCCTGTCTCTGTGCGGACATAGACCCCCCCCCCCCCCCGTGCGATCGCGTCGGGCCGCGCCGGGCGGTAATTGAGGCCCCGGCTTTGCGGCCTTCTTCGGTAGTTCTGGAGTCCTTCTGAAATCTGGCGCCATCTTGTGGTGGCCGTTGGTATTGCAACCAGCAATGCTAATGCAAAATACCTGCCTGTTTTCACTGCCCATCTCCTTCCCAAAGTGGAGAAGAGAAGGAAGTGAATGTGGGGATAGCCTTTTTTTTTTTTCGTAATAGATTTTATTTATTTATATTTATATAAAAACTGTTTATTTTTTTCCTAATTAAAATTAATTTATTTGTTATCTCCCTGCTTGGCCCCTTTCACACGGGCTGTCTGATCAGGTTCGCCTGTCTGTTTTTCAGGCGGACCTGATCGGACCCTTAGAGCCCTTTCACACCGAGCCGCGGGGGGCGTTGGCGGTAAAGCGGCGCTATTTTTAGCGCTGCTTTACCGTAGTTTTAGTGACGCTATTCGGGCCTCTAGCGGGGCGGTCTTTTTCTGTGTAAATTTAAGATTAGTTATATTTTATATTGAAAATAAAGCTTTGTCGGTCGTTTAAAAAAAAACCTGGCTCCTAACTTTTTTAGCTGGCTCCTAGATTCCAAGCAAATTTGTCAAGCCCTGAGTTACAGTATGTTTCCGTTTTTAGGCAATAATGAAAGCTTATATTTCTGCCTTGAATCTCCTGCATGGGAGATATCAGATTGAGAATTTATGGATTGTGACCCCAACAGGCTCTGTTGCTTTGCATAGTGCTGCCACTCTAAGGGCTTGCGTCAACAAGCTATTGTTGGCTTTAAAGCTGAACTCCTTACCTGTTAAAGCATTTTTGTGTATTTGTTTTTCTCAACTCTCTGAGCTGCTAAAGGTGTCCCTTGTACTCTTTTATTAGGGACATTTGCTCTGTGTGCAACCAAGCACAGCGATTTTCTTCCTATGGGGAAATGGCTCCTGGCTGAATTTCCTCCTCAGTGTAGTACATGTTTTACACGAGTGGTGACCTACTACCTGAGCAGTGACAGGTTAATGTGCCAGAGTACAACTGCACAGCACCCGTTGCTGACCCACCCGCAGCTTAGATTGGCAGCTTTACAAAATTCTGCACCTCTACCATGCACAGCACTGTTCACCGCCCACCATGTGGAATTATGACAAATGTAGTTTCCCTTTCCCTCGATCGTGCACAGCCTGCCTAGATCCTCCCCTGAGCAGCCAGGCTTACTCACATGTAGGATAAATGGGAAAACATTTAAAACTAAAATTTGCATGGGGAAAGAGTTAATGGTTCAAAATGGACAAAGTGCTGAAGTCGTATAGGAATGCAAAAGCAACTTAAAGCTCAAGTCTATTGAAAAGCAAAACCCAATTGCTGCCGGTCAAATGCAGGTTGGAGGGAAGTTATGTCTAGTTAGATACTGAAAAATGTGTGCTTAGATAATCAAAATTTTAGATGTGTCAATAGCAATGAGGACTATTGGACATAGATACAGAGTAAAGGAAATTAAGTTGAAATGCCATGTTTTTAAAGCTTTTTTTTTTTTTTTTTTTTTTTTTTTTTTACAGGAGCAGCTTGGAAAATAATCAATTTAATACTTTTATACAGCAGATCACGGCATCCAGATCATAGCCCACCAATCCTCATACTGCTTCCGAAATCCTGCATTAGTCTTACTCCTGGTTTTTATCAACATTGTAACATTGCCATTTTACATATTGTGTACATTTCCTTTTTGTACGATGACTCTACTTATGCACTGATTAAATCCTGCGCCTGCCAAAGCTGTTGTGGTTATTTTAAATAGGGTCTTGTTTGAGCTACACCATTTGTAGAAATTAAAATGCATTTGTGCCACTGATTACATATGTGCATTTCTGCACAGAAAATCATTTTTTAGTTGTAATAGCATTAAAGCTGATTACTAAAGGATGTGAGACTGTTCACACACTAAATTTATCCAATATTTGAAAAGCAAGTCTGTTTATTTACTCTGTACATGATTGGTTAATTGAAGTAAAACATTCTTAACTAAATTGGTGAATTAAAAATGTCTTCCATTGGAACAGACTAACGACTTGAGATGGGCTCAGGCTTGGTTGGGATCCTAGTCCTAACCCACCTGCCTGATCCTGCCAGGAAGCCAACATTGCAGATCACTGGCAGTGAGACATTGCCTGGTCCGCAGCTGCACAGACCGTGGAGTGTTTCACTACCTGTGATGTGCAGTGTCCGCTTCCAGGCAGGATCAGGCAGGTGGGTTGGGACTAGGATCTCAAATAAGCCCAAGGCCATCACTACCGTACTAAGGACTTGTTCACACTATGTACAGTAATGATTTTTGAACACCAGATCAATGCTAGTAACTGCAAGGACAGATCAAAAAACAATTGTTTTCTGTGTCCCACCCATACAACACACTGGTATGGTTATCGGTGTGGAGATCCAGTACCAGAACTCCACTGTGGTACATACAGTGGGTAAAGAAAAGAATCCCCCCCTTTAAAATAACATTTTGTTTTGCAGCCTGAAATGAAGACGGTCTGTTTTATCTAGCTGTATTTACTAGTGCAACTTAAAACACCCAAGTGAAAGATATAACACCAACATATCAGAAAAAATTCAAACAGAATCACGGAGTTGGAAAAAGGGTCACCCCCTAATGTCAGTATTTTGTCTGTTTGGTCTGTTTTTGTCTGTTACTAACTTTGCACATCTAGACTTTGCATTATTTGCACACTCTTCTTTGCAGAACTGCTTAAAGGGTAAGTTCACCTTTACAGAAAAGTCTGTAAGGTGAACTTACACAGGACCTCCTCCCCATCCTCCACGGTCCTGCTGACCTGGAACGCGGCGATCACCCGCACTGACACACCAGGTCGTCGCCTCACTGGTCCGGGACTTAGAAATCCCCCTCGGCTTAATCTCCAAAACGTACCTAGTCAGGGTGTACGTTTAAGAGCATTCTAATTGGTCAGCGCCATCACATAAGCAGCGCCGACCAATCAGAACCCGCATAGCCCATCCTGTCACCGAGGGGGAAGAGGAGAGACATCTGCGGGGATTTCAAATCCCCTGACTGGTAAAGCGGCGATACGAGTAGGGCTGAAACTAATCGATCGACAACTAATAGATTATGAAATCGATTACTATTTTCCTAATCGATTAATCAGCCAGTAACATAATGGGGTTAAAAAAAACTAAAATGAGCCCTTTATAGTACAAAAAGAGCAAATAATCGCTACTGCAAATATTACTTTCACAGTTCTACACTAAAACAAATTAACTCCTTACAGTAGTGACTAGCTTTTTTTGTACTATAAAGGGCTAATTTTAGTTTTTTTTCACCCCATTATGTTACTAAACGTTTTAGACCTGGTTCACATCTGTTTTTTGGTGCTTTTTGCAGAAACGCACTACAGTTCATTCACATGGTTTCCTATGGGACACGTTCACACAAAACAGCTTTTTTGGTTCAATATACTTCAATAGAGAAGCTGCAGAAAAGCATGTCGTTTTTGCAGCAATTTGTGTTTCTCAAGTCGTCTTCCAGGACGGCACCCTGAGAGATGACTGGTCCTCCTGACAGGAAACACAATCAAAGAGGTTAAAAACCCCGCCCCTCCCTGCACTCCTCAGTTTTTTGATTGTGTTTCCCCACAGCGAAACAGTTTGTTTTTTTTCTAATAGACTGAAGGCCGTGGGCTGGAAGTCTCCCCCTGGGCGCCAGACTGCAGGTTTTTGGAAGACCTTTGGGTTTGGTAGGGCTTGCCCTTCCCGGGGGGGGGGTTCATTCCCCTATTTTTCTCAGGGGGGGCAATGAAGAGCTCCCCATGAGAACTGGAGGACCCTGGGCACTGTGAGTCTCCAGAACTCCAGGGACCATGTTCCTGCTCCCACCTCTCCTTACCTCATGGTTTCTAGAGAGGATTTGCCACATTCTGCCTGTTTCAGCTCTTTGCTGGGTCTCCTGGCCGCCTCAGCGCTGGCGGCTGTGTATAGTATCGGCGCCATTTTGTGGTGGTCATTTCTGGGAGGAAATGACGTCACGGCCGCCCGGTCACTAGAGCACGCCGCCCACAGAAGAGGAAGTGGCCTTGGCAAGATGGTGGCGGCGTTCGGAACGCCGTGAGGAGCCAGCAGCCGGCTTGAACCACAGGTACCAGCAGGGGTAATTCCGGGCGGCAGAAGCAGCATCAGGCAAGGAGCAGGCGTCCACTACTCACTGCAATGGAGCAGGAGGAGTTTTCAGCCGTTGTAGAGGCCACCGGGGGTGAGTCTATCAGGCTGGAGGAGATAAGGGAGGGGGTGCCCCTCTAGATTTTCCCTCATAAGAGATCTCGGTTTAAGTGTTACTAGCTAAATGGGCTTCTTATTTTTGCAGATACAGAAACCCAGAGTGTTGCCAGTAGACCGAGACCCAAAAAGCCTTCCCGTTCCAAGAGGTGTGGGTACTGCAATGATAAACTAACTGCAGAGCACACCAAGCCGTTCTGTTACAAATGCATTCATAAATTATCAGGGAAGGAGACTTCTGAGGTTATGAGAGATTTTCTCTCAGTACAATCTGAGATGTTGTCCACACTTAACCACTTGCCGACCGCCGCACACAGATGTACGTCGACAAAGCGGCACGGGCAGGCATAAGGGCTTACCTGTACGTCCCTGCCTGCCCGCGGGTGGGGGGTCCGATCGGACCCCCCCCGGTGCCTGCGACGGTCGGCAAATGTCCCCCGGCGATCGGTGGTGAGGGGGAGGCCATCCATTCGTGGCCCCCCCCTCGCGATCGCTCCCAGCCAATGGGATCATTTCCCTGCCTCTGTATTGTACACAGAGGCAGAGGAAATGATGTCATCTCTCCTCGGCTCGGTATTTTCCGTTCCGGGCCGAGGAGAGAAGACATGTAATGTGAGTGCACAACACACACACACAGTAGAACATGCCAGGCACACATTACACCCCGATCCCCCCCCCCCGATCGCCCCCCGATCCCCCCCCCCAATCACCCCCCCCCCGTCACAAACTGACACAAAGCAGGCTTTTTTTTTTTTTTTTTTTTTTTTTCTGATTACTGTATTGGTGTCAGTTTGTGACAGTGTGTTAGGGCAGTGAATGTTAGGCCCCCTTTAGGTCTAGGGTACCCTCCTAACCCCCCCTAATAAAGTTTTAACCCCTTGATCACCCCCTGTCACCAGTGTTGCTAAGCGATAATTTTTCTGATCGCTGTATTAGTGTCGCTGGTGACGCTAGTTAGGGACATAAATATTTAGGTTCGCCGTCAGCGTTTTATAGCGACAGGGACCCCCATATACTACCTAATAAATGTTTTAACACCTTGATTGCCCCCTAGTTAACCCTTTCACCACTGATCACCGTATAACTGTTACGGGTGACGCTGGTTAGTTCGTTTATTTTTTATAGTGTCAGGGCATCCGCCGTTTATTACCGAATAAAGGTTTAGCCCCCTGATCGCACGGCGGTGATATGCGTCGCCCCAGGCAGCGTCAGATTAGCGCCAGTACCGCTAACACCCACGCACGCAGCATACGCCTCCCTTAGTGGTATAGTATCTGTACGGATCAATATCTGATCCAATCAGATCTATACTAGCGTCCCCAGCAGTTTAGGGTTCCCGAAAACGCAGTGTTAGCGGGATCAGCCTAGATACCTGCTAGCACCTGCGTTTTGCCCCTCCGCCCGGCCCAGCCCAGCCCACCCAAGTGCAGTATCGATCGATAACTGTCACTTACAAAACACTAAGCGCATAACTGCAGCGTTCGCATAGTCAGGCCTGATCCCTGCGATCGCTAACAGTTTTTTTGGTAGCGTTTTGGTGAACTGGCAAGCACCAGCCCCAGGCAACGTCAGGTTAGCGCCAGTAGCGCTAACACCCACGCACGCACCGTACACCTCCCTTAGTGGTATAGTATCTGAACGGATCAATATCTGATCCGATCAGATCTATACTAGTGTCCCCAGCAGTTTAGGGTTCCCAAACACGCAGTGTTAGCGGGATCAGCCCAGATACCTGCTAGCACCTGCGTTTTTCCTGTCCGCCCGGCCCAGCCCACCCAAGTGCAGTATCAATCGATCACTGTCACTTACAAAACACTAAACGCATAACTGCAGCGTTCGCAGAGTCACGCCTGATCCCTGCGATCGCTAACAGTTTTTTTGGTGAACTGGCAAGCACCAGCCCCAGGCAGCGTCAGATTAGCGCCAGTACCGCTAACACCCACGCACGCAGCATACGCCTCCCTTAGTGGTATAGTATCTGAACGGATCAATATCTGATCCGATCAGATCTATACTGGCGTCCCCAGCAGTTTAGGGTTCCCACAAACGCAGTGTTAGCGGGATCAGCCCAGATACCTGCTAGCACCTGCGTTTTGCCCCTCCGCCCGGCCCAGCCCAGCCCACCCAAGTGCAGGATCGATCACTGTCACTTACAGAACACTAAACGCATAACTGCAGCGTTCGCAGAGTCAGACCTGATCCCTGCGATCGCTAACAGATTTTTTGGTAGCGTTTTGGTGAACTGGCAAGCGCCAGCGGCCTAGTACACCCCGGTCGTAGTCAAACCAGCACTGCAGTAACACTTGGTGACGTGGCGAGTCCCATAAGTGCAGTTCAAGCTGGTGAGGTGGCAAGCACAAGTAGTGTCCCGCTGCCACCAAAAAGACAAACACAGGCCCGTCGTGCCCATAGTGCCCTTCCTGCTGCATTCGCCAATCCTAATTGGGAACCCACCGCTTCTGCAGCGCCCGTACTTCCCCCATTCACATCCCCAACCAAATGCAGTCGGCTGCATGAGAGGCATTTTCTTTGTCCTCCCGAGTACCCCTACCCAACGAACCCCCCCAAAAAAGATGTTGTGTCTGCAGCAAGCGCGGATATAGGCGTGACACCCGCTATTATTGTCCCTCCTGTCCTGACAATCCTGGTCTTTGCATTGGTGAATATTTTGAACGCTACCATGCACTAGTTGACTATTAGCGTAGGGTACAGCATTCCACAGACTAGGCACACTTTCACAGGGTCTCCCAAGATGCCATCGCATTTTGAGAGACCCGAACCTGGAACCGGGTACAGTTATAAAAGTTAGTTACAAAAAAAAAAAAAAAAAAACACATACAAAAATATAAAATAAAAAAAAAATAGTTGTCGTTTTATTGTTCTTTCTCTCTCTATTCTCTCTCTCTATTGTTCTGCTCTTTTTTACTGTATTCTATTCTGCAATGTTTTATTGTTATTATGTTTTATCATGTTTGTTTTTCAGGTATGCAATTTTTTATACTTTACCGTTTACTGTGCTTTATTGTTAACCATTTTTTTGTCTTCAGGTACGCCATTCACGACTTTGAATGGTTATACCAGAATGATGCCTGCAGGTTTAGGTATCATCTTGGTATCATTCTTTTCAGCCAGCGGTCGGCTTTCATGTAAAAGCAATCCTAGCGGCTAATTAGCCTCTAGACTGCTTTTACAAGCAGTGGGAGGGAATGCCCCCCCCCAACGTCTTCCGTGTTTTTCTCTGGCTCTCCTGTCTCAACAGGGAACCTGAAAATGCAGCCGGTGATTCAGCCAGCTGACCATAGAGCTGATCAGAGACCAGAGTGGCTCCAAACATCTCTATGGCCTAGAAACCGGAAGCTACGAGCATTTTATGACTTAGATTTCGCCGGATGTAAACAGCGCCATTGGGAAAGCATTTTATCACACCGATCTTGGTGTGGTCAGATGCTTTGAGGGCAGAGGAGAAATCTAGGGTCTAATAGACCCCAATTTTTGCAAAAAAGAGTACCTGTCACTACCTATTGCTATGATAGGGGATATTTACATTCCCTGAGATAACAATAAAAATGATTTAAAAAAAAAAATGAAAGGAACAGTTTAAAAATAAGATAAAAAAATAATAATCATAAAGAAAAAAAAAAAAAAGCACCCCTGTCCCCCCTGCTCTCGTGCTAAGGCGAACGCAAGCGTCGGTCTGGCGTCAAATGTAAACAGCAATTGCACCATGCATGTGAGGTATCGCCGCGAAGGTCAGATCGAGGGCAGTAAGTTTAGCAGTAGACCTCCTCTGTAAATCTAAAGTGGTAACCTGTAAAGGCTTTTAAAGGCTTTTAAAAATGTATTTAGTTTGTCGCCACTGCACGTTTGTGCGCAATTTTAAAGCATGTCATGTTTGGTATCCATGTACTCGGCCTAAGATCATCTTTTTTATTTCATCAAACATTTGGGCAATATAGTGTGTTTTAGTGCATTAAAATGTAAAGTGTGTTTTTTCCCCAAAAAATGCGTTTGAAAAATCGCTGCGCAAATACTGTGTGAAAAAAAAAATGAAACGCCCACCATTTTAATCTGTAGGGCATTTGCTTTAAAAAAAATATATAATGTTTGGGGGTTCAAAGTAATTTTCTTGCAAAAAAAAATTATTTTTTTATGTAAACAATAAGTGTCAGAAAGGGCTTTGTCTTCAAGTGGTTAGAAGAGTGGGTGATGTGTGACATAAGCTTCTAGATGTTGTGCATAAAATGCCAGGACAGTTCAAACCCCCCCCCAAATGACCCCATTTTGGAAAGTAGACACCCCAAGCTATTTGCTGAGAGTCATGTTGAGTCCATGGAATAATTTATATTGTGACAAGTTGCGGGAAAGAGACAATTTTTTATTTTTTTTATTTTTTTTTTGCGCAAAGTTGTCACTAAATGATATATTGCTCAAACATGCCATGGGAATATGTGAAATTACACCCCAAAATACATTCTGTTGCTTCTCCTGAGTACGGGGATACCACATGTGTGAGACTTTTTGGGAGCCTAGCCGCGTACGGGACCCCGAAAACCAAGCACCGCCTTCAGGCTTTCTAAGGCCGTAAATTTTTGATTTCACTCTTCACTGCCTATCACAGTTTCGGAGGCCATGGAATGCCCAGGTGGCAAAAAACCCCAAATGACCCCATTTTGGAAAGTAGACACCCCAAGCTATTTGATGAGAGGTATAGTGAGTATTTTGCAGACCTCACTTTTTGTCACAAAGTTTTGAAAATTGAAAAAAGAAAAAAAAAATTTTTTTTTCTCGTCTTTCTTTATTTTCAAAAACAAATGAGAGCTGCAAAATACTCACCATGCCTCTCAGCAAATAGCTTGGGGTGTCTACTTTCCAAAATGGGGTCATTTGGGGGGGGTTGTGCCACCTGGGCATTCCATGGCCTCCGAAACTGTGATAGGCAGTGAGGAGTAAAATCAAAAATGTACACCCTTAGAATTCCTGAAGGCAGTGATTGGTTTTCGGGGTCCCGTACGCGGCTAGGCTCCCAAAAAGTCCCACACATGTGGTATCCCCATACTCAGGAGAAGCAGCTAAATGTATTTTGGGGTGCAATTCCACATATGCCCATGGCCTGTGTGAGCAATATATCATTTAGTGACAACTTTGTGCAAAAAAAAAAAAAAAAAATTTGTCACTTTCCCGCAACTTGTGTCAAAATATAAAACATTCCATGGACTCAACATGCCTCAAAGCAAATAGCTTGGGGTGTCTACTTTCCAAAATGGGGTCATTTGGGGGGGTTTTATGTCATCTGGGCATTTTATGGCCTTCAAAACTGTGATAGGTAGTGAGGAGTAAAATCAAAAATGTACGCCCTTAGAAATCCTGAAGGCAGTGATTGGTTTTCGGGGCCCCGTACGCGGCTAGGCTCCCAAAAAGTCCCACACATGTGGTATCCCCGTACTCAGGAGAAGCAGCTAAATGTATTTTGGGGTGCAATTCCACATATGCCCATGGCCTGTGTGAGCAATATATCATTTAGTGACAACTTTTTGTAATTTTTTTTTTTTTTTTTGTCATTATTCAATCACTTGGGACAAAAAAAATGAATATTCAATGGGCTCAACATGCCTCTCAGCAAATTCCTTGGGGTGTCTACTTTCCAAAATGGGGTCATTTGTGGGGGTTTTGTACTGCCCTGCCATTTTAGCACCTCAAGAAACGACATAGGCAGTCATAAATTAAAGGCTGTGTAAATTCCAGAAAATGTACCCTAGTTTGTAGACGCTATAACTTTTGCGCAAACCAATAAATATACACTTATTGACATTTTTTTTACCAAAGACATGTGGCCGAATACATTTTGGCCTAAATGTATGACTAAAATTGAGTTTATTGGATTTTTTTTAGAACAAAAAGTAGAAAATATCATATTTTTTCAAAATTTTCGGTCTTTTTCCGTGTATAGCGCAAAAAATAAAAACGGCAGAGGTGATCAAATACCATCAAAAGAAAGCTCTATTTGTGGGAAGAAAAGGACGCAAATTCCGTTTGGGTACACCATTGCATGACCGCGCAATTAGCAGTTAAAGCGACGCAGTGCCGAATTGTAAAAAGTGCTCTGGTCAGGAAGGGGGTAAATCCTTCCGGGGCTGAAGTGGTTAAAGCCTTCCAGGCTAGCCTTAATGCTAGGCAGGATAGCAGAGAAGGCTCATCCTCTCAGGAAAGTGCTTTTTCTAATATTAGACAGGTGAGCACTGCTCCGCAGAAACCGCCATCTTCTCAGGATTCGGAGGAGGAGGCGGAGGAAGTGGAAGGTCCCTGCCAAAGTCTCCTTAAAGAAGGGGAAGACGCAGAAGATAGCCAGGAGGAAGGGGAACACTCCAGGCCAGGCAGACATATCTTCTCAACAGATGATATGGAGGGCCTCATAGGGGCTAATTATGCTTCTGAGGAGATCCAGGAGCCGGAGGCTCAGACTTCTGTACAGGATAGGTTGTATCAGGGGTTGTCTAAGGCTCAATCTAAAGTGTTACCTATCCACCAGTCTCTGAAAGACATTGTTTTAAGAGAATGGAAGGAGCCAGAAAATAAACTTCAGAAGTTTAAAACCTGGAAACGCAGGTGTCCGTTTAAGGAAGAGGAGCAGGAGAAGTTTTTTAAACTTCCCAAACTAGATGCATCTCTGGCCCAGGTGTCTAAACAATCTGACCTGTCTTTTGAAGACGCAGGTAACATCCGGGACCCAATGGACCGTAGGTCAGAGACCCTTTTACGCAGGGCCTGGGAGGCCAATGCGGCTACTTTAAGTCCGGCTTCAGCTTGTATAGCCAGGAATACTAACATGTGGCTGAATAAGCTGACTGATCATGTGGCAAGTTCTTCCAAGTCCAAAGATCTTTTGGATTCCTTGGAAGTAATTGGTAAGGCAGTAGCCTTTCTTGCGGATGCGGCAGTCGAGTCGGTGCGGACTTCAGCTAAGACAGCAGCGCTCCTCAATTCTGCCAGAAGAGCCATATGGGTTAAGACCTGGGATGGGGATCATACCTCTAAGACCAGGTTATGCGGTCTTCCTTTTTGAAGGATCTCTCCTGTTTGGTACAG
Source organism: Lithobates septentrionalis (assembly GCA_037952835.1). NCBI lineage: Eukaryota > Metazoa > Chordata > Amphibia > Anura > Ranidae > Lithobates > Lithobates septentrionalis. The sequence goes on from JBBDGP010001378.1 coordinate 2,875,234, forward strand.
GGTTGGACCAGACCCTCTCCAGATCTACGGAGAAGGGAAAGAAATTTCCGGTTAAACCTAAAAAGGCCAAAAATTTTTTTCGAGGCCCCCAGGTCAACCGGTTTAAAGACCGTAAGGAAGGAAAGAAGTGGGGTGTTGGTAAAGCCAAACAGAAAGGAGCTCTCCTTTTCTCCGGCCCTAAGGCTGCAGACAGGGATCCTAAGTGACGCCAGCACCTAGGTGGGAGGGAGGCTGGCACAATTTATCCCACAGTGGGAGCAGGTAGCCCAGAGCCCTCTGGTCCTTCAGTGGATAAGAGAGGGCTACGGGCTAGAGTTTGCTTCCAGGCCTCCACAGACTTTTCTACTGACCTTTTTTACCCAGAGAAAAGCCAAAAGCCATAGGACTCATGGAAAATATCGAGCAGTTGGCGAGTCAGAGAGTCATTCTCCCAGTTCCGGCGGATCAGCAAGGAAGGTGTTTTTATTCCCACGTCTTTGTTGTTCCAAAACCGTCCGGGAAATTCAGGTTAATCCTGAATCTAAAGAAATTAAATACCTTCCTGCGATACAAAAGATTTCGCATGGAATCGGTCTATACGGTCAGAAAACTTCTGTTAAAAGAGGTCTTCATGGCTACCATAGACCTGAAGGATGCATATCTGCATATTCCCATTCTACCGCAGCACCAGGCATTCCTTCGCTTTGCTATCCGCATGGATCTGGGTACACAGCACTGGCAGTTCCAGGCCCTACCATTCGGACTGGGGGCCAGTCCAAGGGTGTTTACAAAGATCCTTGCAGAGGTCATCTCCTACCTGCATCTTCAGGGGATTTCCCTGATACCATATTTAGACGTCTACAACCTTTCCAGGGAATCCCTTCTCCAGGATCTGGACAGAGTAATATCCACCTTGGAGTCCCTGGGATGGTTGATAAGTCAGGAGAAATCCTCTCTGATTCCTTCCCAGACCAAACTCTACCTGGGTCTGTGGGTGGACTCGGTAAAGCAGAAACTGATCCTTCCGCAGGAGAAGATAGAAGCACTGATTACTTCAGTGTCTTCAATCCGGCACCAGAAGGTAGTATCCAGAAGAGTGATCATGAGGATTCTAGGTCTCATGACCTCATGTATTCCAGCAGTACCTTGGGCCCAGTTCCATTCAAGACCCCTGCAAAACTTCCTTCTATCCTCATGGGATGGAAAGAAGGAATCCCTAGATACTCTGGTGACCATCCCTCTAAAAATAAGAAATTCCTTACTTTGGTGGCTCAACCCCAAAAGGTTGGGGGCAGGCCATCTTTGGTTCCAGCTCCAGCCGGTCAGAATAACGACCGATGCGAGCTCGTGGGGATGGGGGGCCCACCTAAAAACTGCAAGCTCAGGGTGTGTGGGACACACGACAGAGAATTGCGTCTTCCAATTTCCGGGAATTGTTGGCTGTCAGGGAGGCTCTAATAGCCTTCAAGGACAGGATCAAGGGGAAGGAAGTTCAGATCCTCTCCGACAATTCCACGACAGTGGCCTTTCTGAACTGTCAGGGGGGTACACGGTCGCTTCCCCTAATGAGTCTGACACAGGAGACTCTAGAATGGGTGGAGCAGAGAATTCCGTCCATTTCTGCGGTACACATAAGGGGAGTTTTCAACATAAAGGCAGACTTCCTCAGTCGTCAGACAGTACAACAGGGAGAATGGGAGCTAAACCCCAAAATTTTCACTATGATCTGTCAACAGCTGGGTACACCGGAGATAGATCTCTTTGCCTGCAGGGAAAACAGGAGAGTCAAGAGATACTTTTCCCTCTGCAGGGAACGAGGGTCCGAGGGGGTGGACGACTTGAGAAAATGACCAGTTACACTTACCGGTAACGGTGTTTCTGGGAAGTCTTCCAGGACGGCAGGCCTACTTCCCACCCGGTTTGTATTTTTATATAGTGGTACATTGGAGGTGTTTTCGTTTCACTTTCATGCACTGGTGTGGGTCAATACTTTTGCACAACTGAGGAGTGCAGGGAGGGGCGGGATTTTTAACCTCTTTCTTGATTGTGTTTCCTGTCAGGGGGACCAGTCATCTCTCAGGGTGCCGTCCTGGAAGACTTCCCAGAAACACTGTTACCGGTAAGTGTAACTGGTCATTTTTTTAATCTGCCCAACAACAAATTGGCCAAAAAAATACAAAAACGCAAATCGCAGCAAAATCACATGCACAAAAATCAAAACTCACAGCAAAAAGCACTGCAGAAATAGATGAAAAGCAAACTGCACAGGTGTGTACTGAGCCTTATGCTGGCCACACTGATCAATTTTCAGACGAGAATATTCATACGAAAAATCTTTGTACATTCACTGAATGAAAGAACAAACATTCTTAAAATTAAATTTTTTTTTGAAGGAAGACATTGTTTTTGGTTTTAATAAAAAAAAAAAAATTTGATCACTGAGTGATATTTACCAGATTCACCCTTTAATGGTATATACAATATATCTCTTCTAATAGTATATACAGTATATCTCTCCTCTAATAGTTTATACAGTATATCTCTAATAGTATATACAGTATATATCTCCTCTAATAGTATATACAGTATATCTCTTCTGTCTGTTATGCTCAGAGTGGATTCAATATTTTGCTCCCTAACCATATAGTTGGTTATTTATATTCACCACTGCATAGAGATATTTAAGAATAAATTACCTTTTTTTAAAAGGTTATTAACCCAATAATTGATTAATCGAAACAATCGTCCAACTAATAGATTATGAAAATAATCGTTAGTTGCAGCCCTAGATACGAGCTGTCAGAATGAACGATTGCCAGATCCCAGGTTAGTGGGACTGGGGGGGATGGGGACAGGGTCCTGTGTAAGTTCACCTTTACAGATTTTCTGTAAAGGTGAACTTACACTTTAAGCTCAATTAAATTTGATAGTGATTGTTTGGACTGCAGTCTTCAAGTCTTTACACAGATTTTCAGTTTGGTTTAAGTCTGAGCTCTGACTAAGCCATGCAAGGACATTCACCTTTTTCTCCAACCACTGTGTGGTCATTTTTGCTGTGTGCTTTGGGTCATTGTCATGTTGGAAGCTAAACCATCTTCCCATTGACATATTTCTGGCAGAGGGCAGCAGATTTTCCTGAAGAATTTGATGGTTTTTTTGCCCCATCTATTTTTCTTCTATCCTGACAAGTGCTCCAGTTCCTGCTGCAGAGAAACACCCCCATAACACAATATTACCACCTCCATGCTTTACTGTAGGAATATAGAGCTGTATTAGACTTCTGCCAGACATATCGTTTGGTGTTCAAGCCAAATAATTCAATTTTAGTCTCATCTGACATAACACCTTTTTGTGGCCTCAGAATCTTCAAGGTGCGTTTTTTAAGGTGGTCAGATGATCTAGGGTTGTGGTGTCTCGACGCCGCAAAGGCGTTCGACTCGTTTGAGTGGGCGTACCTATGGGAGTGCCTCACAAAATTTGGGTTTGGACCCAAGTTCATTAAGTGGATCCGACTTTTATATCAAAGCCCATGTGCCAGGGTCTTGGTCAACGGAAAAGTTTCTGATCCCTTTCCTCTCTCCAGGGGCACTCGGCAAGGGTGTCCACCTTCTCCCTTGCTATATGCACTGGCGGTGGAACCTCTTGCTGCATCTCTTAGAATGCACCCAGGCATTGGACTTTCCCGTGGAAACTTGCTGGAAAAGATAAGTCTGTATGCTGACGATATGCTACTATATCTGGCGGATGCAGGCTCATCTTTGCAGTTGGCCCTGGAGGTAATTCAAAACTTTGGTAGATATTCAGGATTGAAGATCAATTGGGATAAATCCCAAATTCTCCCGATAGACGTTAGCGTACCAACCAAAGAACAGTCCAGCTCCTTAGGGTCAGTGCCATGACGTACCTCAGAATTGTAATCACTCGATCGCCGGAAGAATACGTTCGACATAATATAGAACCCCTTATAGCAGTATTAAAAAGGCAAAACACACATGGGCTAAATTACCCCTTGGGGTGATGGGACGGGTAAACCTGATTTAAAATGGTCCTCCTCCCTAAATTCTTATATGTTCTATGGCACACCCCGATATATTTACCTTTGAGGATCTTTAAATCTATTGAGGCCATTCCTAACTCATTTGTTTGGGCATTGAGCCGACCTAAATTGTCCTGGCAAACGCTGAAAAATCAGACGGAAATGGGATGTGCGGCGTTACCCGATTTTAACCTCTACTACCTGGCGGCGCAACTGTCATTTTTTCCATCAAGGTGGTCAGATGATGAAAAAAAATGTTATGGCCTGAACACCAAATGATATGTCTGGTGGAAATCCAATACAGCTCACTGTCCAAATAACACCATTCCTACAGTAAAGCATGGAGGTGGTAATATCCTGTTGTGGGGATGTTTCTCTGCAGCAGGGACTGGAGAACTTGTCAGGATAGAAAATGCAGAATTCTTGAGGAAAATCTGCTGCCCTCTGCCAGAAAGTTGACAATGGAAAGAAGTTTCACCTTCTAAAATGACGATGACCCAAAGCGCACAGCAAAAAGTTAAAAGAAAAAGGTGAATGTCCTTGCATAGCATGGTCAGAGCCCAGACTTGAACCACATTGAAAATCTGTGGAATGACTTGACTGCAGCCCACAGATGGTCGCAATCAAATTTAAAGTGTTTGTAAACCCCATTCATGAAATTTGACCTGGGCACATATATCTGTAGTGATTTTATATATTTGTTCTGACCTGGGTAACCATATAGCATCCGGCACCTCATCCCAGAAAGTCAAATAGAAGTAATTAAAACATCACATTTATTGTAGACATCATTAAAATACAATTAAAAAAAAATACCATTTTGGTGGTCAAACAAGTGAGATTCCAGTTATATGTTGGCTAAGGGTTCCTGTATTATCCTAACATGTTTAGCCAGTGTTGGCTTCATCAGAGGATTTGAGAACAACCAGAAAGCATGTAAAACTATACAGAGAGTACAAAATCAAAAAATATAAATACATAAGGATTAGAGCTGCACGATTCTGGCTAAAATGAGAATCACAATTTTTTTGCTGAGAATAAAGATCATGATTCTCGCGGTGTAACATTTTCTTTCACATTATACAAAAAAATCAGGCTAACTTCGGTTTTTTATTTTTTTTATTAAAGTATTTTTTTTTAAAAAATTGCGTTTGAAAAACTTCTGCGCAAATACGGTGACATAAAATATTGCAATAACCACCATTTTATTCTCTAGGATCTCTGCTAAAAAAAAAATATTATGTTTGGGTGCTCCAAGTAATTTTTTTAGCAGAAAATAATGAATTTTACTTGTAAGCAACAAATGTCAGAAAAGGTTTGGTCTTTACCCACTTCCCGGACTGCCGCACGGCTATATATGTCCTCACTTTGAGGATGGATATCCTCAAAGATCTCCTTAAAAAATAAAAAATAAACATCCCTTGTAATAGGAAAAAAAGCATGACAGGACCTCTTAAATGAGATCTGGGGTCAAAAAGACCTCAGATCTCATTTACACTAAAATGCAATAAAAAAAATTATTTAAAAAAATGAAAAATAAAAAATGGGCTTTTAAGAGCTATGGGCGGAAGTGACATTTTGATGTTGCTTCCGTCCTGCAGCTAGCTGCCACATAACCCCAGTATCGCCATGTTTGGCTGGCGGTCCGGTACAAGATCAAAGTGGTCTCTGTGGCGGATTCGCCACAAGATCACTTATCGGTGGCGGGAGAGGGCCCCCCTTCCCGCTGCGATCTGGTGACCTCCGCTGCTGCCAACGGCTCCGGTAATCAGATCCTTCCCGTGGCTGTGCATGGAGAAGAGTGAGGGGAAGATGGCCCCCACCCATCTCCATGACGCTGCAGGACAGAAGCAACGTCAAAACGTCACTTCCGCCCATAGCTCTTAAAGGCCCATTTTTTCTTTTTCATTTTTTTAAATGACAATTTTTTTTATTGCATTTTAGTGTAAATGAGATCTGAGGTCTTTTTGACCCCAGATCTCATTTAAGAGGTCCTATCATGCTTTTTTCCTATTACAAGGGATGTTTATTATTTTTTTTAAACCGTGTAAAAATAAAAGGTAAAATAAATAAGAATGTTGCCTATGGAGATTTTTAAGGATAAAAGTTTGTCGCCATTCCACGAGCGGGAGCAATTTTGAAGTGTGACATGTTGGGTATCAATTTACTCGGCATAACATTATCTTTCACAATATAAAAAATAAATTGGGCTAACTTTACTGTTTAATTTTTTAATTCAAAAAAGTGCGCTTGTAAGACCGCTGCGCAAATACGGTGTGACAGAGTATTGCAAAGACCGCCATTTTATTCTTTAGGGTGTTAGGAAAGAAAAATGTATGTTTGGGGGTTCTAAGTAATTTTCTAGAAAAAAAAAAAACAGTCTAAAAAAAGAGGCCCGGCCCTTGAGTGGTTAACCCCTTGCCGACTGCCTCACGGCGATCTACGTCGGCAGAAGGGCACGTACAGGCATATTAACGTACCTGTACGTTGCCCTTTAAGACGCGGCGTTGTGGGCGCGATCGTCTCACAGAGAGGAAGAACGGGGAAATGCTGATGTAAACAAGCATTTCCCCATTCTTCCTAGTGACAGGTTACTGATCACCGCTCCCGATCACAGGGTGCGGTGATCAGTGTCGTGTCACACGTAGCCCATCCCCCCCCCAAAGCTAGAATCACTCCCTAGGACACACTTAACCCCTGCAGCGCCCCCTAGTGGTTAACCCCTTTACTGCCAGTCACATTTATACAGTAATCTGCATTTTTAATTGCACTGATCGCTGTATAAATGTGAATGGTCCCAAAATAGCGCCAAAAGCGTACGATCTGTCCGCCATAATGTCAGTCATGATTAAAATCGCAGATCCCCGCCATTACTAGTAGAAAAAAAAATTATAAAAATGCCATAAAACTATCCCCTATTTTGTAGACGCTATAACTTTTGCGCAAACCATTCAAACGCTTATTGAGTTTTTCTTTGTGTTTTTTATTTATTTATTTATTTTTTACCAAAAATATGTAGAAGAATACGTATTGGCCTAAACTGAGGTAAAAAAAAAAATTTCTATATATTTTTTGGGGATATTTATTATAGCAAAAAGTAAAAAATATTACATTTTTTTTTTTTTTTCAAAATTGTCGCTTTTTTTGTTTATAGCGCAAAAATAAAAAACAGGTGATCAAATACCACCAAAAGAAAGCTCTATTTGTGGAGAAAATAAAGGACCTCAATTTTGTTTGGGAGCAACGGCGCACGACCGTGCAATTTTCAATAAATCGGTTAAAGCGACTCAGTCCCGAGTCGCAAAAAACTCTCTGGTCTTTGGCCAGTCAAATGGTCCGGGGCTGAAGTGGTTAAACGTCCCTCATCTACACACTGGGGTTCTTTCCTTTTGATAAAAGAATGAAAAGATACTTTGTTTCTACTTATTCACTTGTAATAAAACTTGGCAGGCTGCCTGGATTTTTAATTTTTTTTTCCCAGCTGTGAGATTTCGCTGCACTTGTTAGAAAGATTGTGACATGCGGTTTTGAAGATCGGGAAGGGAAAAAGATCGTGATTTTGATTCTTAACGATTAATCGTGCATCTCTAATAAGGATATGTATAAATTATGAATACAGAAAGTATATACATCATTTGCCATTGTTCCCCCATCCCGAAGCTTACCGCAGCAAGCCCCCAGGCGATTACCACTAGGATCAGCACCACCGAAGAGAGAAGGCACCATGTGACCCGAGGTCAACACAACGACCAGGCTAACAGAAGGAATAATTTAGGAAGGCAGATGGCTACTGTATAGCTTTATATAGAAAAATACAGGGTACAACCACCATGGTTCATATAGCATTACTGCATAGAAAGCAACCCCTGTGTTCCATTTTTAATGATCCATAAGATTTACTTGGAGAACAGTATACAGAGTAAGCACAAGAGGGCGCCTGCATATAGGACAAGTATTCAGACTAGATAGGTTGGTTTTCCTGGGACACAAAAAAGAAGAAAAGAAAGGGAGAGAGATGAATAGTACACTATATTTCTTAATGTCATCTCTTATCTTCAAAACAATAAGTGATCTATATTATAGGGCAGAGATGAAAATTCCCTATTTAATATTCATTAAATATACAGTTGTGCTCATAAGTTTACATACCCTGGCAGAATTTATGATTTCTTGGCCATTTTTCAGAGAATATGAATGATAACACAAAAATGTTTCTTTTGCTCATGGTTAGTGTTTGGCTGAAGCCATGTATTATCCATCAACCGTGTTTACTCTTTTTAAATCATAATGGCAACAGAAACTACTTTAAAAGTTTTTAAAACGCCAGTTTTTTTGGGAGCAAAATGACATTTCTGAAGGAAAAAAAAAGTTATGAAGTAATAGCGGTGTCGGCTATAGTGAATTGTCTATGGGAGAAATCAAAAGTGCTAATTTCAAGGGTTAATATGCAAGTTATTGTCATAAAAGGTGTTTGGGGACCTGGGTCCTGCCCCAGGGGACATGTATCAGTGCAAAAAAAAGTTTTAAAAACGGCTGTTTTTTCGGGAGCAGTGATTTTTATAATGCTTAAAGTGAAACAATAAAAGTGTATTATTCCTTTAAATTTCGTACCTGGGGGGTGTCTATAGTATGCCTGTAAAGGGGCGCATGTTTCCCGTGTTTAGAACAGTCTGACAGCAAAATGTCATTTCTAAAGAAAAAAAAGTAATGTAAAACTACTCGCGGCTATAATGAACTGTCGGTCCGACAATACACAAAAGTTCATTGATAAAAACGGTATGGAATTTCCCCACAGGGGAACCCCGAACCAAAATTTAAAAAAAAAATGCATGGGGGTCCCCCTAAATTCCACACCAGGCCCTTTAGGTCTGGTATGGATTTTAAGGGGAACCTCGCGCCAAAATTAAAAAAAAATGGCGTGGGGTCCCCCCAAAAATCCATACCAGACTCTTTTCCGAGCACGCAACCTGGTAGGCTTTCCCTGGCCATAGGGAAGTCCCTGTGCGTCAGAGGAGGGCGGGGTCACCGGGTGGAAAATTAGAAAATTATATGATCAAAAATGAATTCATATATACAATATCTATAACCGGTATCGATTGAGCATATATCTCTATATACATATATCCATAATAGAAAAAAAAAAGAGATAAAACATAACAATAGACTCTAACAAGTATTGTTAAATTGTTAACTAAAGCATAATGTTGGCTAAATGGCCTGCTGGAGGACAGGACACAGGGAGAAAAGGGGAACACATAACCATATTAAATTAAAGAAAGGGCTTAAAACTTCGTTTCATTAAATCCAGGATATTCAATGGCTTTTATATTATGGATCCAACTGGCCTCTAATTGTAGTAATGTTTGATCAACACTGCCACCTATGTAAGGGTATGTGTTCCAGGGCCATAAATTTAATCATCTTTTGTTTAAAGTTATGGTATATACCAACATGCCGGCTGATGGCCATCTCCATCAATCGTTTGCGTATTGGTTTGATATGGTCTCTAATACGCTTATAAAAAGGGCACTTAGTTTTCCCTATATAGAAGCCAGAGGCTTTTGGGTAAGTATATTACTCCTACTGTCTGGCAAGTTACTCTGTACTTGGAGTGAGTACAGCCATTAGGGAGAATGTCACGGCTATTGGCCAAGAATGGGCAGACATCACACTGCCCACATGCAAAGGTACCAGGACATTTAGGTTTAACCAATTCTGTGGTGTCAAAATGGCTATGAACAAGATGGTCTCTCGGAGAGGGAGCACGCTTGTAGGTAATTTCTGGGTACTTTTTAACATATTTGTTAATGATGGGTTCTGCCGACAAGAGGCCAAAAATTTTTGACAAGTTTTCTGATCTGTTTATGCTGAGTAGAGTATCGAGTTTTTATTCTAACAGATTGTGATTCTTTTTTAGATCTTGTAGAAAAAATAAGAGAGTTCCTTTCCTGTTGACTTTGTTATATGCCTTTTTTGAGACACTTGTGGCTATGTCCTCTGTCTTTTAGTCTATGATATAGGTCATTTGAGGTTTTTACAAAGTCATTTTCTTTACTACAGTTTTGTCTAACTCGCAGATACTGGCTATATGGTATACTTTTGAGCAATGGTTCTGGATGGGAACTGGTAGCATGCAGGATTGTATTGACTACTGAGGGTTTTCTATAAAGAGACGAGCTTACAAGGCCATCTTCATCCAGAAAAATTTCCACATCCAAAAAGTGATCTTAGATTGGCTATAGTTCCTCGTGAACTTTAAATTAATCATCAATAGAAACTGCTTGTACGAACAGCCCAAGCTCCGTCTCCGCGCTAGACCAAAAAATGAGTACATCATCGATATAGCGATACCACAATATAATTTTTGCAAGGGAATCGATTACATCCTCACGGGCAAACAAATCCCTCTCCCACCCCCCCAGGTATAGGTTGGCATATGATGGGGCACATTTAGTCCCCATTGCAACCCCCTGCACCCAGAGGTAGTGGCCGCCCCCGGGGGCGGAGGAACCCCCTTGCGGTGGAACTCGTCTGGGAGCCTCCACTCGTGGCCTGGAGGCCGCCCCTGGGGGTGGAGGGACCCCCTTGCGGTGGTACTCGTCTGGGAGCCTCCACCCGCCCCCGGGGGTGGAGGGACCCACTTGTGGTGGTACTCATCTGGGAGCCTCCACCTGCGGCCTGGAGGCCACCCCCAGGTCCGGAGGGACCCCCTTGCGGTGGTACTCATCTGGGAGCCTCCACCCGTGGCCTGGAGGACGCCCCCAGGGGCGGAGGGACCCCCTTGCGTTGGTACTCGTCTGGGAGCCTCCACCCGGGGGCGGAGGGACCCCTTGCGGTGGTACTCGCCTGGGAGCCTCCACCCACGGCCTGGAGGCCGCCCCCGGGGGCAGAGGGACCCCCTTGCGGTGGTACTCGTCTGGGAGCCTCCACCCACGGCCTGGAGGCCGCCCCCGGGGGCGGAAGGGACCCCCTTGCGGTGGTACTCGTCTGGGAGCCTCCACCCGCGGCCTGGAGGCCGCCCCCGGGGCGAAGGGACCCCCTTGCGGTGGTACTCGTCTGGGAGCCTCCACCCGCCCCCAGGGGCAGATGGACCCCTTGCGGTGGTACTCATCTGGGAGCCTCCCCCCGTGGCCTGGAGGCCGCCCCCGGGGGCGGAGGGACCCCCTTGAGGTGGTACTCGTCTGGGAGCCCCTACCCGCCCCCGGGGGCGGAGGGACCCCCTTGCGGTGGTACTCATCTGGGAGCCTCCCCCCATGGCCTGGAGGCTGCCCCCGGGGGCGGAGGGACCCCCTTGTGGTGGTACTCGTCTGGGAGCCTCCACCCACGGCCTGGAGGCCGCCCCCGGGGGCGGAGGGACCCCCTTTCAGTGGTACTCGTCTGGGAGCCTCCACCCGGGGCGGAGGGACCCCTTGCGGTGGTACTCGTCTGGGAGTCTCCACCCGCGGCCTGGAGGCCGCCCCCGGGGGCGGAGGGACCCCCTTGCAGTGGTACTTGTCTAGGAGAGTCCACCCGCGGCCTGGAGGCCGCCCCCGGGGGCGGAGGGACCCCCTTGCGGTGGTACTCCTCTGGGAGCCTCCACCCGCGGCCTGGAGGCTGCCCCCAGGGGCGGAGGGACCCCCTTGTGGTGGTACTCGTCTGGGAGCCTCCACCCGTGGCCTGGAGGCCACCCCCGGGGGCGGAGGGACCCCCTTGCGGTGCGACTCGTCTGGGAGCCTCCACCCGCGGCCTGGAGGCCGCCCCCGGGGGCGGAGGGACCCCCTTGTGGTGGTACTTGTCTGGGAGCCTCCACCCGCGGCCTGGAGGCCACCCCCGGAGGCGGAGGGACCCCCTTGCGGTGCGACTCGTCTGGGAGCCTCCACCTGCGGCCTGGAGGCCGCCCCCGGGGGCGGAGGGACCCCCTTGCGGTGGAACTCGTCTGGGAGCCTCCACCCGCGGCCTGGAGGCCGCCCCCGGGTGCGGAGGGACCCCCTTGCGGTGGTACTCGTCTGGGAGCCTCCACCCGCGGCCTGGAGGCCGCCCCCGGGGGCGGAGGGACCCCCTTGCGGTGGTACTCATCTGGGAGCCTCCACCCGTGGCCTGGAGGCCGCCCCCGGGGGCGGAGGCACCCCCTTGCGGTGGTACTCGTCTGGGAGCCTCCACCCACGGCCTGGAGGCCGCCCCCGGGGGCGGAGGGACCCCCTTCCGGTGGTACTCGCCTGGGAGCCTCCACCCACGGCCTGGAGGCCGCCCCCAGGGGCGGAGGGACCCCCTTGTGGTGGTACTCATCTGGGAGCCTCCACCCACCCCCGGGGCGGAGAGACCCCTTGCGGTGGTACTCATCTGGGAGCCTCCCCCCACGGCCTAGAGTCTGCCCCCGGGGCGGAGGGATCCCCTCGCGGTGGTACTCATCTGGGAGACTCCACCCACGGCCTGGAGGCCGCCCCCCGGGGGCGGAGGGACCCCCTTGCGGTGGTACTCATCTGGGAGCCTCCACCCGCGGCCTAGAGGCCGCCCCAGGGGGCTGAGGGACCCCCTTGCGGTGGTTCCCATCTGGGAGCCTCCACCCGCGGCCTGGAGGCCGCCTCCGGGGTCGGAGGGACCCCCTTTCGGTGGTACTCGTATGGGAGCCTCCACCTGGGGGCGGAGGTACCCCCTTGCGGTGTTACTCTTCTGGGAGCCTCCACCCGCGGCCTGGAGGCCACCCCCGGGGGCGGAGGTACCCCCTTGCGGCGGTACTCGTCTGGGAGCCTCCACCCGCGGCCTAGAGGCCGCCCCTGGGGCCTGAGGGACCCCCTTGCGGTGGTACTAATCTGGGAGCCTCCACCCGCAGCCTAAAGGCCGCCCCTGGGGCCTGAGGGACCCTCTTGCGGTGGTACACGTCTGGAAGTCTCCACCCGTGCCCTAGAGGCCGCCCCCGGGGGCGGAGGGACCCCCTTGCGGTGGTACTCATCTGGGAGCCTCCACCCGGGGGGCGGAGGGACCCCCTTGCAGTGGTACTAGTCTGGGAGCCTCCACCCATGGCCTGGAGGCCGCCCCCGGGGGCGGAGGGACCCCCTTGTGGTGGTACTTGTCTAGGAGAGTCCACCCGCGGCCTGGAGGCCACCCCCAGGGGCGGAGGGACCCCTTGCAGTGGTACTCATTTGGGAGCCTCCACCCATGGCCTGGAAGCCGCCCCCGGGGCGGAGGGACCCCCTTGTGGTGGTACTCGTCTGGGAGCCTCCACCCACGGCCTGGAGGCTGCCCTTGGGGGCAGAGGGACCCCCTTTCAGTGGTACTCATCTGGGAGCCTCCACCCGGGGCGGAGGGACCCCCTTGCGGTGGTACTCATCTGGGAGCCTCCACCCGCGGCCTGGAGGCCGCCCCCGGGGGCGGAGGGACCCCCTTGCAGTGGTACTTGTCTAGGAGAGTCCACCCGCGGCCTGGAGGCCGCCCCCGGGGGCGGAGGGACCCCCTTGCGGTGGTACTCCTCTGGGAGCCTCCACCCGCGGCCTGGAGGCTGCCCCCAGGGGCGGAGGGACCCCCTTGTGGTGGTACTCGTCTGGGAGCCTCCACCCGTGGCCTGGAGGCCACCCCCGGGGTGGAGGGACCCCCTTGCGGTGCGACTCGTCTGGGAGCCTCCACCCGCGGCCTGGAGGCCGCCCCCGGGGGCGGAGGGACCCCCTTGTGGTGGTACTTGTCTGGGAGCCTCCACCCGCGGCCTGGAGGCCACCCCCGGAGGCGGAGGGACCCCCTTGCGGTGCGACTCGTCTGGGAGCCTCCACCTGCGGCCTGGAGGCCGCCCCCGGGGGCGGAGGGACCCCCTTGCGGTGGAACTCGTCTGGGAGCCTCCACCCGCAGCCTGGAGGCCGCCCCCGGGTGCGGAGGGACCCCCTTGCGGTGGTACTCGTCTGCCCCCGGGGGCGGAGGGACCCCCTTGCAGTGGTACTCATCTGGGAGCCTCCACCTGTGGCCTGGAGGCCGCCCCCGGGGGCGGAGGCACCCCCTTGCGGTGGTACTCGTCTGGGAGCCTCCACCCACGGCCTGGAGGCCGCCCCCAGGGGCGGAGGGACCCCCTTGTGGTGGTACTCATCTGGGAGCCTCCACCCACCCTGGGGCGGAGGGACCCCTTGCGGTGGTACTCATCTGGGAGCCTCCCCCCATGGCCTAGAGTCTGCCCCCGGGGCGGAGGGATCCCCTCGCGGTGGTACTCATCTGGGAGCCTCCACCCGCGGCCTAGAGGCCGCCCCAGGGGGCTGAGGGACCCCCTTGCGGTGGTTCCCATCTGGGAGCCTCCACCCGCGGCCTGGAGGCCGCCTCCGGGGTCGGAGGGACCCCCTTTCGGTGGTACTCGTATGGGAGCCTCCACCCGGGGGCGGAGGTACCCCCTTGCGGTGTTACTCTTCTGGGAGCCTCCACCCGCGGCCTGGAGGCCACCCCCGGGGGCGGAGGTACCCCCTTGCGGCGGTACTCGTCTGGGAGCCTCCACCCGTGGCCTAGAGGCCGCCCCTGGGGCCTGAGGGACCCCCTTGCGGTGGTACTAATCTGGGAGCCTCCACCCGCAGCCTAAAGGCCGCCCCTGGGGCCTGAGGGACCCTCTTGCGGTGGTACACGTCTGGAAGTCTCCACCCGTGCCCTAGAGGCCGCCCCCGGGGGCGGAGGGACCCCCTTGCGGTGGTACTCATCTGGGAGCCTCCACCCGGGGGGCGGAAGGACCCCCTTGCAGTGGTACTAGTCTGGGAGCCTCCACCCATGGCCTGGAGGCCGCCCCCGGGGGCGGAGGGACCCCCTTGTGGTGGTACTTGTCTAGGAGAGTCCACCCGCGGCCTGGAGGCCACCCCCAGGGGCGGAGGGACCCCTTGCAGTGGTACTCATTTGGGAGCCTCCACCCATGGCCTGGAGGCCGCCCCCGGGGGCGGAGGGACCCCCTTGTGGTGGTACTCGTCTGGGAGCCTCCACCCACGGCCTGGAGGCTGCCCTTGGGGGCGGAGGGACCCCCTTTCAGTGGTACTCATCTGGGAGCCTCCACCCGGGGCGGAGGGACCCCCTTGCAGTGGTACTCGTCTGGGAGCCGCCTCCACCCATGGCCTGGAGGCCACCCCTGGGGGCGGAGGGACCCCCTTGCGGTGGAACTCATCTGGGAGCCTCCACCCGCGGCCTGGAGGCCGCCCCCGGGTGCGGAGGGACCCCCTTGCGGTGGTACTTGTCTGGGAGCCTCCACCCGCGGCCTGGAGGCCGCCCCCGGGGGCGGAGGGACCCCCTTGCGGTGGTACTTGTCTGGGAGCCTCCACCCGCGGCCTGGAGGCCGCCCCCGGGGGCGGAGGGACCCCCTTGCGGTGGTACTCATCTGGGAGCCTCCACCCGTTGCCTGGAGGCCGCCCCCGGGGGCGGAGGCACCCCCTTGCGGTGGTACTCGTCTGGGAGCCTCCACCCATGGCCTGGAGGCCGCCCCCGGGGGCGGAGGGACCCCCTTGCGGTGGTACTCGCCTGGGAGCCTCCACCCACGGCCTGGAGGCCGCCCCCAGGGGCGGAGGGACCCCCTTGTGGTGGTACTCATCTGGGAGCCTCCACCCACCCCCGGGGCGGAGGGACCCCTTGCGGTGGTACTCATCTGGGAGTCTCCCCCCACGGCCTAGAGTCCGCCCCCGGGGTGGAGGGATCACCTCGCGGTGGTACTCGTCTGGGAGCCTCCACCCACGGCCTGGAGGCCGCCCCGGGGGCGGAGGGACCCCCTTGCGGTGGTACTCATCTGGGAGCCTCCATCCGCGGCCTAGAGGCCGCCCCAGGGGGCTGAGGGACCCCCTTGCGGTGGTTCCCATCTAGGAGCCTCCACCCGCGGCCTGGAGGCCGCCTCCAGGGTTGGAGGGACCCCCTTGCGGTGGTACTCGTATGGGAGCCTCCACCCGGGGGCGGAGGTACCCCCTTGCGGTGTTACTCTTCTGGGATCCTCCACCCGTGGCCTGGAGGCCACCCCCGGGGGCGGAGGTACCCCCTTGCGGCGGTACTCATCTGGGAGCCTCCACCCGCGGCCTAGAGGCCGCCCCTGGGGCCTGAGGGACCCCCTTGCGGTGGTACTCATCTGGGAGCCTCCACCCACGGCCTAAAGGCCGCCCCTGGGGCCTGAGGGACCCTCTTGCGGTGGTACTCGTCTGGAAGTCTCCACCCATGCCCTAGAGGCCGCCCCCGGGGGCGGAGGGACCCCCTTGCGGTGGTACTCATCTGGGAGCCTCCACCCGGGGGGCGGAGGGACCCCCTTGCAGTGGTACTAGTCTGGGAGCATCCACCCACGGCCTGGAGGCCGCCCCCGGGGGCGGAGGGACCCCCTTGCGGTGGTACTTGTCTAGGAGAGTCCACCCGCGGCCTGGAGGCCACCCCCAGGGGCGGAGGGACCCCTTGCAGTGGTACTCGTCTGGGAGCCTCCACCCGCGGCCTAGAGGCTGCCCCTGGGGCCTGAGGGACCCCCTTGCAGTGGTACTCGTCTGGGAGCCTCCACCCACAGCCTAGAGGCTGCCCACGGGGGCGGAGGGACCCCCTTAAGGTGATACTCGTCTGGGAGCCTCCACCCGGGGGCGGAGGGACCCCCTTGCGGTGGCAGTCATCTGGGAGCCTCCACCCGCGGCCCAGAGGCCACCCCTGGGGCCTGAGTGACCCCATTGCGGTGGTACTCATCTGGGAGCCTCCACCCGTGGCCTAGAGGCCGCACCCGGGGGCGGAGGGACCCCCTTGCGGTGGTACTCGTCTGGGAGCCTCCACCCGCGGCCTAGAGGCTGCCCCTGGGGCCTGAGGGACGCCCTTGCGGTGGTATTCATCTGGGAGCCTCCACCCGCGGCATAGAGACCGCCCCCAGGGGCGGAGGGACCCCTTTGCGGTGGTACTCGTCTGGGAGCCTCCACCCGCGGCCTGGAGGCCTCCTCCGGGGGCGGAGGGACCCCCTTGCGGTGGTACTCGTCTGGGAGCCTCCACCCGCGGCCTAGAGGCCGCCCCCGGGGGCGGAGGGACCCCCTTGCGGTGGTACTCGTCTGGGAGCCTCCACCCGGGGGCAGAGGGACACCTTTGCGGTGGTACTCGTCTGGGAGCCTCCACCCGCCCCTGGGGGCGGAGGGACCCCTTGCGGTGGTACTCATCTGGGAGCCTCCCCCCCGGGGGCGGAGGGACCCCCTTGCGGTGGTACTCGTTTGGGAGCCCTTACCCACCCCCCGGAGGCGGAGGGACCCCCTTGCGGTGGTACTCGTCTGGGAGCCTCCACCCGTGGCCTAGGGGCCGCCCCTGGGGGCGGAGGGACCCCCATGCGGTGGTACTCGTCTGGGAGCCTCCACCTACGGCCTGGAGGCCGCCCCCGGGGGCGGAAGGGACCCCCTTGCGGTGGTACTCGTCTGGGAGCCTCCACCTGCGGCCTGGAGGCCGCCCCCGGGGCGAAGGGACCCCCTTGCGATGGTACTCATCTGGGAGCCTCCACCCGCCCCCGGGGGCAGAGGGACCCCTTGCGGTGGTACTCATCTGGGAGCCTCCCCCCATGGCCTGGAGGCCGCCCCCGGGGGCGGAGGGACCCCCTTGAGGTGGTACTCATCTGGGAGCCCCTACCCGCCCCCGGGGGCGGAGGGACCCCCTTGCAGTGGTACTCATTTGGGAGCTTCCACCCATGGCCTGGAGGCCACCCCCGGGGGCGGAGGGACCCCCTTGCAGTGGTACTCGTCTGGGAGTCTCCACCCAAGGCCTGGAGGCCACCCTCGGGGGCAGAGGGACCCCCTTGAAGTGGTACTCGTCTTGGAGCCTCCACCCGGGGCGGAGGGACCCCCTTGCGGTGGTACTCATCTGGGAGCCTCCACCCGCGGCCTGGAGGCCGCCCCCGGGGGCGGAGGGACCCCCTTGCAGTGGTACTTGTCTAGGAGAGTCCACCCATGGACTAGAGGCCGCCCCCAGGGCGGAGGGACCCCCTTGCGGTGGTACACCTCTGGGAGCCTCCACCCGCGGCCTGGAGGCCGCCCCCGGGGGCAGAGGGACCCCCTTGCGGTGGTACTTGTCTGGGAGCCTCCACCCGCGGCCTACAGGCCGCCCCCGGGGGCGGAGGGACCCCCTTGCGGTGGTACTTGTCTGGCAGCCTCCACCCGCGGCCTGGAGGCCGCCCCTGGGGGCGGAGGGACCCCCTTGCGGTGGTACTCATCTGGGAACCTCCACCCGTGGCCTGGAGGCCGCCCTGGGGGCGGAGGCACCCCCTTGCAGTGGTACTCGTCTGGGAGCCTCCACCCACGGCCTGGAGGCAGCCCCCAGGGGCAGAGGGACCCCCTTGCGGTGGTACTCGCCTGGGAGCCTCCACCCGCCCCCGGGGGCGGAGGGACCCCTTGCGGTGGTACTCATCTGGGAGCCTCCCCCCGCGGTCTAGAGTCTGCCCCCGGGGGTGGAGGGACACCCTTGTGGTGGTAATTGTCTGGGAGCCTCCACCCGCGGCCTAGAGGCCACCCCCGGGGCGGAGAGACCCCCTTGCAGTGGTACTCGTCTGGGAGCCTCCACCCACGGCCTGGAGGCCGCCCCCCAGGGGCGGAGGGACCCCCTTGCAGTGGTA
Source organism: Lithobates septentrionalis (assembly GCA_037952835.1). Classification (NCBI taxonomy): domain Eukaryota; kingdom Metazoa; phylum Chordata; class Amphibia; order Anura; family Ranidae; genus Lithobates; species Lithobates septentrionalis. The sequence goes on from JBBDGP010001378.1 coordinate 2,893,764, forward strand.
CTCATCTGGGAGCCTCCACCCACAGCCTGGAGGACGCCCCCGGGGGCGGAGGTACCCCCTTGCGGAGGTACTCGTCTGGGAGCCTCCACCCGCGGCCTGGAGACCGCCCCCGGGGGCGGAGGGACCCCCTTGCGGTGGTACTCGTCTGGGAGCCTCCAACCGGGGGCCGAAGGCTGCCCCCAGGGGCGGAGGGACCCCCTTGCGGTGGTACTCGTCTGGGAGCCTCAAGCCGGGGACTGGAGGCCGCCCCCGGGGGCGGAGGGACCCCCTTGCGGAGGTACTCATCTGGGAGCATCCACCCGGGGTAGGAGGCCGCCCCCGGGGGCGGAGGAACCCCCTTGCGGTGGTACTCGTCTGTGAGCCTCCACCCAGGGGCCGGGGGCGGAGGAACCCCCTTGCGGGGGTACTCGTCTGGGAGCCTCCACCCGGGGGCCGGAGGCCGCCCCCGGGGGCGGAGGGACCCCCTTGCGGTGGTACTCATCTGGGAGCCTCCACCCGCGGCCTGCAGGCCACCCCCGGGGGCGGAGGGACCCCCTTGCTGTGGTACTCGTCTGGGAGCCTCCACCCGCGGCCTGGAGGCCGCCCCCGGGAGCGGAGGGACCCCCTTGCGGTGATACTCATCTGGGAGCCTCCACCTGGGGGCCGGAGGCCGCCTCCGGGGGCGGAGGGACCCCCTTGCGGTGGTGCTCTTCTGGGAGCCTCCACCCGCGGCCTGCAGGCCACCCCCGGGGGCGGAGGGACCCCCTTGCTGTGGTACTCGTCTGGGAGCCTCCACACGCGGCCTGGAGGCCGCCCCCGGGAGCGGAGGGACCCCCTTGCGGTGATACTCATCTGGGAACCTCCACCTGGGGGCCGGAGGGACCCCCTTGCGGTGGTGCTCTTCTGGGAGCCTCCACCCATGGCCTGGAGACTGCCCCCGGGGGCGGAGGGACCCCCTTGCGGTGGTACTCGTCTGGGAGCCTCCACCCACAGCCTAGAGGCCGTCCCCGGGGGCGGAGGGACCCCCTTGCGGTGGTACTCGTCTGGGAGCCTCCACCCGCGGCCTAGAGGCCGCACCTGGGGCCTGAGGGACCCCCTTGCAGTGGTACTCATCTGGGAGCCTCCACCCGCGGCCTAGAGGCCACCCCTGGGGCCTGAGGGACCCTCTTGCGCTGGTACTCGTCTGGAAGTCTCCACCCGTGCCCTAGAGGCCGCCCCCGGGGGCGGAGGGACCCCCTTGCGGTGGTACTCATCTGGGAGCCTCCACCCACGGCCTGGAGGCTGCCCCCGGGGGCGGAGGGACCCCCTTGCGGTGGTACTTGTATAGGAGAGTCCACCCGTGGCCTGGAGGCCACCCCCGGGGGCGGAGGGACCCCTTGCAGTGGTACTCGTCTGGGAGCCTCCACCCGCGGCCTAGAGGCTGCCCCTGGGGCCTGAGGGACCCCCTTGCGGTGGTACTCGTCTGGGAGCCTCCACCCGCAGCCTAGAGGCCGCCACCGGGGGCGGAGGGACCCCCTTTCGGTGGTACTTGTCTAGGAGAGTCCACCCGTGGCCTGGAGGCCACCCCCGGGGGCGGAGGGACCCCTTGCAGTGGTACTCGTCTGGGAGCCTCCACCCGCAGCCTAGAGGCTGCCCCCCGGGGGCGGAGGGACCCCCTTACGGTGGTACTCATCTGGGAACCTCCACCCGGGGGCGGAGGGACCCCCTTGTGGTGGTAGTTGTCTGGGAGCCTCCACCCATGGCCCAGAGGCCGCCCCTGGGGCCTGAGGGACCCCATTGCGGTGGTACTCGTCTGTGAGCCTCCACCCGTGGCCTAGAGGCCACACCCGGGGGCGGAGAGACCCCCTTGCAGTGGTACTCATCTGGGAGCCTCCACCCGCGGCCTGGAGGCCGCCCCTGGGGGCGGAGGGACCCCCTTGCGGTGGTACTCGTCTGGGAGCCTCCACCAGCGGCCTAGAGGCTGCCCCTGGGGCCTGAGGGACCCTCTTGCGGTGGTACTTATCTGGGAGCCTCCACCCACGGCCTAGAGTCCGCCCCTGGGGGCAGAGGGTCCCCCTTGCGGTGGTACTCGTCTGAGAGCCTCCACCCGCAGCCTAGAGGCTGCCCCCGGGGGCGGAGGGACCCCCTTACGGTGGTACTCGTCTGGGAGCCTCCACCCAGGGGCGGAGGGACCCCCTTGCGGTGGTAGTCGTCTGGGAGCCTCCACCCGCGGCCTAGAGGCCGCCCCTGGGGCCTGAGGGACCCCATTGCGGTGGTACTCGTCTGGGAGCCTCCACCCGCAGCCTAGAGGCCGCCCTCGGGGGCAGAGAGACCCCTTGCGGTGGTACTCGTCTGGGAGCCTCCACCCGTGGCCTAGAGGCTGCCCCTGGGGCCTGAGGGACCCCCTTGCAGTGGTACTCATCTGGGAGCCTCCACCCGCAGCCTGGAGGCCGCCCCTGGGGGCAGAGGGACCCCCTTGCGGTGGTACTCGTCTGGGAGCCTCCACCAGCGGCCTAGAGGCTGCCCCTGGGGCCTGAGGGACCCCCTTGCGGTGGTACTTATCTGGGAGCCTCCACCCACGGCCTAGAGTCCGCCCCCGGGGGCAGAGGGTCCCCCTTGCGGTGGTACTCGTCTGAGAGCCTCCACCCGCAGCCTAGAGGCTGCCCCCGGGGGCGGAGGGACCCCCTTACGGTGGTACTCGTCTGGGAGCCTCCACCCGGGGGCGGAGGGACCCCCTTGCGGTGGTAGTCGTCTGGGAGCCTCCACCCGCGGCCTAGAGGCCGCCCCTGGGGCCTGAGGGACCCCATTGCGGTGGTACTCGTCTGGGAGCCTCCACCCGCAGCCTAGAGGCCGCCCCCGGGGGCAGAGAGACCCCCTAGCGGTGGTACTCGTCTGGGAGCCTCCACCCGTGGCCTAGAGGCTGCCCCTGGGGCCTGAGGGACCCCCTTGCGGTGGTACTCATCTGGGAGCCTCCACCCGCGGCCTAGAGTCCGCCCCCAGGGGCGGAGGGACCCCCTTGCGGTGGTACTCATCTGGGAGCCTCCACCCGGAGGCCGCCCCCGGGGGTGGAGGGACACCCTTGCGGTGGTAATCGTCTGGGAGCCTCCACCCGTGGCCTAGAGGCCACCCCCGGGGCGGAGAGACCCTCTTGAAGTGGTACTCGTCTGGGAGCCTCCACCCACGGCCTGGAGGCCACCCCCCAGGGGCGGAGGGACCCCCTTGCGGTGGTACTCGTCTGGGAGCCTCCACCCACGGCCTGGAGACCGCCCCCGGGGGCGGAGGGACCCCCTTGCGGTGGTACTCGTCTGGGAGCCTCCAACCGGGGGCCGAAGGCTGCCCCCAGGGGCGGAGGGACCCCCTTGTGGTGGTACTCATCTGGGAGCATCCACCCGGGGTAGGAGGCCGCCCCCGGGGGCGGAGGGACCCCCTTGCGGTGGTACTCATCTGTGAGCCTCCACCCAGGGGCCGGGGGCGGAGGGACCCCCTTGCGGGGGTACTCGTCTGGGAGCCTCCACCCGGGGGCCGGAGGCCACCCCCGGGGGCGGAGGGACCCCCTTGCGGTGGTACTCGTCTGGGAGCCTCCACCCGCGGCCTGCAGGCCACCCCCGGGGGCGGAGGGACCCCCTTGCTGTGGTACTCGTCTGGGAGCCTCCACCCGCGGCCTGGAGGCCGCCCCCGGGAGCGGAGGGACCCCCTTGCGGTGATACTCATCTGGGAGCCTCCACCTGGGGGCCGGAGGCCGCCCACGGGGGCGGAGGGACCCCCTTGCAGTGGTGCTCTTCTGGGAGCCTCCACCCATGGCCTGGAGACCGCCCCCGGGGGCGGAGGGACCCCTTGCAGTGGTACTCGTCTGGGAGCCTCCAACCGGGGGCTGGAGGCCGCCCCCGGGGGCGGAGGAACCCCCTTGCGGAGGTACTCGTCTGGGAGTATCCACCCGCGGCCTGGAGGCTGCCCCTGGGGGCAGAGGCTCCCAGACGAGTACCACCGCAAGGGGGTCCCTCCGCCCCCTGGGGCGGCCTCCAGGCCGTGGGTGGAGGCTCCCAGACGAGTACCTCCGCAAGGGGGTCCCTCTGCACCCGGAGGCCACCCCCGGGGGCGGAGGGACCCCCTTGCGATGGTACTCATCTGGGAGCCTCCACCCGGGGGCCAGGGGCGGAGGGACCCCCTTGCGGTGGTACTCATCTGGCAGCCTCCACCCGGGGGCCGGAGGCAGCCCCCGGGAGCGGAGGGACCCCCTTGCGGTGGTACTCGTCTGGGAGCCTCCACCCGTGGCCTGCAGGCCGCCGCCGGGGGCGGAGGGACCCCCTTGTGGTGGTACTCATCTGGGAGCCTCCACCCGCGGCCTGTAGGCCGCCCCCAGGGGCGGAGGGACCCCCTTGCGGTGGTACTCGTCTGGGAGCCTCAAGCCGGGGGCCGGGGGCCGGAGGCTGCCCCCAGGGGCGGAGGGACCCCCTTGTGGTGGTACTCATCTGGGAGCCTCCAACCGGGGACCGGAGGCCGCCCCCCAGGGGCAGAGGGACCCCCTTGCTGAGGTACTTGTCTGGGAGCATCCACCCGGGGTAGGAGGCCGCCCCCGGGGGCGGAGGGACCCCCTTGCTGAGGTACTTGTCTGGGAGCCTCCACCCGCGGCCTAGAGGCTGCCCCTGGGGCCTGAGGGACCCCCTTGCGGTGGTACTTGCCTGGGAGCCTCCACCCACGGCCTAGAGGCCGCCCCCGGGGGCGGAGGGACCCCCGTGCGCTGGTACTCGTCTGGGAGCCTCCACCTGCAGCCTAGAGGCTGCCCCCCAGGGGTGGAGGGACCCCCTTACGGTGGTACTCGTCTGGGAGCCTCCACCCGGGGGCGGAGGGACCCCCTTGTGGTGGTAGTTGTCTGGGAGCCTCCACCCATGGCCCAGAGGCCGCCCCTGGGGCCTGAGGGACCCCATTGCGGTGGTACTCGTCTGTGAGCCTCCACCCATGGCCTAGAGGCCGCACCCGGGGGCGGAGGGACCCCCTTGCGGTGGTACTCGTTTGGGAGCCTCCACCCGGGGCCTAGAGGCTGCCCCTGGGTCCTGAGGGACCCCCTTGCGGTGGTACTCGTCTGAGAGCCTCCACCCGCAGCCTAGAGGCTGCCCCCAGGGGCGGAGGGACCCCCTTACGGTGGTACTCATCTGGGAGCCTCCACCCAGGGGCGGAGGGACCCCCTTGCGGTGGTAGTCGTCTGGGAGCCTTCACCCGCGGCCTAGAGGCCGCCCCTGGGGCCTGAGGGACCCCATTGCGGTGGTACTCGTCTGGGAGCCTCCACCCGCAGCCTAGAGGCCGCCCCCGGGGGCAGAGAGACCCCCTTGCGGTGGTACTCGTCTGGGAGCCTCCACCCGTGGCCTAGAGGCTGCCCCTGGGGCCTGAGGGACCCCCGTGCAGTGGTACTCGTCTGGGAGCCTCCACCCACAGCCTAGAGGCTGCCCCCCGGGGGTGGAGGGACCCCCTTACGGTGGTACTCGTCTGGGAGCCTCCACCCGGGGGCGGAGGGACCCCCTTGTGGTGGTAGTTGTCTGGGAGCCTCCACCCATGGCCCAGAGGCCGCCCCTGGGGCCTGAGGGACCCCATTGCGGTGGTACTCGTCTGTGAGCCTCCACCCATGGCCTAGAGGCCGCACCCGGGGGCGGAGGGACCCCCTTGCGGTGGTACTCGTTTGGGAGCCTCCACCAGCGGCCTAGAGGCTGGCCCTGGGGCCTGAGGGACCCCCTTGCAGTGGTACTTATCTGGGAGCCTCCACCCGCGGCCTAGAGTCCGCCCCCGGGGGCAGAGGGACCCCCTTGCGGTGGTACTCATCTGAGAGCCTCCACCCGCAGCCTAGAGGCTGCCCCCAGGGGCAGAGGGACCCCCTTGCGGTGGTACTCATCTGGGAGCCTCCACCCGGGGGCCGAAGTCCGCCCCCGGGGGTGGAGGGACACCCTTGCGGTGGTAATCGTCTGGGAGCCTCCACCCGCGGCCTAGAGGCCACCCCCGGGGCGGAGAGACCCCCTTGAAGTGGTACTCGTCTGAGAGCCTCCACCCACGGCCTGGAGGCCGCCCCCCAGGGACGGAGGGACCCCCTTGCGGTGGTACTCATCTGGGAGCCTCCACCCACAGCCTGGAGGCCGCCCCCGGGGGCGGAGGTACCCCCTTGCGGAGGTACTCGTCTGGGAGCCTCCACCCGCGGCCTGGAGACTGCCCCCGGGGGCGGAGGGACCCCCTTGCGGTGGTACTCATCTGGGAGCCTCCAACCGGGGGCCGAAGGCTGCCCCCAGGGGCGGAGAGACCCCCTTGCGGTGGTACTCGTCTGGGAGCCTCCACCTGTGGCCTAGAGGCTGCCCCTGGGGCCTGAGGGACCCCCTTGCGGTGGTACTCATCTGGGAGCCTCCACCCGCGGCCTAGAGTCCACCCCCAGGGGCGGAGGGACCCCCTTGCGGTGGTACTCGTCTGGGAGCCTCCAACCGGGGGCCGAAGGCTGCCCCCAGGGGCGGAGGGACCCCCTTGCGGTGGTACTCGTCTGGGAGCCTCAAGCCGGGGACAGGAGGCCGCCCCCGGGGGTGGAGGGACCCCCTTGCGGAGGTACTCATCTGGGAGCATCCACCCGGGGTAGGAGGCCGCCCCCGGGGGCGGAGGGACCCCCTTGCGGTGGTACTCATCTGTGAGCCTCCACCCAGGGGCCGGGGGCGGAGGGACCCCCTTGCGGGGGTACTCGTCTGGGAGCCTCCACCCGGGGGCCGGAGGCCGCCCCCGGGGGCGGAGGGACCCCCTTGCGGTGGTACTCGTCTGGGAGCCTCCACCCGCGGCCTGCAGGCCACCCCCGGGGGCGGAGGGACCCCCTTGCTGTGGTACTCGTCTGGGAGCCTCCACCCGCGGCCTGGAGGCCGCCCCCGGGAGCGGAGGGACCCCCTTGCGGTGATACTCATCTGGGAGCCTCCACCTGGGGGCCGGAGGCCGCCCCCGGGGGCGGAGGGACCCCCTTGCGGTGGTGCTCTTCTGGGAGCCTCCACCCATGGCCTGGAGACCGCCCCCGGGGGCGGAGGGACCCCCTTGCGGTGGTACTCGTCTGGGAGCCTCCAACCGGGGGCTGGAGGTCGCCCCCGGGGGCGGAGGAACCCCCTTGCGGAGGTACTCGTCTGGGAGCATCCACCCGCGGCCTGGAGGCTGCCCCCGGGGGCAGAGGCTCCCAGACGAGTACCACCGCAAGGGGGTCCCTCCGCCCCCGGGGGCGGCCTCCAGGCCACGGGTGGAGGCTCCCAGACGAGTACCTCCGCAAGGGGGTCCCTCTGCACCCGGAGGCCACCCCCGGGGGCGGAGGGACCCCCTTGCGGTGGTACTCATCTGGGAGCCTCCACCCGGGGGCCAGGGGTCGGAGGGACCCCCTTGCGGTGGTACTCATCTGGCAGCCTCCACCCGGGGGCCGGAGGCAGCCCCCGGGAGCGGAGGGACCCCCTTGTGGTGGTACTCATCTGGGAGCCTCCACCCGCGGCCTGTAGGCTGCCCCCGGGGGCGGAGGGACCCCCTTGCGGTGGTACTCGTCTGGGAGCCTTAAGCCGGGGGCCGGAGGCTGCCCCCTGGGGCGGAGGGACCCCCTTGCGGTGGTACTCATCTGGGAGCCTCCACCCGCGGCCTGTAGGCTGCCCCCGGGGGCGGAGGGACCCCCTTGCGGTGGTACTCGTCTGGGAGCCTCAAGCCGGGGGCCGGAGGCTGCCCCCTGGGGCGGAGGGACCCCCTTGCGGTGGTACTCATCTGGGAGCCTCCAACCGGGGGCCGGAGGCAGCCCCCGGGAGCGGAGGGACCCCCTTGTGGTGGTACTCATCTGGGAGCCTCCACCCGCGGCCTGTAGGCTGCCCCCGGGGGCGGAGGGACCCCCTTGCGGTGGTACTCGTCTGGGAGCCTCAAGCCGGGGGCCGGAGGCTGCCCCCTGGGGCGGAGGGACCCCCTTGCGGTGGTACTCATCTGGGAGCCTCCACCCGCGGCCTGTAGGCTGCCCCCGGGGGCGGAGGGACCCCCTTGCGGTGGTACTCGTCTGGGAGCCTCAAGCCGGGGGCCGGAGGCTGCCCCCTGGGGCGGAGGGACCCCCTTGCGGTGGTACTCATCTGGGAGCCTCCAACCGGGGACCGGAGGCCGCCCCCCAGGGGCGGAGGGACCCCCTTGCTGAGGTACTTGTCTGGGAGCATCCACCCGGGGTAGGAGGCCGCCCCCGGGGGCGGAGGGACCCCCTTGCTGAGGTACTTGTCTGGGAGCATCCACCCAGGGTAGGAGGCCGCCCCCGGGGGCGGAGGGACCCCCTTGCATTGGTATTTGTCTGGGAGCCTCCACCCCGGGGGCCAGGGGCGGAGGGACCCCCTTGCGGTGGTACTCGTCTGGGAGCCTCCACCCGGGGGCCGGAGGGACCCCCTTGCGGTGGTACTCGTCTGGGAGCCTCAACCCGGGGGCTGGAGGCCGCCCCCGGGGGCGGAGGGACCCCCTTGCGGTGGTACTCATCTGGGAGCCTCCACCCGGGGGCCGGGGGCCACCCCCGAGGGCGGAGGGACCCGCTTGCGGTGGTACTCATCTGGGAGCCTCCACCCGCGGCCTGGAGGCCACCCCCTGGGGGCGGAGGGACCCCATTGCGGTGGTACTCGTCTGGGAGCCTCCACCCGGGGGCCAGGTGCGGAAGGACCCCCTTGCAGTGGTACTCGTCTGGGAGCCTCCACCCGGGGGCTGGAGGCCGCCCCCGGGGGCAGAGGGACCCCCTTGGGAAAGGTACTCGTCTGGGAGCATCCACCCAGGGTAGGAGGCCGCCCCCGGAGGGCGGAGGGACCCCCTTGCGTTGGTACTTGTCTGGGAGCCTCCACCCGGGGGCCAGGGGCAGAGGGACCCCCTTGCGGTGGTACCCGTCTAGGAGCCTCCACCCGGGGGCCGGAGGCCGCCCCCGTGGCCGGACGGACCCCCTTGCGGTGGTACTCGTCTGGGAGCCTCCACCCGGGGGCCGGAGGCCGCCCCCGGGGGTGGAGGGACCCCCTTGCGGTGGTACTCATCTGGGAGCCTCCACCCGGGGGCGGAGGGACCCCCTTGCGGTGGTACTCGTCTGGGAGCCTCCACCCGGGGGCCGGAGGCCGCCCCCGAGGGCGGAGGGACCCCCTTGCAGTGGTACTCGTCTGGGAGCCTCCACCCGGGGGCGGAGGGACCCCCTTGCGGTGGTAGTCGTCTGGGAGCCTCCACCCACAGCCCAGAGGCCACCCCTGGGGCCTGAGGGACCCCGTTGCGGTGGTACTCATCTGGGAGCCTCCACCCGCGGCCTAGAGGCTGCCCCTGGGGCCTGAGGGACCCCCTTGTGGTGGTACTCATTTGGGAGCCTCCACCCACGGCCTAGAGTCCGCCCTTGGGGGCGGAGGGACCCCCTTGCAGTGGTACTAGTCTGAGAGCCTCCACCCGCAGCCTAGAGGCTGCCCCCGGGGGCGGAGGGACCCCCTTACGGTGGTACTCATCTGGGAGCCTTCACCCAGGGGCGGAGGGACCTCCTTGCGGTGGTAGTCGTCTGGGAGCCTCCACCCACGGCCTAGAGGCCGCCTCTGGGGCCTGAGGGACCCCATTGCGGTGGTACTCATCTGGGAGCCTCCACCCGCGGCCTAGAGGCCGCCCCCGGGGGCAGAGAGACCCCCTTGCGGTGGTACTCGTCTGGGAGCCTCCACCCGCGGCCTGGAGGCTGCCCCCGGGGGCGGAGGGACCCCCTTGCGGTGGTACTTGTCTTGGAGCGTCCACCCGTGGCCTGGAGGCAGCCCCCGGGGGCGGAGGGACCCCCTTGCGGTGGTACTCATCTGGGAGCCTCCACCCACAGCCTGGAGGCCGCCCCCGGGGGCAGAGGGACACCCTTGCGGTAGTACTTGTCTGGGAGCCTCCATCCGTGGCCTAGGCGCCGCCCCTGGGGGCGGAGTGACCCCCATGCGGTGGTACTCGTCTGGGAGCCTCCACCCGCAGCCTAGAGGCTGCCCCCGGGGCTGGAGGGACCCCTTACGGTGGTACTCATCTGGGAGCCTCCACCCGCGGCCTAGAGGCTGCCCCTGGGGCCTGAGGGACCCCCTTGCGGTGGTACTCGTCTGGGAGCCTCCACCCGCGGCCTAGAGGCCGCCCCTGGGGGCGGAGGGACCTCCTTACGGTGGTACTCGTCTGGGAGCCTCCACCCGTGCCCTGGAGGCCGCCTCCGGGGGTGAAGGGACACCCTTGTGGTGGTACTCGTCTGGGAGCCTCCACCCGCCCCTGGGGGCGGAGGGACCCCCTTGCGTTTGTACTCATCTGGGAGCCTCCACCCACGGCCTAGAGTCCGCACCCGGGGGCGGAGGGACCCCCTTGCGGTGGTACTCGTCTGGGAGCCTCCACCCGCAGCCTAGAGGCTGCCCCCGGGGCGGAGGGACCCCCTTATGGTGGTACTCGCCTGGGAGCCTCCACCCGGGGGCGGAGGGACCCCCTTGTGGTGGTAGTCATCTGGGAGCCTCCACCCGCGGCCTAGAGGCCGCCCCTGGGGCCTGAGGGACCCCATTGCGGTGGTACTCATCTGGGAGCCTCCACCCACGGCCTAGAGTCCGCCCCCGGGGGCAGAGGGACCCCCTTGCGGTGGTACTCGTCTGGGAGCCTCCACCCGGGGGCGGAGGGACCCCCTTGTGGTGGTACTCGTCTGGGAGCATCCACCCGCAGCCTGGAGGCCGCCCCTGGGAGCGGAGGGACCCCCTTGCGGTGGTACTCGTCTGGGAGCCTTCACCCGCCCCTGGGGGCAGAGGGACCCCTTGCGGTGGTACTCATCTGGGAGCCTCCCCCCGCGGCCTGGAGGCCACCCCGGAGGTGGAGGGACCCCCTTGCGGTGGCACTCATCTGGGAGCCTCCACCCGCGGCCTGGAGGCCACCCCCGGGGCGGAGGGACCCCCTTGTGGTGGTGCTTGTCTGAGAGCCTCCACCCGGGGGCGGAGGGACCCCCTTGCGGTGGTACTCGTCTGGGAGCCTCCACCCAGGTGGCCTGAGGCCGCCCTGGGGGTGGAGGGACACCCTTGCGGTGGTACTCGTCTGGGAGCCTCCACCCACAGCCTAGAGGCCGCCCCCGGGGCGGAGAGACCCCCTTGCGGTGGTACTCGCCTGGGAGCCTCCACCCACGGCCTGGAGGCCACCCCTGGGGGCGAAGGGACCCTCTTGCGGTGGTACTCGTCTGGGAGCCTCCACCCGGGGGCGGAGGGACCCCCTTGCGGTGGTACTCGTCTTGGAGCGGCCCCCGGGGGCCGAGGGACCCCCTTGCGATGGTACTCGTCTGGGAGCCTCCACCCAGGGGCGGAGGAACACCCTTGCGGTGGTACTTGTCTGGGAGCCTCCACCCGCCCCTGGGGGCGGAGGGACCCCTTGCGGTGGTACTCATCTGGGAGCCTCCCCCCGGGGGCGGAGGGACCCCCTCGCGGAGGTACTCATCTGGGAGCCCCTACCCGCCCCCCGGAGGTGGAGGGACCCCCTTGCGGTGGTACTCATCTGGGAGCCTCCACCCGTGGCCTGGAGGACGCCCCAAGGGGCGGAGGGACCCCCTTGCGGTGGTACTCGTCTGGGAGCCTCCACCCGGGAGCGGAGGGACCTCCTTGCGGTGGTACTCGCCTGGGAGCCTCCACCCACAGCCTGGAGGCCGCCCCCGGGGGCAGAGGGACCCCCTTGAGCTGGTACTCATCTGGGAGCCTCCCCCCATGGCCTGGAGGCCGCCCCCGGGGGCGGAGGGACCCCCTTGAGGTGGTACTCATCTGGGAGTCCCTACCCGCCCCCAGGGGCAGAGGGACCCCCTTGCAGTGGTACTCATTTGGGAGCCTCCACCCATGGCCTGGAGGCCGCCCCCGGGGGCGGAGGGACCCCCTTGCAGTGGTACTCGTCTGGGAGCCTCCACCCAAGGCCTGGAGGCCGCCCCCGGGGGCAGAGGGACCCCCTTGCAGTGGTACTCATCTTGGAGCCTCCACCCGGGGCGGAGGGACCCCCTTGCGGTGGTACTCATCTGGGAGCCTCCACCCGCGGCCTGGAGGCCGCCCCCGGGGGCGGAGGGACCCCCTTGCAGTGGTACTTGTCTAGGAGAGTCCACCCGCGGACTAGAGGCTGCCCCCAGGGCGGAGGGACCCCCTTGCGGTGGTACTCCTCTGGGAGTCTCCACCCGTGGCCTGGAGGCCGCCCCCGGGGGCGGAGGGACCCCCTTGTGGTGGTACTTGTCTGGGAGCCTCCACCCGTGGCCTAGAGGCTGCCCCCGGGGGCGGAGGGATCCCCTTGCGGTGGTACTTGTCTGGGAGCCTCCACCCGCGGCCTGGAGGCCGCCCCTGGGGGCGGAGGGACCCCCTTGCGGTGGTACTCATCTGGGAGCCTCCACCCGTGGCCTGGAGGCCGCCCCGGGGGCATAGGCACCCCCTTGCAGTGGTACTCATCTGGGAGCCTCCACCCGGGGGCCGGAGGCCGCCCCCGGGGGTGGAGGGACACCCTTGCGGTGGTAATCGTCTGGGAGCCTCCACCCGGGGGCCAGGGGTGGAGGGACCCCCTTGCGGTGGTACTCATCTGGCAGCCTCCACCCGGGGGCCGGAGGCAGCCCCCGGGAGCGGAGGGACCCCCTTGCGGTGGTACTCGTCTGGGAGCCTCCACCCGCGGCCTGTAGGCCGCCGCCGGGGGCGGAGGGACCCACTTGTGGTGGTACTCATCTGGGAGCCTCCACCCGCGGCCTGTAGGCCGCCCCCGGGGGCGGAGGGACCCCCTTGCGGTGGTACTCGTCTGGGAGCCTCAAGCCGGGGGCCGGAGGCTGCCCCCGGGGGCGGAGGGACCCCCTTGCGGTGGTACTCATCTGGGAGCCTCCAACCGGGGACCGGAGGCCGCCCCCGGGGGCGGAGGGACCCCCTTGCTGAGGTACTTGTCTGGGAGCATCCACCCGGGGTAGGAGGCCGCCCCCGGGGGCGGAGGGACCTCCTTGCTGAGGTACTTGTCTGGGAGCATCCACCCAGGGTAGGAGGCCGCCCCCGGGGGCGGAGGGACCCCCTTGCATTGGTATTTGTCTGGAAGCCTCCACCCGGGGGGCCAGGGGCGGAGGGACCCCCTTGCGGTGGTACTCGTCTGGGAGCCTCCACCCGGGGGCCGGAGGGACCCCCTTGCGGTGGTACTCGTCTGGGAGCCTCAACCCGGGGGCTGGAGGCCGCCCCCGGGGGCGGAGGGACCCCCTTGCGGTGGTACTCATCTGGGAGCCTCCACCCGGGGGCCGGAGGCCGCCCCCGTGGGCGGAGGGACGCGCTTGCGGTGGTACTCATCTGGGAGCCTCCACCCGCGGCCTGGAGGCCACCCCCCGGGGGCGGAGGGACCCCATTGCGGTGGTACTCGTCTGGGAGCCTCCACCCGGGGGCCAGGGGCGGAGGGACCCCCTTGCAGTGGTACTCGTCTGGGAGCCTCCACCCGGGGGCTGGAGGCCGCCCCCGGGGGCAGAGGGACCCCCTTGGGAAAGGTACTCGTCTGGGAGCATCCACCTGGGGTAGGAGGCCGCCCCCGGGGGGCGGAGGGACCCCCTTGCGTTAGTACTCGTCTGGGAGCCTCCACCCGGGGGCCAGGGGCAGAGGGACCCCCTTGCGGTGGTACCCGTCTGGGAGCCTCCACCCGGGGGCCGGAGGCCGCCCCTGTGGCCGGAGGGACCCCCTTGCAGTGGTACTCGTCTGGGAGCCTCCACCCGCGGCCTGAATGCCACCCCCGGGGGCGGAGGGACTCCCTTGCAGTGGTACTCATCTGGGAGCCTCCACCCACGGCCTGGAGGCCGCCCCCGGGGGTGGAGGGACCCCCTTGCGGTGGTACTCGTCTGGGAGCCTCCACCCGCAGCCTGGAGACCGCCCCTGGGGGCGGAGGGACCCCCTTGCGGTGGTACTTGTCTGGGAGCCTCAAACCGGGGGCCGGAGGCTGCCCCCGGGGGCGGAGGGACCCCCTTGCGGTGGTACTCATCTGGGAGCCTCCAACCGGGGACCGGAGGCTGCCCCCCGGGGGCGGAGGGACCCCCTTGCTGAGGTACTTGTCTGGGAGCATCCACCCGGGGTAGGAGGCCGCCCCCGGGGGTGGAGGGACCCCCTTGCTGAGGTACTCGTCTGGGAGCATCCACCCGGGGTAGGAGGCCGCCCCCAGGGGCGGAGGGACCTCCTTGCGTTGGTATTTGTCTGGGAGCCTCCACCCGGGGGCCAGAGGCGGAGGGACCCCCTTGCGGTGGTATTCATCTGGGAGCCTCCACCCGGGGGCGGAGGGACCCCCTTGCGGTGGTACTCGTCTGGGAGCCTCCACCTGGGGGCCGAAGGCCGCCCCCGAGGGCGGAGGGACCCCCTTGCAGTGGTACTCGTCTGGGAGCCTCCACCCGGGGGCCAGGGGCGGAGGGACCCCCTTGCGGTGGTACTCGTCTGGGAGCCTCCACCCGGGGGCCGGAGGCCGCCCCCGGGGGCGGAGGGACCCCCTTGCGGTGGTACTCGTCTGGGAGCCTCCACCCGTGGCCTGCAGGCCGCCCCCAGGGGCGGAGGGACCCCCTTGCGGTGGTACTCATCTGGGAGCCTCCACCAGCGGCCTGCAGGCCACCCCCTTGGGCGGAGGGACCCCCTTGTGGTGGTACTAGTCTGGGAGCCTCCACCTGCAGACTGGAGACCGCCCCTGGGGGCAGAGGGACCCCCTTGCGGTGGTACTCGTCTGGGAGCCTCCACCCGTGGCCTGCAGGCCGCCCCCGGGGGCGGAGGGACCCCCTTGCGGTGGTAATCGTCTGGGAGCCTCCACCCGCGGCCTGGAGGCCGCCCCCGGGGGCGGAGGGACCCCCTTGTGGTGGTGCTCGTCTGGGAGCCTCCACCCGGGGGCAGAGGGACCCCCTTGCGGTGGTACTCGTCTGGGAGCGTCCACCCGCGGCCTGGAGGCCGCCCCCGGGGGCGGAGGGACCCCCTTGCGGTGGTACTCGTCTGGGAGCCTCCACCCGCGGCCTAGAGGCCGCCCCCGGGGGCGGAGGGACCCCCTTGCGGTGTTACTCGTCTGGGAGCCTCCACCCGGGGGCGGAGGGACCCCCTTGCGGTGGTACTTGTCTTGGAGCGTCCACCCGTGGCCTGGAGGCGGCCCCCGGGGGCGGAGGGACCCCCTTGCGGTGGTACTCGTCTGGGAGCCTCCAGCCGGGGGCAGAGGGACACCCTTGCGGTAGTACTTGTCTGGGAGCCTCCATCCGTGGCCTAGGCGCCGCCCCTGGGGGCGGAGGGACCCCCATGCGGTGGTACTCGTCTGGGAGCCTCCACCCGCAGCCTAGAGGCCGCCCCTGGGGCTGGAGGGACCCCTTACGGTGGTACTCATCTGGGAGCCTCCACCCGCGGCCTAGAGGCTGCCCCTGGGGCCTGAGGGACCCCCTTGCGGTGGTACTCGTCTGGGAGCCTCCACCCGCGGCCTAGAGGCCGCCCCTGGGGGCGGAGGGACCTCCTTACGGTGGTACTCGTCTGGGAGCCTCCACCCGTGCCCTGGAGGCCGCCTCCGGGGTCGGAGGGACACCCTTGTGGTGGTACTCGTCTGGGAGCCTCCACCCGCCCCTGGGGGCGGAGGGACCCCCTTGCAGTGGTACTCGTCTGGGAGCCTACACCCGCGGCCTGGAGGCCGCCCCCGGGGGCAGAGGGACCCCCTTGCAGTGGTACTCGTCTGGGAGCCTCCACCCGCGGCCTAGAGGCTGCCTCAGGGGGCTGAGGGACCCCCTTGCGGTGGTACTCGTCTGGGAGCCTCCACCCGTGGCCTAGAGGCTGCCCCTGGGGCCTGAGGGACCCCCTTGCGGTGGTACTCATCTGGGAGCCTCCACCCACAGCCTAGAGTCCGCACCCGGGGGCGGAGGGACCCCCTTGCGGTGGTACTCGTCTGGGAGCCTCCACCCGCAGCCTAGAGGCTGCCCCCGGGGCGGAGGGACCCCCTTATGGTGGTACTCGCCTGGGAGCCTCCACCCGGGGGCGGAGGGACCCCCTTGCGGTGGTAGTCATCTGGGAGCCTCCACCCGCGGCCTAGAGGCCGCCCCTGGGGCCTGAGGGACCCCATTGCGGTGGTACTCATCTGGGAGCCTCCAACCAAGGCCTAGAGTCCGCCCCCGGGGGCGGAGGGACCCCCTTGCGGTGGTACTCGTCTGGGATCCTCCACCCGGGGGCGGAGGGACCCCCTTGTGGTGGTACTCGTCTGGGAGCATCCACCCGCAGCCTGGAGGCCGCCCCTGGGAGCGGAGGGACCCCCTTGCGGTGGTACTCATCTGGGAGCCTCCACCCGCCCCTGGGGGCAGAGGGACCCCTTGCGGTGGTACTCATCTGGGAGCCTCCCCCCGCGGCCTGGAGGCCACCCCGGAGGCGGAGGGACCCCCTTGCGGTGGTACTCATCTGGGAGCCTCCACCCGCGGCCTGGAGGCCACCCCCGGGGCGGAGGGACCCCCTTGTGGTGGTGCTTGTCTGAGAGCCTCCACCCGGGGGCGGAGGGACCCCCTTGCGGTGGTACTCGTCTGGGAGCCTCCACCCGGGGGCCTGAGGCCGCCCCGGGGGTGGAGGGACACCCTTGCGGTGGTACTCGTCTGGGAGCCTCCACCCACAGCCTAGAGGCCGCCCCCGGGGCGGAGAGACCCCCTTGCGGTGGTACTCGCCTGGG
The DNA here is from genome assembly GCA_037952835.1 of Lithobates septentrionalis. Taxonomy (NCBI): domain Eukaryota; kingdom Metazoa; phylum Chordata; class Amphibia; order Anura; family Ranidae; genus Lithobates; species Lithobates septentrionalis. The sequence goes on from JBBDGP010001378.1 coordinate 2,910,339, forward strand.
AGCCTCCACCCACTGCCTGGAGGCCACCCCTGGGGGCGAAGGGACCCTCTTGCGGTGGTACTCGTCTGGGAGCCTCCACCCGGGGGCGGAGGGACCCCCTTGCAGTGGTACTCGTCTTGGAGCGTCCACCCACGGCCTGGAGGCGGCCCCCGGGGGCCGAGGGACCCCCTTGCGATGGTACTCGTCTGGGAGCCTCCACCCGGGGGCGGAGGAACACCCTTGCGGTGGTACTTGTCTGGGAGCCTCCACCCGCCCCTGGGGGCGGAGGGACCCCTTGCGGTGGTACTCATCTGGGAGCCTCCCCCCGGGGGCGGAGGGACCCCCTCGCGGAGGTACTCATCTGGGAGCCCCTACCCGCCCCCCGGAGGTGGAGGGACCCCCTTGCGGTGGTACTCATCTGGGAGCCTCCACCTGTGGCCTGGAGGACGCCCCAAGGGGCGGAGGGACCCCCTTGCGGTGGTACTCGCTGGGAGCCTCCACCCGGGGAGCGGAGGGAACCCCCTTGCGGTGGTACTCGCCTGGGAGCCTCCACCCACGGCCTGGAGGCCGCCCCCGGGGGCAGGAGGGACCCCCTTGAGCTGGTACTCATCTGGGAGCCTCCCCCATGGCCTGGAGGCTGCCCCTGGGGGCAGAGGGACCCCCTTGAGGTGGTACTCATCTGGGAGGCCCCTACCCGCCCCCAGGGGCGGAGGGACCCCCTTGCAGTGGTACTCATTTGGGAGCCTCCACCCATGGCCTGGAGGCCGCCCCCGGAGGGCGGAGGGACCCCCTTGCAGTGGTACTCGTCTGGGGAGCCTCCACCCAAGGCCTGGAGGCCGCCCCGGGGGCAGAGGGACCCCCTTGCAGTGGTACTCATCTTGGAGCCTCACACCGGGCGGAGGGACCCCCTTGCGGTGGTACTCATCTGGGAGCCTCCACCCGCGGCCTGGAGGCCGCCCCCGGGGGCGGAGGGACCCCCTTGCATTGGTACTTGTCTAGGAGAGTCACCCGCAGGACTAGAGGCTGCCCCCAGGGCGGAGGGACCCCCTTGCGGTGGTACTCATCTGGGAGCCTCCACCCACAGCCTAGAGTCCGCAACCCGGGGGCGGAGGGACCCCCTTGCGGTGGTACTCGTCTGGGAGCCTCCACCCGCAGCCTAGAGGCTGCCCCCGGGGCGGAGGGACCCCCTTATGGTGGTACTCTGCCTGGGAGCCTCCACCCGGGGGCGGAGGGACCCCCTTGCGTGGTAGTCATCTGGGAGCTCCACCCCGCGGCCTAGAGGCCGCCCTGGGGCCTGAGGGACCCCATTGCGGTGGTACTCATCTGGGAGCCTCCACCCACGGCCTAGAGTCCGCCCCCGGGGGCGGAGGGACCCCCTTGCGGTGGTACTCGTCCTGGGAGCCTCCACCCCGGGGCGGAGGGACCCCCTTGTGGTGGTACTCGTCTGGGAGCATCCACCCGCAGCCTGGAGGCCGCCCCTGGGAGCGGAGGGACCCCCTTGCGGTGGTACTCGTCTGGGAGCCTCCACCCGCCCCTGGGGGCAGAGGGACCCCTTGCGGTGGTACTCATCTGGGAGCCTCCCCCCGCGGCCTGGAGGCCACCCCGGAGGCGGAGGGACCCCCTTGCGGTGGTACTCATCTGGGAGCCTCCACCCGCGGCCTGGAGGCCACCCCCGGGGCGGGAGGGACCCCCTTGTGGTGGTGCTTGTCTGAGAGCCTCCACCCGGGGGCGGAGGGACCCCCTTGCGGTGGTACTCGTCTGGAGCCTCCACCCGGGGGCCTGAGGCCGCCCCGGGGGTGGAGGGACACCCTTGCGGTGGTACTCGTCTGGGAGCCTCCACCCCCAGCCTAGAGGCCGCCCCCGGGGCGAGAGACCCCCTTGAGGTGGTACTCGCCTGGAGCCTCCACCCATGGCCTGGAGGCCACCCCTGGGGGCGAAGGGACCCTCTTGCGGTGGTACTCGTCTGGAGCCTCCACCCGGGGGCGGAGGGACCCCCTTGCGGTGGTACTCGTCTTGGAGCGTCCACCCACGGCCTGGAGGCGGCCCCCGGGGGCCGAGGGACCCCCTTGCGATGGTACTCGTCTGGGAGCCTCCACCCGGGGGCGGAGGACCCCCTTGCGGTGGTACTCGTCTTGGAGCGGCCCCCGGGGGCCGAGGGACCCCCTTGCGATGGTACTCGTCTGGGAGCCTCACCCGGGGGCGGAGGAACACCCTTGCGGTGGTACTTGTCTGGGAGCCTCCACCCGCCCCCTGGGGGCAGAGGGACCCCTTGCGGTGGTACTCATCTGGGAGCCTCCCCCCGGGGCGGAGGGACCCCCTCGCGGAGGTACTCATCTGGGAGCCCCTACCCGCCCCCCGGAGGTGGAGGGACCCCCTTGCGGTGGTACTCATCTGGGAGCCTCCACCCGTGGCCTGGAGGACGCCCCAAGGGGCGGAGGGACCCCCTTGCGGTGGTACTCATCTGGGAGCCTCCACCCGGGAGCGGAGGGACCCCTGCGGTGGTACTCGCCTGGGAGCCTCCACCCACGGCCTGGAGGCCGCCCCCGGGGGCAGAGGGACCCCCTTGAGCTGGTACTCATCTGGGAGCCTCCCCACCATGGCCTGGAGGCTGCCCCTGGGGGCGGAGGGACCCCTTGAGGTGGTACTCATCTGGGAGCCCCTACCCGCCCCCAGGGGCGGAGGAGCCCCCTTGCAGTGGTACTCATTTGGGAGCCTCCACCCATGGCCTGGAGGCCGCCCCCGGGGCGGAGGGACCCCCTTGCAGTGGTACTCGTCTGGGAGCCTCCACCCAAGGCCTGGAGGCCGCCCCCGGGGGCAGAGGGACCCCCTTGCAGTGGTACTCATCTGGAGCCTCCACCCGGGGCGGAGGGACCCCCTTGCGGTGGTACTCATCTGGGAGCCTCCACCCGCGGCCTGGAGGCTGCCCCCGGGGGCGGAGGGACCCCCTTGCAGTGGTACTTGTCTAGGAGAGTCCACCCACAGACTACAGGCTGCCCCCAGGGCGGAGGGACCCCCTTGCGGGGGTACTCCTCTGGGAGCCTCCACCCGTGGCCTGGAGGCTGCCCCCGGGGCGGAGGGACCCCCTTGTGGTGGTACTTGTCTGGGAGCCTCCACCCGTGGCCTAGAGGCTGCCCCCGGGGGCGGAGGGATCCCCTTGCGGTGGTACTTGTCTGGGAGCCTCCACCCGCGGCCTGGAGGCCGCCCCTGGGGGCGGAGGGACCCCCTTGCGGTGGTACTCATCTGGGAGCCTCCACCCGTGGCCTGGAGGCCGCCCCGGGGGCAGAGGCACCCCCTTGCAGTGGTACTCATCTGGGAGCCTCCACCCGGGGGCCGGAGGCCGCCCCCGGGGGTGGAGGGACACCCTTGCGGGTGGTAATCGTCTGGGAGCCTCCACCCGGGGGCCAGGGGCGGAGGGACCCCCTTGCGGTGGTACTCATCTGGCAGCCTCCACCCGGGGGCCGGAGGCAGCCCCCGGAGCGAGGGACCCCCTTGCGGTGGTACTCGTCTGGGAGCCTCCACCCGCGGCCTGTAGGCCGCTGCCGGGGGCGGAGGGACCCCCTTGTGGTGGTACTCATCTGGGAGCCTCCACCCGCGGCCTGTAGGCCGCCCCCGGGGGCGGAGGGACCCCCTGCGAAGGTACTCGTCTGGGAGCCTCAAGCCAGGGGCCGGAGGCTGCCCCCGGGGGCGGAGGACCCCCCTTGCGGTGGTATTCATCTGGGAGCCTCCAACCGGGGACCGGAGGCCGCCCCCCGGGGCGGAGGGACCCCCTTGCTGAGGTACTTGTCTGGGAGCATCCACCCGGGGTAGGAGGCCGCCCCCCGGGGGCGGAGGGACCCCCTTGCTGAGGTACTGTCTGGGAGCATCCACCCAGGGTAGGAGGCCGCCCCCGGGGGCGGAGGGACCCCCTTGCATTGGTATTTGTCTGGGAGCCTCCAACCAGGGGGCCAGGGGCGGAGGGACCCCCTTGCGGTGGTACTCGTCTGGGAGCCTCCACCCGGGGGCCGGAGGACCCCCTTGCGGTGGTACTTGTCGGGGAGCCTCAACTCGGGGGCCGGAGGCCGCCCCCGGGGGCGGAGGGACCCCCTTGCGGTGGTACTCGTCTGGGAGCCTCACCCGTGGCCTGCAGGCCGCCCCAGGGGGCGGAGGGACCCCCTTGCGGTGGTACTCATCTGGGAGCCTCCACCAGCGGCCTGCAGGCCACCCCCGGGGGCGGAGGGACCCCTTGTGGGGTACTCGTTCTGGGAGCCTCCACCCGCAGACTGGAGACCGCCCCTGGGGGCAGAGGGACCCCCTTGCGGTGGTACTCGTCTGGGAGCCTCCACCCGTGGCCTGCAGGCCGCCCCCGGGGCGGAGGGACCCCCTTGCGGTGGTACTCGTCGGGAGCCCCCACCCGCGGCCTGGAGCCGCCCCCGGGGGCGGAGGGACCCCCTTGCAGTGGTACTCATCTGGGAGCCTCCACCAGCGGCCTGCAGGCCACCCCCGGGGGCGGAGGGACCCCCTTGGCTGTGGTACTCGTCTGGGAGCCTTCACCCGCGGCCTGGAGGCCGCCCCCGGGGGCGGAGGGACCCCTTGCTGTGGTACTCGTCTGGGAGCCTCCACCCGGGGGCCAGGGCAGAGGGACCCCCTTGCGGTGGTACTCATCTGGGAGCCTCCACTCTGGGAGCCTCCACCCGGGGGCCGGAGGGGACCCCTTTGCGGTGGTACTCGTCTGGGAGCCTCCACCCGCGGCCTGCAGGCCGCCCCCAGGGGCGGAGGGACCCCCTTGCGGTGGTACTCGTCTGGGAGCCTCCACCCGGGGCCAGGGGCGGAGGGACCCCCTTGCGGTGGTACTCATCTGGGAGCCTCCACCCATGGGCCGGAGGCCGCCCCCAGGGGCGGAGGGACCCCTTTGCGGTTGTACTCGTCTGGGAGCCTCAACCCGGGGCCAGGGGCGGAGGGACCCCCTTGCGGTGGTACTCGTCTGGGAGCCTCCACCCGGGGGCCGGAGGCCGCCCCCGGGGGCAGAGGGACCCCCTTGCGGTGGTACTCGTCTGGGAGCCTCCAACCGGGGACCGGAGGCCGCCCCCGGGGGCGGAGGGACCCCCTTGGGGAGGTACTCGTCTGGGAGCATCCACCCGGGGTAGGAGGCCGCCCCCGGGGGCAGAGGGACCCCCTTGGGGAGGTACTTGTCTGGGAGCATCCACCCGGGGGCCAGGGGCAGAGGGACCCCCTTGCGGTGGTACTCGTCTGGGAGCCTCCACCCGGGGGCCGGAGGGACCCCCTTGCGGTGGTAATCGTCTGGGAGCCTCCACCCGCGGCCTGCAGGCCACCCCCGGGGGCGGAGGGACCCCCTTGCGGTGGTACTCGTCTGGGAGCCTCCTACCGGGGGCCGGAGGCCACCCCCGTGGGCGGAGAGACCCCCTTGCGGTGGTACTCGTCTGGGAGCCTCCACCCGGGGGCCGAGGAACCCCCTTTCGGTGGTACTCGTCTGGGAGCCTCCACCCGCAGCCTGGAGGCCGCCCCTGGGGCGGATGTACCCCTTGCGGAGGTACTTGTCTGGGAGCCTCCACCCGGGGGCCAGTGACGGAGGGACCCCCTTGCGGTGGTACTCGTCTGGGAGCCTCATCTGGGGGCCGGAGGCCGCCCCCGGGGCGGAGGGACCCCCTTGCGGTGGTACTTGTCTGAGAGCCTCCACCCGGGGGACGGAGGCTGCCCCCGGGGGCGGAGGGACCCCTTGCGGTGGTACTCGTCTGGGAGCCTCCACCCGCGGCCTGGGAAGCGGCCCCCGGGGCAGAGGGACCCCCTTGCGGTGGTACTCGTCTGGGAGCCTCCACCCGCGGCCTGGAGGCCGCCCGGGGGCGGAGGGACCCCCTTGCGGTGGTACTCGTGTGGGAGCCTCCACCCGCAGCCTGCAGGCCACCCCAGGGGCGGAGGGACCCCCTTGTGGTGGTACTCATCTGGGAGCCTCCACCCGTGGCCTGTAGGCCGCCCCCGGGGGCGGAGGGGACCCCTTGCAATGGTACTCGTCTGGGAGCCTCCACCCGGGGGCCGGAGGGCGCATACTCCCTTGCAGCGGTACTCATCTGGGAGCTTCCAACCGCAGCCTGGAGGCTGCCCCCGGGGGCGGAGGACCCCCTTGTGGTGGTACTCGTCTGGGAGCCTCCACCCGGGGGCCGGAGGCCGACCCCAGGGGCGGAGGGACCCCCTTGTGGTGGTACTCATCTGGGAGCCTCCACCCGGCGGGCGGAGGGACCCCCTTGCGGTGGTACTCGTCTGGGAGCCTCCAACCACGGTCTGCAGGCCGCCCCCGGGGGCGGAGGGACCCCCTTGCGGTGGTACTCGTCTGGGAGCCTCCACCCGCAGCCTGGAGGACGCCCCTGGGGGCGGAGGTACCCCCTTGCGCAGGTACTCGTCTGGGAGCCTCCACCCGCGGCCTGAAATCCGCCCCGGGGGCGGAGGGACCCCCTTGCGGTGGTACTCGTCTGGGAGCCTCCAACCGGGGGCCGGGGGCTGAGGGACCCCCTTGCGGTGGTACTCGTCTGGGAGCCTCCACCCAGGGCCAGAGGCCGCCCCCGGGGGCGGAGGGACCCCCTTGCGGTGGTACTCATCGGGGAGCCTCCAACCGGGGACCGGTGGCCGCCCCCGGGGGCGGAGGGACCCCCTTGCGGAGGTACTCGTCTGGGAGCATCCACCCGGGTAGGAGGCCGCCCCCGGGGGCGGAGGGACCCCCTTGCGTTGGTATTTGTCTGGGAGCCTCCACCCGGGGGCCAGGGGCAGAGGGACCCCCTTGCGGTGGTACTCGTCTGGGAGCCTCCACCCGGGGGCCGGAGGGACCCCCTTGCGGTGGTACTTGTCTGGGAGCCTCAACCCGGGGGCCGGAGGCCGCCCCTGGGGGCGGAGGGACCCCCTTGCAGTGGTACTCGTCTGGGAGCCTCAACCTGTGGCCTGCAGGGTGCCCCAGGGGGCGGAGGGACCCCCTTGTGGTGGTACTCGTCTGGGAGCCTCCACTTGCGGCCTGGAGGCCGCCCCCGGGGGCGGAGGGACCCCCTTGCGGTGGTACTCGTCTGGGAGCCTCGACCCGGGGGCCGTAGACCGCCCCCGGGGGCAGAGGGACCCCCTTGCGGTGGTACTCGTCTGGGAGCCTCCACCCGGGGGCCGGAGGGACCCCTTGCGGTGGTACTCGTCTGGGAGCCTCCACCCGCAGCCTGCAGGCCGCCCCCGGGGGCGGAGGGACCCCCTTGCGGTTGTACTCGTCTGGGAGCCTACACCCGCGGCCTGCAGCCGCCCCCGGGGGCGAAGGGACCCCTTGCGGTGGTACTCGTTTGGGAGCCTCCACCCGCGGCCTGGAGTCTGCCCCCGGGGGCAGAGGGACCCCCTTGCAGTGGTACTCGTCTGGGAGCCTCCAACCGGGGGCTGGAGGATGCCCCCGGGGGCGGAGGGACCCCCTTGCGGTGGTACTCGTCTGGGAGCCTCAAGCGAGGGACCGGAGGCCGCCCCGGGGGCGGAGGGACCCCCTTGCGGAGGTACTCATCTGGGAGGCATCCACCCGGGGTAGGAGGCCGCCCCCGGGGGCGGAGGGACCCCCTTGTGTTGGTATTTGTCTGGGAGCCTCCACCCGGGGGCCAGGGCGGAGGGACCCCCTTGCGGTGGTACTCGTCTGGGAGCCTCCACCCGGGGGCGGAGGGACCCCCTTGCAGTGGTACTCGTCTGGGAGCCTCCAACCGGGGGCTGGAGGCTGCCCCCGGGGGCGGAGGACCCCCTTGCGGTGGTACTCGTCTGGGAGCCTCAAGCGAGGGACCGGAGGCCGCCCCCGGGGGCGGAGGGACCCCCTTGCGGAGGTACTCATCTGGGAGCATCCACCCGGGGTAGGAGGTCGCCCCCGGGGGCGGAGGGACCCCCTTGTGTTGGTATTTGTCTGGGAGCCTCCACCCGGGGGCCAGGGCGGAGGGACCCCCTTGTGTTGGTACTCGTCTGGGAGCCTCTACCCACGGCCTGCAGGCCGCCGCCGGGGGCGGAGGGACCCCCTTGCGGTGGAACTCATCTGGGAGCCTCCACCCGCAGCCTGGAGGCGGTCTCCTGGGGGCGGAGGGACCCCCTTGCGGTGGTACTCGTTTGGGAGCCTCTACCCGTGGCCTGCAGGCCGCCGCAGGGGGCGAAGGGACCCCCTTGTGGTGGTACTTGTCTGGGAGCCACCACCCGGGGGCCGGGGGCGGAGGGACCCCCTTGCGGTGGTACTCGTCTGGGAGCCTCCACCCAGGGGCCAGAGGCCGCCCCCGGGGGCGGAGGGACCCCCTTGCAGTGGTACTCATTCTGGGAGCCTCCACCCGCGGCCTGCAGGCCACCCCCGGGGGCAGAGGGACCCCCTTGCGGTGGTACTCCGTCTGGGAGCCTCCACCCGCGGCCTGGAGGCCGCCCCCCCGGGGGCAGAGGGACCCCTTGCGGTGGTACTCGTCTGGGAGCCTCCACCCGCAGCCTGGAGGCTGCCCCCGGAGGTGGAGGTAACCCCTTGCGGAGGTACTCGTCTGGGAGCCTGCACCCGCGGCCTTTAGACCGCCCCCGGGGGTGGAGGGACCCCCTTGCAGTGGTACTCGACTGGGAGCCTCCAAACGGGGACCGGAGGCCGCCCCCGGCGGCGGAGGGACCCCCTTGCGGAGGTACTCATCTGGGAGCATCCACCCGGGGTAGGAGGCCGCCCCCAGGGGCAGAGGGACCCCCTTGCGGTGGTACTCATCTGGGAGCCTCCACCCGGGGGCCGGAGGGACCCCCTTGTGGTTATACTCTTCTGGGAGCCTCACCCGGGGGCCGGAGGCTGCCCCCGGGGGCGGAGGGACCCCCTTGCGGTGGTACTCGTCTGGGAGCCTCCACCCGGGGGCCGGAGGCTGCCCCCGGGGGCGGAGGGACCCCCTTGAGGTGGTACTCATCTGGGAGCCTCCACCTGCGGCCTGCAGGCCGCCCCCGGGGGCGGAGGGACCCCCTTGCGGTGGTACTCGTCTGGGAGCCTCAACCCGGGGGCCGGAGACCGCCCCCGGGGGCGGAGGGGACCCCCTTGCGGTGGTACTCATATGGGAGCCTCCACCCGGGGGCCGGAGGCCGCCCCCGGGGGCGGAGGGACCCCCTTGCGTTGGTACTCGTCTGGGAGCCTCCACCCGGGGGCCAGGGGCAGAGGGACCCCCTTGCGGTGGTACTCATCTGGGAGCCTCCACCCGGGGGCCGGAGGCCGCCCCCGGGGCCGGAGGGACCCCTTGCGGTGGTACTCGTCTGGGAGCCTCCACCCAGGGTAGGAGAGGCCGCCCCCGGGGGCGAAGGGACCCCCTTGCGGTGGTACTCATCTGGGAGCCTCCACCCGTGGGCCAGGGGCAGAGGGACCCCCTTGCGGTGGTACTCGTCTGGGAGCCTCCACCCGGGGGCCGGAGGGACCCCCTTGCGGTGGTACTCGTCTGGGAGCCTCCACCCGTGGCCTGCAGGCCGCCCCCGGGGGCGGAGGGACCCCCCTTGCGGTGGTACTCGTCTGGCAGCCTCCACCTGTGGCCTGAGGCCGCCCCCCGGGGCGGAGGGACCCCCTTGCGGGGGTACTCGTCTGGGAGCCACCACCCGGGGGCCAGGGGCAGAGGGACCCCCTTGCGGTGGTACTCGTCTGGGAGCCTCCACCCGGGGGCCAGGGGCGGAGGGACCCGCTTGCGGTGGTACTCGTCTGGGAGCCTCCACCCGGGGGCCAGGGGCAGAGGGACCCCCTTGCTGTGGTACTCGTCTGGGAGCCTCCACCCGGGGGCCGGAGGGACCCCCTTGCGGTGGTACTCGTCTGGGAGCCTCCACCAGCGTCCTGCAGGCCGCCCCCGGGGGCAGAGGGACCCCCTTGCGGTGGTACTCATCTGGGAGCCTCCACCTGGGGGCCAGAGGCCACCCCCGGGGGTGGAGGGAGCCCCTTGCGGAGGGACTCGTCTGGGAGCCTCCACCCACGGCCTGGAGACCGCCTCCGGGGGCGGAGGGACCCCCTTGCGGTGGTTCTCATCTGGGAGCCTCCACCCGCAGCCTGGAGGCCACCCCCCCCGGGGCGGAGGAACCCCCTTGCGGTGGTACTCGTCTGGGAGCCTCCACCAGGGAGCCAGGGGCGGAGGGACCCCCTTGCATTGGTACTCGTCTGAGAGCCTCCACCCGGGGGCCAGGGCCGGAGGGACCCCCTTGCGGTGGTACTCATCTGGGAGCCTCCACCCGGGGCCTGGAGGCCGCCCCCACGGGCGGAGGGACCCCCTTGCGGTGGTACTCGTCTGGGAGCCTCCACCCGCGGCCTGGAGGCCGCCCCCGGGGGCGGAGGGACCCCCTTGCGGTGGTACTCATCTGGGAGCCTCCAACCGGGGATTGGAGGCCGCCCCCGGGGGCGGAGGGACCCCCTTGGGGAGGAACTCGTCTGGGAGCATCCATCCGGGGTAGGCTGCCCCTGGGGGCGGAGGGACCCCCTTGCGTTGGTACTCATCTGGGAGCCTCCACCCGGGGGCCAGGGGCAGAGGGACCCCCTTGCGGTGGTACTCGTCTGGGAGCCTCCACCCGGGGGCCGGAGTCCGCCCCCGGGCCGGAGGGACCCCCTTGCGGTGGTACACGTCTGGGAGCCTCCACCCGCGGCCTGCAGGCCGCCCCCGGGGGCGGAGGGACCCCCTTGCGGTGGTACTCGTCTGGGAGCCTCCACCCGCGGCCTGGAGTCCGCCCCGTGGGCGGAGGGACCCCCTTGCAGTGGTACTCATCTGGGAGCCTCCAACCTGGGGCTGGAGGCTGCCCCCGGGGGCAGAGGGACCCCCTGGCGGTGGTACTCGTCTGGGAGCCTCAAGCCGGGGACCGGAGGCCGCCCCCGTGGGAGGAGGGACCCCCTTGCGGAGGTACTCATCTGGAGCATCCACCCAGGGTAGGAGGCCGCCCCCGGGGGCGGAGGGACCCCCTTGCGTTGGTATTTGTCTGGGAGCCTCCACCCGGGGGCCAGGGGCGGAGGGACCCCTTGCGGTGGTACTCATCTGTGAGCCTCCACCCGGGGGCGGAGGGACCCCTTGCGGTGGTACTCATCTGGGAGCCTCCACTCACGGCCTGGAGGCTGCCCCCGGGGGTGGAGGGACCCCTTGTGGTGGTACTCATCTGGGAGCCTCTACCCGCGGCCTGCAGGCCGCCGCCGGGGGCGGAGGGACCCCCTTGCGGTGAGACTCATCTGGGAGCCTCCACCCGCAGCCTGGAGGCGGTCTCCTGGGGGTGGAGGGACCCCCTTGCGGTGGTACTCGTCTGGGAGCCTCTACCCACAGCCTGCAGGCCGCCGCAGGGGGCGAAGGGACCCCCTTGCGGTGGGAACTCATCTGGAGCCTCCACCCGTGGCCTGGAGGCGGTCTCCCGGGGGCGGAGGGACCCCCTTGCGGTGGTACTCGTCTGGGAGCCTCCACCCGGGGGCGGAGGGACCCCCTTGCGGTGGTACTCGTCTGGGAGCCTCCACCCAGGGGCCGGAGCCGCCCCCGGGGGCGGAGGGACCCCCTTGCGGTGGTACTCATTTGGGAGCCTCCACCCGGGGGCCGGAGGGACCCCCTTGCGGTGGTACTCATCTGGGAGCCTCCACCCGCGGCCTGCAGGCCGCCCCCGGGGGCGGAGGGACCCCCTTGCGGTTGTACTCGTCTGGGAGCCTCCACCCGCGGCCTGCAGACCGCCCCCGGGGGCGGAGGGACCCCCTTGCGGTTGTACTCGTCTGGGAGCCTACACCTGCGGCCTGCAGGCCGCCCCCGGGGGCAGAGGGACCACCTTGCGGAGGTACTCGTCTGGGAGCCTCCACCCGCGGCCTGGAGTCTGCCCCCGGGGGCGGAGGGACCCCCTTGCAGTGGTACTCATCTGGGAGCCTCCAACCAGGGCTGGAGGCTGCCCCCGGGGGCTGAGGGACCCCCTTGCGGTGGTACTCGTCTGGGAGCCTCAAGCGAGGGACCGGAGGCCGCCCCCGGGGGCGGAGGGACCCCCTTGCGGAGGTACTCATCTGGGAGCATCCACCCGGGGTAGGAGGCCGCCCTCGGGGGCGGAGGGACCCCCTTGCATTGGTATTTGTCTGGGAGCCTCCACCCGGGGGCCAGGGCGGAGGGACCCCCTTGCGGTGGTACTCGTCTGGGAGCCTCCACCCGGGGGCGGAGGGACCCCCTTGCGGTGGTACTCATCTGGGAGCCTCCACTCACGGCCTGGAGGCTGCCCCTGGGGGTGAGGGACCCCCTTGTGTTGGTACTCGTCTGGGAGCCTCTACCCACGGCCTGCAGGCCGCTGCCGGGGGCGGAGGGACCCCCTTGTGGTGGAACTCATCTGTGAGCCTCCACCCACAGCCTGGAGGCGGTCTTCTGGGGGCGGAGGGACCCCCTTGCGGTGGTACTTGTCTGGGAGCCTCTACCCGCGGCCTGCAGGCCGCCGCAGGGGGCGAAGGGACCCCCTTGTGGTGGTACTCGTCTGGGAGCCTCCACCCGGGGGCCGGGGGCGGAGGGACCCCCTTGCGGTGGTACTCGTCTGGGAGCCTCTACCCGCAGCCTGCAGGCCGCCGCAAGGGGCGAAGGGACCCCCTTGCGGTGGTACTCGTCTGGGAGCCTCCACCCGCGGCCTGGAGTCCGCCCCCGTGGGCGGAGGGACCCCCTTGCGGTGGTACCCATCTGGGAGCCTCCAACCGGGGGCCGGAGGCTGCCCCCGGGGGCGGAGGGACCCCCTTGCGGTGGTACTCGACTGGGAGCCTCCAAACGGGGACCGGAGGCCGCCTCCGGCGGCGGAGGGACCCCCTTGCGGAGGTACTCATCTGGGAGCATCCTCCCGGGGTAGGAGGCCGCCCCCGGGGGCAGAGGGACCCCCTTGCATTGGTATTTGTCTGGGAGCCTCCACCCAGGGGCCAGGGGTGGAGGGACCCCCTTGCGGTGGTACTCGTCTGGGAGCCTCCACCCAGGGGCCGGAGGGACCCCCTTGCGGTGGTACTCTTCTGGGAGCCTTAACCCGGGGGGCCGGAGGCTGCCCCCGGGGGCGGAGGGACCCCCTTGCGGTGGTACTCGTCTGGGAGCCTACACCCGGGGGCCGGAGGCTGCCCCCGGGGGCGGAGGGACCCCCTTGCGGTGGTACTCGTCTGGGAGCCTCCACCTGTGGCCTGCAGGCCGCCCCCGGGGGCGGAGGCACCCCCTTGCGGTGGTACTCGTCTGGGAGCCTCAACCCGGGGGCCGGAGACCGCCCCCGGGGGCGGAGGGACCCCCTTGCGGTGGTACTCGTATGGGAGCCTCCACCCGGGTGCCGGAGGCCACCCCCGGGGGCGAAGGGACCCCCTTGCGGTGGTACTCGTCTGGGAGCCTCCACCCGGGGGCCAGGGGCGGAGGGACCCCCTTGCGGTGGTACTCGTCTGGGAGCCTCCACCCGGGGGCCAGAGGCCGCCCCCGGGAGCGGAGGGACCCCCTTGCGTTGGTACTCGTCTGGGAGCCTCCACCCGGGGGCCAGGGGCAGAGGGACCCCCTTGCGGTGGTACTCATCTGGGAGCCTCCACCCGGGGGCCGGAGGCCGCCCCCGGGGCCGGAGGGACCCCCTTGCGGTGGTACTCGTCTGGGAGCCTCCACCCGTGGCCTGCAGGCCGCCCCCGGGGGCGGAGGGACCCCTTGCGGTGGTACTCGTCTGGCAGCCTCCACCTGTGGCCTTGAGGCCGCCCCCCGGGGGCAGAGGGACCCACTTGCGGGGGTACTCATCTGGGAGCCTCCACCCGGGGGCCAGGGGCAGAGGGACCCCCTTGCGGTGGTACTCGTCTGGGAGCCTCCACCCGGGGGCCAGGGGCGGAGGGACCCCCTTGCGGTGGTACTCGTCTGGGAGCCTCCACCCGGGGGCCAGGAGCAGAGGGACCCCCTTGCGGTGGTACTCGTCTGGGAGCCTCCACCCGGGGGCCAGAGGGACCCCCTTGCGATGGTACTCGTCTGGGAGCCTCCACCAGCGTCCTGCAGGCCGCCCCCGGGGGCGGAGGGACCCCCTTGCGGTGGTACTCGTCTGGGAGCCTCCACCCACGGCCTGGAGACCGCCTCCGGGGGCGGAGGGACCCCCTTGCGGTGGTTCTCATCTGGGAGCCTCCACCCACGGCCTGGAGGCCACCCCCCGGGGGCGGAGGAACCCCCTTGCGGTGGTACTCGTCTGGGAGCCTCCACCAGGGAGCCAGGGGCGGAGGGACCCCCTTGCGGTGGTACTCGTCTGGGAGCATCAAGCCGGGGACCGGAGGCCGCCCTCGGGGGCGGAGGGACCCCCTTGCGGAGGTACTCATCTGGGAGCATCCACCCGGGGTAGGAGGCCGCCCCCGGGGGCGGAGGGACCCCCTTGCGTTGGTATTTGTCTGGGAGCCTCCACCCGGGGGCCAGGGCGGAGGGACCCCCTTGCAGTGGTACTCATCTGGGAGCCTCCACCCGGGGGCGGAGGGACCCCCTTGCGGTGGTACTCATCTGGGAGCCTCCACTCACGGCCTGGAGGCTGCCCCCGGGGGTGGAAGGACCCCCTTGTGGTGGTACTCGTCTGGGAGCCTCTACCCGCGGCCTGCAGGCCGCCGCCGGGGGCGGAGGGACCCCCTTGCGGTGGAACTCATCTGGGAGCCTCCACCCGCAGCCTGGAGGCAGTCTCCTGGGGGTGGAGGGACCCCCTTGCGGTGGTACTCGTCTGGGAGCCTCTACCCGCAGCCTGCAGGCCGCCGCAGGGGGCGAAGGGACCCCCTTGCGGTGGAACTCATCTGGGAGCCTCCACCCGTGGCCTGGAGGCGGTCTCCCGGGGGCGGAGGGACCCCCTTACAGTGGTACTCGTCTGGGAGCCTCCACCCAGGGGCCGGAGGCTGCCCCCGGGGGCAGAGGGACCCCCTTGCGGTGGTACTCATTTGGGAGCCTCCACCCGGGGGCCGGAGGGACCCCCTTGCGGTGGTACTTGTCTGGGAGCCTCCACCCGCGGCCTGCAGGCCGCCCCCGGGGGCGGAGGGACCCCCTTGCGTTGTACTCGTCTGGGAGCCTACACCCGCGGCCTGCAGGCCGCCCCCGGGGGCGGAGGGACCCCCTTGCGGTGGTACTCGTCTGGGAGCCTCCACCCGCGGCCTGGAGTCTGCCCCGGGGGCGGAGGGACCCCCTTGCAGTGGTACTCGTCTGGGAGCCTCCAACCGGGGCTGGAGGCTGCCCCCGGGGGCGGAGGGACCCCCTTGCGGTGGTACTCGTCTGGGAGCCTCCACCCGGGGGCAGAGGGACCCCCTTGCGGTGGTACTCATCTGGGAGCCTCCACTCACGGCCTGGAGGCTGCCCCTGGGGGCGGAGGGACCCCATCGTGGTGGTACTCGTTTGGGAGCCTCCACCCGCGGCCTGGAGGCAGTCTCCTGGGGGTGGAGGGACCCCCTTGCGGTGGTACTCGTCTGGGAGCCTCTACCCACGGCCTGCAGGCCGCCGCCGGGGGCGGAGGGACCCCCTTGCGGTGGAACTCATCTGGGAGCCTCCACCCACAGCCTGGAGGCGGTCTCCTGGGGGCGGAGGGACCCCCTTGCGGTGGTACTCGTCTGGGAGCCTCCACCCGCGGCCTGCAGGCCGCCGCAGGGGGCGAAGGGACCCCCTTGTGGTGGTACTCGTCTGGGAGCCTCCACCCGGGGGCCGGGGGCGGAGGGATCCCCTTGCGGTGGTACTCGTCTGGGAGCCTCCACCCAGGGGCCAGAGGCCGCCCCCGGGGGCGGAGGGACCCCCTTGCGGTGGTACTCATCTGGGAGCCTCCACCCGCGGCCTGCAGGCCACCCCCGAGGGCAGAGGGACCCCCTTGCGGTGGTACTCGTCTGGGGAGCCTCCACCCGCAGCCTGGAGGCTGCCCCCGGGGGCGGAGGTAACCCCTTGCAGAGGTACTCGTCTGGGAGCCTCCACCCGCGGCCTGGAGACCGCCCCCGGGGGCGGAGGGACCCCCTTGCGGTGGTACCCATCTGGGAGCCTCCAACCGGGGGCCGGAGGCTGCCCCCGGGGGCGGAGGGACCCCCTTGCGGTAGTACTCGACTGGGAGCCTCCAAACGGGGACTGGAGGCCGCCCCCGGCGGCGGTACTCATCTGGGAGCATCCACCCGGGGGCCGGAGGGACCCCCTTGCGGTGGTACTCTTCTGGGAGCCTTAACCCGGGGGCCGGAGGCTGCCCCCGGGGGCGGAGGGACCCCCTTGCGGTGGTACTCGTCTGGGAGCCTCCACCTGCGGCCTTCAGGCCGCCCCTGGGGGCGGAGGGACCCCCTTGCGGTGGTACTCGCTGGGAGCCTCAACCCGGGGGCCGGAGACCGCCCCCGGGGGCGGTGGGACCCCCTTGCGGTGGTACTCGTATGGGAGCCTCCACCCGGGGGCCGGAGGCCACCCCCGGGGGCGGAGGGACCCCCTTGCGGTGGTACTTGTCTGGGAGCCTCCACCCGCGGCCTGCAGGCCGCCCCCGGGGGCGAAGGGACCCCCTTGCGGTGGTACTCGTCTGGGAGCCTCCACCCGCGGCCTGGAGGCAACCCCCCGGGGGCGGAGGGACCCCCTTGCGTTGGTAATCGTCTGGGAGCCTCCACCCGGGGGCCAGGGGCAGAGGGACCCCCTTGCGGTGGTACTCATCTGGGAGCCTCCACCCGGGGGCTGGAGGGACCCCCTTGCAGTGGTACTCGTCTGGGAGCCTCCACCCAGGGTAGGAGGCCGCCCCCGGGGGCGAAGGGACCCCCTTGCGTTGGTACTCGTCTGGGAGCCTCCACCCGGGGGCCAGGGGCAGAGGGACCCCCTTGCGGTGGTACTCGTCTGGGAGCCTCCACCCGCGGGCCGGAGGCCGCCCCCGGGGCCGGAAGGAACCCCTTGCGGTGGTACTCATCTGGGAGCCTCCACCCGTGGCCTGCAGGCCGCCCCCGGGGCGGAGGGACCCCCTTGCGGTGGTACTCGTCTGGCAGCCTCCACCTGTGGCCTTAAGGCCGCCCCCCTGGGGGCAGAGGGACCCACTTGCGGGGTACTCGTCTGGGAGCCTCCACCCGGGGGCCAGGGGCGGAGGGACCCCCTTGCGGTGGTACTCGTCTGGGAGCCTCCACCCAGGGTAGGAGGCCGCCCCCGGGGGCGAAGGGACCCCCTTGCGTTGGTACTCGTCTGGGAGCCTCCACCCGGGGGCCAGGGGCAGAGGGACCCCCTTGCGGTGGTACTCGTCTGGGAGCCTCCACCCGGGGGCCGGAGGCCGCCCCCGGGGGTGGAGGGACCCCCTTGCGGAGGTACTCGTCTGGGAGCCTCCACCCACGGCCTGGAGACCGCCTCCGGGGGCGGAGGGACCCCCTTGCGGTGGTTCTCATCTGGGAGCCTCCACCCGCAGCCTGGAGGCCACCCCCCGGGGGCGGAGGAACCCCCTTGCGGTGGTACTCGTCTGGGAGCCTCCACCAGGGAGCCAGGGGCGGAGGGACCCCCTTGCGGTGGTACTCGTCTGGGAGTCTCCACCCGGGGGCCGGAGGCCGACCCCGGGGTCGGAGGGACCCCCTTGCGGTGGTACTCATCTGGGAGCCTCGAACCGGGGATTGGAGGCTGCCCCCGGGTGCGGAGGGACCCCTTGGGGAGGGACTCGTCTGGGAGCATCCACCCGGGGTAGGAGGCTGCCCCCGGGGGCGGAGGGACCCCCTTGCGTTGGTACTCGTCTGGGAGCCTCCACCCGGGGGCCAGGGCCGGAGGGACCCCCCTTGCGGTGGTACTCATCTGGGAGCCTCCACCCGGGGCCTGGAGGCCGCCCCCAGGGGCGGAGGGACCCCCTTGCGGTGGTACTCGTCTGGGAGCCTCCACCCGCGGCCTGGAGGCCGCCCCCGGGGGCGGAGGGACCCCCTTGCGGTGGTACTCATCTGGGAGCCTCCAACCGGGGATTGGAGGCCGCCCCCGGGGGCGGAGGGACCCCCTTGGGGAGGAACTCGTCTGGGAGCATTCACCTGGGGTAGGAGGCCACCCCTGGGGGCGGAGGGACCCCCTTGTGTTGGTACTCATCTGGGAGCCTCCACCCGGGGGCCAGGGGCAGAGGGACCCCCTTGCGGTGGTACTCGTCTGGGAGCCTCCACCCGGGGGCCGGAGTCCGCCCCGGGGCCGGAGGGACCCCCTTGCGGTGGTACTCGTCTGGGAGCCTCCACCCGCGGCCTGCAGGCCGCCCCCGGGGGCGGAGGGACCCCCTTGCGGTGGTACTCGTCTGGGAGCCTCCACCCGCGGCCTGGAGTCCGCCCCGTGGGCGGAGGGACCCCCTTGCAGTGGTATTCATCTGGGAGCCTCCAACCTGGGGCTGGAGGCTGCCCCTGGGGGCGGAGGGACCCCCTGGCGGTGGTACTCGTCTGGGAGCCTCAAGCCGGGGACCGGAGGCTGCCCCCGGGGGCGGAGGGACCCCCTTGCGTAGGTACTCATCTGGGAGCATCCACCCGGGGTAGGAGGCCGCCCCCGGGGGCGGAGGGACCCCCTTGCGTTGGTATTTGTCTGGGAGCCTCCACCCGGGGGCCAGGGGCGGAGGGACCCCCTTGCGGTGGTACTCATCTGGGAGCCTCCACCCGGGGGCGGAGGGACCCCCTTGCGGTGGTACTCATCTGGGAGCCTCCACTCACGGCCCGGAGGCTGCCCCCGGGGGTGGAGGGACCCCCTTGTGGTGGTACTCGTCTGGGAGCCTCTACCCACGGCCTGCAGGCCGCCGCCGGGGGCGGAGGGACCCCCTTGCGGTGGAACTCATCTGGGAGCCTCCACCCGCAGCCTGGAGGCGGTCTCCTGGGGGTGGAGGGACCCGGGCAAGGGGTTCCGCCTGCAGGCCGCCGCAGGGGGCGAAGGGACCCCCTTGCAGTGGAACTCATCTGGGAGCCTCCACCCGTGGCCTGGAGGCGGTCTCCCGGGGGCGGAGGGACCCCCTTGCAGTGGTACTCGTCTGGGAGCCTCCACCCGGGGGCGGAGGGACCCCCTTGAGGTGGTACTCGTCTGGGAGCCTCCACCCAGGGGCCGGAGGCCGCCCCCGGGGGCGGAGGGACCCCCTTGCGGTGGTACTCGTCTGGGAGCCTCCACCCGGGGGCCGGAGGGACCCCCTTGCGGTGGTACTCGTCTGGGAGCCTCCACCCGCGGCCTGCAGGCCGCCCCCGGGGGCGGAGGGACCCCCTTGCGGTTGTACTCGTCTAGGAGCCTACACCCGCGGCCTGCAGGCCGCCCCCGGGGGTGGAGGGACCCCCTTGCGGTGGTACTCGTCTGGGAGCCTCCACCCGCGGCCTGGAGTCTGCCCCCGGGGGCGGAGGGACCCCCTTGATTTGGTACTCATCTGGGAGCCTCCACCCAGAGGCCAGGGGCAGAGGGACCCCCTTGCGGTGGTACTCGTCTGGGAGCCTCCATCCGGGGTAGGAGGCCGCCCCCGGGGGCAGAGGGACCCCCTTGCGGTGGTACTCGTCTGGGAGCCTCCACCCGGGCGGGCCGGGGGCGGAGGGACCCCCTTGCGGTGGTACTCATCTGGGAGCCTCCACCCGCGGCCAGGGGCGGAGGGACCCCCTTGCGGTGGTACTCATCTGGGAGCCTCCACCCACAGCCAGGGGCGGAGGGACCCCCTTGCGGTGGTACTCATCTGGGAGCCTCCACCCGGGGGCCGGAGGGACCCCCTTGCAATGGTACTCGTCTGGGAGCCTCCACCCGGGGGCCGGAGGCCACCCCCGGGGGCGGAGGGACCCCCTTGCGGTGGTACTCGTCTGGGAGCCTCCACCCATGGCCTGGAGTCCGCCCCCGTGGGCGGAGGGACCCCCTTGCAGTGGTACTCATCTGGGAGCCTCCAACCTGGGGCTGGAGGCCGCCCCTGGGGGCGGAGGGACCCCCTGGCGGTGGTACTCGTCTGGGAGCCTCAAGCCGGGGACCGGAGGCTGCCCCCGGGGGCGGAGGGACCCCCTTGCGTAGGTACTCATCTGGGAGCATCCACCCGGGGTAGGAGGCCGCCCCCGGGGGCGGGAGGGACCCCCTTGCATTGGTATTTGTCTGGGAGCCTCCACCCGGGGGCCAGGGGCGGAGGGACCCCCTTGCGGTGGTACTCATCTGGGAGCCTCCACCCGGGGGCGGAGGGACCCCCTTGCGGTGGTACTCATCTGGGAGCCTCCACTCACGGCCCGGAGCTGCCCCCGGGGGTGGAGGGACCCCCTTGTGGTGGTACTCGTCTGGGAGCCTCTACCCACGGCCTGCAGGCCGCCGCCGGGGGCGGAGGGACCCCCTTGCGGTGGAACTCATCTGGGAGCCTCACCCACAGCCAGGGGCGGAGGGACCCCCTTGCGGTGGTACTCATCTGGGAGCCTCCACCCGGGGGCTGGAGGCCGCCCCCGGGGGCGGAGGGACCCCCTTGCGGTGGTACTCGTCTGGGAGCCTCCACCCGCGGCCTGCAGGCCACCCCCGGGGGCGGAGGGACCCCCTTGTGGTGGTACTCGTCTGGGAGCCTCCACCCATGGCCTGTAGGCCGCCCCCAGGGGCGGAGGGACCCCTTTGCGGTGGTACTCGACTGGGAGCCTCCAACCGGGGTAGGAGGCCGCCCCCGGGGGCGGAGGGACCCCCTTGCAGTGGTACTCGTCTGGGAGCCTCCACCCGGGGGCCGGAGGGACCCCCTTGCGGTGGTACTCTTCTGGGAGCCTCAACCCGGGGGCCGGAGGCCGCCCCCGGGGGCGGAGGGACCCCCTTGCGGTGGTACTCGTCTGGGAGCCTCCACTCGGGGGCGGAGGGACCCCCTTGCAGTGGTACTCGTCTGGGAGCCTCCACCTGCGGTCTGCAGGCCGCCCCCGGGGGCGGAGAGATCCCCTTGTGGTGGTACTCATCTGGGAGCCTCCACCCGTGGCCTGTAGGCCGCCCCCAGGGGCAGAGGGACCCCCTTGCAGTGGTACTGGTCTGGGAGCCTCCACCCGGGGGCCGGAGGGACCCCCTTGCGGTGGTACTCGTCTGGGAGCCTCAACCTGGGGGCCGGAGGCCGCCCCCGGGGGCGGAGGGACCCCCTTGCGGTGGTATTCGTCTGGGAGCCTCAACCCGGGGGCCGGAGACCGCCCCCGGGGGCGGAGGGACCCCCTTGCGGTGGTACTCATCTGGGAGCCTCCACCCGGGGGCTGGAGGCCGCCCCCGGGGGCGGAGGGACCCCCTTGCGGTGGTACTCGTCTGGGAGCCTCCACCCGCGGCCTGCAGGCCGCCCCCGGGGGCGGAAGGACCCCCTTGCTGTGGTACTCGTCTGGGAGCCTCCACCCGGGGGCCGGGGGGCGGAGGGACCCCCTTGCGGTGGTACTCGTCTGGGAGCCTCCACCCGGGGGCCGGAGGCCGACCCCGGGGGGCGGAGGGACCCCCTTGCGGTGGTACTCATCTGGGAGCCTCCAACCGGGGACCGGAGGCTGCCCCCGGGTGCGGAGGGACCCCTTGGGGAGGGACTTGTCTGGGAGCGTCCACCCGGGGTAGGAAGCCGCCCCCGGGGGCGGAGGGACCCCCTTGCGGTGGTACTTGTCTGGGAGCCTCCACCCGGGGTAGGAGGCTGCCCCCGGGGGCGGAGGAACCCCCTTGTGGTGGTACTCGTCTGGGAGCCTCCACCCGGGGGCCAGGGGCGGAGGGACCCCCTTGCGGTGGTACTCGTCTGGGAGCCTCCACCCGGGGGCCGGAGGCTGCCCCCGGGGGCGGAGGGACCCCCTTGCGGGGGTACTCATCTGGGAGCCTCCAACTGGGGACCGAAGGCCGCCCCCGGGGGCGGAGGGACCCCCTTGGGGAGGTACTGGTCTGGGAGCATCCACCCGGGGTAGGAGGCCGCCCCCAGGGGCGGAGGGACCCCCTTGCGTTGGTACTCGTCTGGGAGCCTCCACCCGGGGGCCGGAGGCCGCCCCCAGGGGTGGAGGGACCCCCTTGCGGAGGTACTCATCTGGGAGCCTCCGCCCATGGCCTGGAGACCGCCCCCGGGGGCGGAGGGACCCCCTTGCGGTGGTTCTCGTCTGGGAGCCTCCACCCGCGGCCTGGAGACCGCCCCCGGGGGCGGGAGGGACCCCCTTGTGGTGGTACTCATCTGGGAGCCTCCAACCGGGGATTGGAGGCCGCCCCCGGGGGCGGAGGGACCCCCTTGCGGTGGTACTCATCTGGGAGCATCCACCCAGAGTAGGAAGCCGCCCCCGGGGGCGGAGGGACCCCCTTGCGGTGGTACTCGTCTGGGAGCCTCCACCCGGGGTAGGAGGCCGCCCCCGGGGGCGGAGGAACCCCCTTGCAGTGGTACTCGTCTGGGAGCCTCCACCCGGGGGCCAGGGGCGGAGGGACCCCCTTGCGGTGGTACTTGTCTGGGAGCCTCCACTCGGGGGCCGGAGGCCGCCCCCGGGGGCGGAGGGACCCCCTTGCGGTTGTACTCGTCTGGGAGCCTCCAACCGGGGACCGGAGGCCGCCCCCGGGGGCGGAGGGACCCCCTTGGGGAGGTACTCGTCTGGGAGCATCCACCCGGGGTAGGAGGCCACCCCCGGGGGCGGAGGGACCCCCTTGCGTTGGTACTCGTCTGGGAGCCTCCACCCGGGGGCCAGGGGCAGAGGGACCCCCTTGCGGTGTACTCGTCTGGGAGCCTCCACCCGCGGGCCGGAGGCCGCCCCCGGGGCCGGAAGGAACCCCTTGCGGTGGTACTCGTCTGGGAGCCTCCACCCGTGGCCTGCAGGCCGCCCCCGGGGGCGGAGGGACCCCCTTGCGGTGGTACTCGTCTGGCAGCCTCCACCTGTGGCCTTAAGGCCGCCCCCCGGGGGCAGAGGGACCCACTTGCGGGGGTACTCATCTGGGAGCCTCCACCTGGGGGCCAGGGGCAGAGGGACCCCCTTGCGGTGGTACTCGTCTGGGAGCCTCCACCCGGGGGCCAGGGGCGGAGGGACCCCCTTGCGGTGGTACTCGTCTGGGAGCCTCCACCCAGGGTAGGAGGCCGCCCCCGGGGGGCGAAGGGACCCCCTTGCGTTGGTACTCGTCTGGGAGCCTCCACCCGGGGGCCAGGGGCAGAGGGACCCCCTTGCGGTGGTACTCGTCTGGGAGCCTCCACCCGGGGGCCGGAGGCCGCCCCCGGGGGTGGAGGGACCCCCTTGCGAAGGTACTCGTCTGGGAGCCTCCACCCACGGCCTGGAGACCGCCTCCGGGGGCGGAGGGACCCCCCTTGCGGTGGTTCTCATCTGGGAGCCTCCACCCGCAGCCTGGAGGCCACCCCCCGGGGGCGGAGGAACCCCCTTGCGGTGGTACTCGTCTGGGAGCCTCCACCAGGGAGCCAGGGGCGGAGGGACCCCCTTGCGGTGGTACTCGTCTGGGAGTCTCCACCCGGGGGCCGGAGGCCGACCCCGGGGTCGGAGGGACCCCCTTGCGGTGGTACTCATCTGGGAGCCTCGAACCGGGGACTGGAGGCTGCCCCCGGGTGCGGAGGGACCCCTTGGGGAGGGACTCGTCTGGGAGCATCCACCCGGGGTAGGAGGCTGCCCCCGGGGGCGGAGGGACCCCCTTGCGTTGGTACTCGTCTGGGAGCCTCCACCCGGGGGCCAGGGCCGGAGGGACCCCCTTGCGGTGGTACTCATCTGGGAGCCTCCACCCGGGGCCTGGAGGCCGCCCCCAGGGGTGGAGGGACCCCCTTGCGGTGGTACTCGTCTGGGAGCCTCCACCCGCGGCCTGGAGGCCGCCCCCGGGGGCGGAGGGACCCCCTTGCGGTGGTACTCATCTGGGAGCCTCCAACCGGGGATTGGAGGCCGCCCCCGGGGGCGGAGGGACCCCCTTGGGGAGGAACTCATCTGGGAGCATCCACCCGGGGTAGGAGGCCACCCCTGGGGGCGGAGGGACCCCCTTGTGTTGGTACTCATCTGGGAGCCTCCACCCGGGGGCCAGGGGCAGAGGGACCCCCTTGCGGTGGTACTCGTCTGGGAGCCTCCACCCGGGGGCCGGAGTCCGCCCCGGGGCCGGAGGGACCCCCTTGCGGTGGTACTCGTCTGGGAGCCTCCACCCGCGGCCTGCAGGCCGCCCCCGGGGGCGGAGGGACCCCCTTGCGGTGGTACTCGTCTGGGAGCCTCCACCCGCGGCCTGGAGTCCGCCCCCGTGGGCGGAGGGACCCCCTTGCAGTGGTACTCATCTGGGAGCCTCCAACCTGGGGCTGGAGGCTGCCCCTGGGGGCGGAGGGACCCCCTGGCGGTGGTACTCGTCTGGGAGCCTCAAGCCGGGGACCGGAGGCTGCCCCCGGGGGCGGAGGGACCCCCTTGCGTAGGTACTCATCTGGGAGCATCCACCCGGGGTAGGAGGCCGCCCCCGGGGGCGGAGGGACCCCCTTGTGTTGGTATTTGTCTGGGAGCCTCCACCCGGGGGCCAGGGGCGGAGGGACCCCCTTGCGGTGGTACTCATCTGGGAGCCTCCACCCGGGGGCGGAGGGACCCCCTTGCGGTGGTACTCATCTGGGAGCCTCCACTCACGGCCCGGAGGCTGCCCCCGGGGGTGGAGGGACCCCCTTGTGGTTGTACTCGTCTGGGAGCCTCTACCCACGGCCTGCAGGCCGCCGCCGGGGGCGGAGGGACCCCCTTGCGGTGGAACTCATCTGGGAGCCTCCACCCGCAGCCTGGAGGCGGTCTCCTGGGGGTGGAGGGACCCCCTTGCGGTGGTACTCGTCTGGGAGCCTCTACCCGCAGCCTTCAGGCCGCCGCAGGGGGCGAAGGGACCCCCTTGCAGTGGAACTCATCTGGGAGCCTCCACCCGTGGCCTGGAGGCGGTCTCCCGGGGGCGGAGGGACCCCCTTGCAGTGGTACTCGTCTGGGAGCCTCCACCCGGGGGCGGAGGGACCCCCTTGAGGTGGTACTCGTCTGGGAGCCTCCACCCAGGGGCCGGAGGCCGCCCACGGGGGCGGAGGGACCCCCTTGCGGTGGTACTCGTCTGGGAGCCTCCACCCGGGGGCCGGAGGGACCCCCTTGCGGTGGTACTCGTCTGGGAGCCTCCACCCGCGGCCTGCAGGCCGCCCCCGGGGGCGGAGGGACCCCCTTGCGGTTGTACTCGTCTAGGAGCCTACACCCGCGGCCTGCAGGCCGCCCCCGGGGGTGGAGGGACCCCCTTGCGGTGGTACTCGTCTGGGAGCCTCCACCCGCGGCCTGGAGTCTGCCCCCGGGGGCGGAGGGACCCCCTTGATTTGGTACTCGTCTGGGAGCCTCCACCCAGAGGCCAGGGGCAGAGGGACCCCCTTGCGGTGGTACTCGTCTGGGAGCCTCCACCCGGGGTAGGAGGCCGCCCCCGGGGGCAGAGGGACCCCTTTGCGGTGGTACTCGTCTGGGAGCCTCCACCCGCGGCCAGGGGCGGAGGGACCCCCTTGCGGTGGTACTCATCTGGGAGCCTCCACCCACAGCCAGGGGCGGAGGGACCCCCTTGCGGTGGTACTCATCTGGGAGCCTCCACCCGGGGGCGGAGGGACCCCCTTGCGGTGGTACTCGTCTGGGAGCCTCCACCCGCGGCCTGGAGGCCGCCCCCGGGGGCGGAGGGACCCCCTTGCGGTGGTACTCGTCTGGGAGCCTCCACCCATGGCCTGGAGTCCGCCCCCGTGGGCGGAGGGACCCCCTTGCAGTGGTACTCATCTGGGAGCCTCCAACCTGGGGCTGGAGGCTGCCCCTGGGGGCGGAGGGACCCCCTGGCGGTGGTACTCGTCTGGGAGCCTCAAGCCGGGGACCGGAGGCTGCCCCCGGGGGCGGAGGGACCCCCTTGCGTAGGTACTCATCTGGGAGCATCCACCCGGGGTAGGAGGCCGCCCCCGGGGGCGGAGGGACCCCCTTGCGTTGGTATTTGTCTGGGAGCCTCCACCCGGGGGCCAAGGGCGGAGGGACCCCCTTGCGGTGGTACTCATCTGGGAGCCTCCACCCGGGGGCGGAGGGACCCCCTTGCGGTGGTACTCATCTGGGAGCCTCCACTCACGGCCCGGAGGCTGCCCCCGGGGGTGGAGGGACCCCCTTGTGGTGGTACTCGTCTGGGAGCCTCTACCCACGGCCTGCAGGCCGCCGCCGGGGGCGGAGGGACCCCCTTGCGGTGGAACTCATCTGGGAGCCTCCACCCACAGCCAGGGGCGGAGGGACCCCCTTGCGGTGGTACTCATCTGGGAGCCTCCACCCGGGGGCTGGAGGCCGCCCCCGGGGGCGGAGGGACCCCCTTGCGGTGGTACTCGTCTGGGAGCCTCCACCCGCGGCCTGCAGGCCACCCCCGGGGGCGGAGGGACCCCCTTGTGGTGGTACTCGTCTGGGAGCCTCCACCCATGGCCTGTAGGCCGCCCCCAGGGGCGGAGGGACCCCCTTGCGGTGGTACTCGACTGGGAGCCTCCAACCGGGGTAGGAGGCCGCCCCCGGGGGCGGAGGGACCCCCTTGCATTGGTATTTGTCTGGGAGCCTCCACCCGGGGGCCAGGGGTGGAGGGACCCCCTTGCGGTGGTACTCGTCTGGGAGCCTCCACCCGGGGGCCGGAGGGACCCCCTTGCGGTGGTACTCTTCTGGGAGCCTCAACCCGGGGGCCGGAGGCCGCCCCCGGGGGCGGAGGGACCCCCTTGCGGTGGTACTCGTCTGGGAGCCTCCACTCGGGGGCGGAGGGACCCCCTTGCAGTGGTACTCGTCTGGGAGCCTCCACCTGCGGTCTGCAGGCTGCCCCCGGGGGCGGAGAGATCCCCTTGTGGTGGTACTCATCTGGGAGCCTCCACCCGTGGCCTGTAGGCCGCCCCCAGGGGCAGAGGGACCCCCTTGCAGTGGTACTCGTCTGGGAGCCTCCACCCGGGGGCCGGAGGGACCCCCTTGCGTTGGTATTCGTCTGGGAGCCTCAACCTGGGGGCCGGAGGCCGCCCCCGGGGGCGGAGGGACCCCCTTGCGGTGGTATTCGTCTGGGAGCCTCAACCCGGGGGCCGGAGACCGCCCCCGGGGGCGGAGGGACCCCCTTGCGGTGGTACTCATCTGGGAGCCTCCACCCGGGGGCTGGAGGCCGCCCCCGGGGGCGGAGGGACCCCCTTGCGGTGGTACTCGTCTGGGAGCCTCCACCCGCGGCCTGCAGGCCGCCCCCGGGGGCGGAAGGACCCCCTTGCTGTGGTACTCGTCTGGGAGCCTCCACCCGGGGGCCAGAGGCCGACCCCGGGGGCGGAGGGACCCCCTTGCGGTGGTACTCATCTGGGAGCCTCCAACCGGGGACCGGAGGCTGCCCCCGGGTGCGGAGGGACCCCTTGGGGAGGGACTTGTCTGGGAGCGTCCACCCGGGGTAGGAAGCCGCCCCCGGGGGCGGAGGGACCCCCTTGCGGTGGTACTTGTCTGGGAGCCTCCACCCGGGGTAGGAGGCCGCCCCCGGGGGCGGAGGAACCCCCTTGTGGTGGTACTCGTCTGGGAGCCTCCACCCGGGGGCCAGGGGCGGAGGGACCCCCTTGCGGTGGTACTCGTCTGGGAGCCTCCACCCGGGGGCCGGAGGCTGCCCCCGGGGGCGGAGGGACCCCCTTGCGGGGGTACTCATCTGGGAGCCTCCAACTGGGGACCGAAGGCCGCCCCCGGGGGCGGAGGGACCCCCTTGGGGAGGTACTCGTCTGGGAGCATCCACCCGGGGTAGGAGGCCGCCCCCGGGGGCGGAGGGACCCCCTTGCGTTGGTACTCATCTGGGAGCCTCCACCCGGGGGCCGGAGGCCGCCCCCAGGGGTGGAGGGACCCCCTTGCGGAGGTACTCATCTGGGAGCCTCCGCCCATGGCCTGGAGACCGCCCCCGGGGGCGGAGGGACCCCCTTGCGGTGGTTCTCGTCTGGGAGCCTCCACCCGCGGCCTGGAGACCGCCCCCGGGGGCGGAGGGACCCCTTTGTGGTGGTACTCGCCTGGGAGCCTCCAACCGGGGATTGGAGGCCGCCCCCGGGGGCGGAGGGACCCCCTTGCGGTGGTACTCATCTGGGAGCATCCACCCGGAGTAGGAAGCCGCCCCCGGGGGCGGAGGGACCCCCTTGCGGTGGTTCTCGTCTGGGAGCCTCCACCCGGGGTAGGAGGCCGCCCCCGGGGGCGGAGGAACCCCCTTGCGGTGGTACTCGTCTGGGAGCCTCCACCCGGGGGCCAGGGGCGGAGGGACCCCCTTGCGGTGGTACTTGTCTGGGAGCCTCCACTCGGGGGCCGGAGGCCGCCCCCGGGGGCGGAGGGACCCCCTTGCGGTTGTACTCGTCTGGGAGCCTCCAACCGGGGACCGGAGGCCGCCCCCGGGGGCGGAGGGACCCCCTTGGGGAGGTACTCGTCTGGGAGCATCCACCCGGGGTAGGAGGCCACCCCCGGGGGCGGAGGGACCCCCTTGCGTTGGTACTCATCTGGGAGCCTCCACCCGGGGGCCAGGGGCGGAGGGACCCCCTTGCGGTGGTACTTGTCTGGTAGCCTCCACCCGGGGTAGGAGGCCGCCCCCGGGGGGCGGAGGAACCCCCTTGCGGTGGTACTCGTCTGGGAGCCTCCACCCGGGGGCCAGGGGCGGAGGGACCCCCTTGCGGTGGTACTCGTCTGGGAGCCTCCACCTGGGAGCCGGAGGCCGCCCCCGGGGGCGGAGGGACCCCCTTGCGGTGGTACTCGTCTGGGAGCCTCCAACCGGGGACCGGAGGCCGCCCCCGGGGGCGGAGGGACCCCCTTGGGGAGGTACTTGTCTGGGAGCATCCACCCGGGGTAGGAGGCCGCCCCCGGGGGCGGAGGGACCCCCTTGCGTTGGTACTCATCTGGGAGCCTCCACCCGGGGGCCAGAGGCGGAGGGACCCCCTTGCGCTTGTACTCGTCTGGGAGCCTCCACCTGGGGGCCGGAGGCCACCCCCGGGGTCGGTGGGACCCCCTTGCGGTGGTACTCGTCTGGGAGCCTCCACCCGCGGCCTGGAGGCCGCCCCCGGGGGCAGAGGGTTCCCCTTGCGGTGGTACTCGTCTGGGAGCCTCCACCCGGGGGCCGGAGGGACCCCTTTGCGGTGGTACTCGTCTGGGAGCCTCCACCCGCTGCCTGCAGGCCGCCCCCGGGGGCGGAGGGACCCCTTTGCGGTGGTACTCGTCTGGGAGCCTCCACCCACGGCCTGGAGATCGCCCCCGGGGGCGGAGGGACCCCCTTGCGGTGGTTCTCGTCTGGGAGCCTCCACCCGCGGCCTGGAGACCGCCCCCGGGGGCGGAGGGACCCCCTTGCGGTGGTACTCGTCTGGGAGCCTCCAACCGGGGATTGGAGGCCGCCCCCGGGGGCGGAGGGACACCCTTGCGATGGTACTCATCTGGGAGCATCCACCCGGGGTAGGGAGCCGCCCCCGGGGGCGGAGGAACCCCCTTGCGGTGGTACTCGTCTGGGAGCCTCCACCCGGGGGCCAGGGGCGGAGGGACCCCCTTGCGGTGGTACTCGTCTGGGAGCCTCCACCCGGGGGCCGGAGGCCACCCCCGGGGGCGGAGGGACCCCCTTGGGTGGTACTCGTCTGGGAGCCTCCACCCGTGGCCTGCAGGCCGCCCCCGGGGGCGGAGGGACCCCCTTGTGGTGGTACTTGTCTGGGAGCCTCCACCCGTGGCCTTGAGGCCGCCCCCCGGGGGCGGAGGGACCCCCTTGCGGTGGTACTTGTCTGGGAGCCTCCACCCGGGGGCCGGGGGCGGAGGGACCCCCCTGCAGAGGTACTCGTCTGGGAGCCTCCACCCGGGGGGCGGAGGGACCCCCTTGCGGTGGTACTCGTCTGGGAGCATCCACCCGGGGTAGGAGGCCGCCCCCGGGGGCGGAGGGACCCCCTTGCATTGGTATTTGTCTGGGAGCCTCCACCCGGGGGCCAGGGGTGGAGGGACCCCCTTGCGGTGGTACTCGTCTGGGAGCCTCCACCCGGGGGCCGGAGGGACCCCCTTACGGTGGTACTCGTCTGGGAGCCTCAACCCGGGGGCCAGAGGCCGCCCCTTGCGGTGGTACTCGTCTGGGAGCCTCCACCCAGGGGCCGGAGGGACCCCCTTGCGGTGGTACTCGTCTGGGAGCCTCCACCCGCGGCCTGCAGGCCGCCCCCGGGGGCGTAGGGACCCCCTTGCGGTGGTACTCGTCTGGGAGCCTCCACCCGCGGAGGGACCCCCTTGCGGTGGTACTCGTCTGGGAGCCTCCACCCGGGGGCCAGGGGCGGAGGGACCCCCTTGCGGTGGTACTCGTCTGGGAGCCTCCACCCGGGGGCCGGAGGGACTGGTCTGGGAGCCTCCAACCGGGGATTGGAGGCCACCCCCGGGGGCGGAGGGACCCCCTTGGGGAGGTACTCATCTGGGAGCATCCACCCGGGGTAGGAGGCCGCCCCCGGGGGCGGAGGGACCCCCTTGCGTTGGTACTCGTCTGGGAGCCTCCACCCGGGGGCCAGGGGCAGAGGGACCCCCTTGCGGTGGTACTCGTCTGGGAGCCTCCACCCGGGGGCCGGAGGCCGCCCCCGGGGCCGGAGGGACCCCCTTGCGGTGGTACTCGTCTGGGAGCCTCCACCCGGGGTAGGAGGCTGCCCCCGGGGGCGGAGGGACCCCCTTGCGTTGGTACTCGTCTGGGAGCCTCCACCCGGGGGCCAGGGGCAGATTGACCCCCTTGCGGTGGTACTCATCTGGGAGCCTCCACCCGGGGGCCAGGGGCGGAGAGACCCCCTTGCGGTGGTACTCGTCTGGGAGCCTCCACCCGGGGGCCAGGGGCAGAGGGACCCCCTTGCGGTGGTACTCGTCTGGGAGCCTCCACCCGGGGGCCGGAGGCCGTCCCCGGTGCCGGAGGGACCCCCTTGCGGTGGTACGCGTCTGGGAGCCTCCACCCATGGCCTGGAGACCACCTCCAGGGGCGGAGGGACCCCCGTGCGGTGGTTCTCATCTGGGAGCCTCCACCCGCGGCCTGGAGGCCGCCCCCCCCGGGAGCGGAGGAACCCTCTTGCGGTGGTACTCGTCTGGGAGCCTCCACCCAGGGGCCAGGGGTGGAGGGACCCCCTTGCGGTGGTACTCGTCTGGGAGTCTCCACCCGGGGGCCGGAGGCCGCCCCCGGGGGCGGAGGGACCCCCTTGGGGAGGTACTCGTCTGGGAGCATCCACCCGGGGTAGGAGGCCGCCCCCGAGGGCGGAGGGACCCCCTTGCGTTGGTACTCGTCTGGGAGCCTCCACCCGGGGGCCAGGGGCGGAGGGACCCCCTTGCGGTGGTACTCGTCTGGGAGCCTCCACCCGGGGTAGGAAGCTGCCCCCGGGGGCGGAGGGACCCCCTTGCGGTGGTACTTGTCTGGTAGCATCCACCCGGGGTAGGAGGCCGCCCCCGGGGGGCGGAGGAACCCCCTTGCGGTGGTACTCGTCTGGGAGCCTCCACCCGGGGGCCAGGGGCGGAGGGACCCCCTTGCGTTGGTACTCGTCTGGGAGCCTCCACCTGGGAGCCGGAGGCCGCCCCCGGGGGCGGAGGGACCCCCTTGCGGTGGTACTCATCTGGGAGCCTCCAACCGGGGACCGGAGGCCGCCCCCGGGGGCGGAGGGACCCCCTTGGGGAGGTACTCGTTTGGGAGCATCCACCTGGGGTAGGAGGCCGCCCCCGGGGGCGGAGGGACCCCCTTGCGTTGGTACTCGTCTGGGAGCCTCCACCCGGGGGCCAGGGGCAGAGGGACCCCCTTGCGCTGGTACTCGTCTGGGAGCCTCCACCCGGGGGCCGGCCACCCCCGGGGGCGGTGGGACCCCCTTGCGGTGGTACTCGTCTGGGAGCCTCCACCCGCGGCCTGGAGGCCGCCCCCGGGGGCAGAGGGATCCCCTTGCGGTGGTACTCGTCTGGGAGCCTCAACCCGGGGGCCGGAGGCTGCCCCCTGGGGGGGAGGGACCCCCTTGCGGTGGTACTCGTCTGGGAGCCTCCACCCGGGGGCCGGAGGGACCCCTTTGCGGTGGTACTCGTCTGGGAGCCTCCACCCGCGGCCTGCAGGCCGCCCCCAGGGGCGGAGGGACCCCCTTGCGGTGGTACTCATCTGGGAGCCTCCAACCGGGGGTAGGAAGCCGCCCCCGGGGGCGGAGGAACCCCCTTGCGGTGGTACTCGTCTGGGAGCCTCCACCCGGGGGCCAGGGGCGGAGGGACCCCCTTGCGGTGGTACTCGTCTGGGAGCCTCCACCCGGGGGCCGGAGGCCGCCCCCGGGGGCGGAGGGACCCCCTTGGGTGGTACTCGTCTGGGAGCCTCCACCCGTGGCCTGCAGGCCGCCCCCGGGGGCGGAGGGACCCCCTTCCGGTGGTACTTGTCTGGGAGCCTCCACCCGTGGCCTTGAGGCCGCCCCCCGGGGGCGGAGGGACCCCCTTGCGGTGGTACTTGTCTGGGAGCCTCCACCCGGGGGCCGGGGGCGTTGGGACCCCCCTGCGGAGGTACTCGTCTGGGAGCCTCCACCTGGGGGGCGGAGGGACCCCCTTGCGGTGGTACTCGTCTGGGAGCATCCACCCGGGGTAGGAGGCCGCCCCCGGGGGCGGAGGGACCCCCTTGCATTGGTATTTGTCTGGGAGCCTCCACCCGGGGGCCAGGGGTGGAGGGACCCCTTTGCGGTGGTACTCGTCTGGGAGCCTCCACCCGGGGGCCGGAGGGACCCCCTTGCGGTGGTACTCGTCTGGGAGCCTCAACCCGGGGGCCGGAGGCCGCCCCCGGGGGCGGAGGGACCCCCTTGCGGTGGTACTCATCTGGGAGCCTCCACCCAGGGGCCGGAGGGACCCCCTTGCGGTGGTACTCGTCTGGGAGCCTCCACCCGCGGCCTGCAGGCCGACCCCGGGGGCGTAGGGACCCCCTTGCGGTGGTACTCGTCTGGGAGCCTCCACCCGCGGAGGGACCCCCTTGCGGTGGTACTCGTCTGGGAGCCTCCACCCGGGGGCCAGGGGCGGAGGGACCCCCTTGCGGTGGTACTCGTCTGGGAGCCTCCACCCGGGGGCCGGAGGCCGCCCCCGGGGGCGGAGGGACCCCCTTGCGGTGGTACTCGTCTGGGAGCCTCCAACCAGGGATTGGAGGCCGCCTCCGGGAGCGGAGGAACCCCCTTGCGGTGGTACTCGTCTGGGAGCCTCCACCCTGGGGCCAGGGGCGGAGGGACCCCCTTGCGGTGGTACTCGTCTGGGAGTCTCCACCCGGGGACCGGAGGCCGCCCCCGGGGGCGGAGGGACCCCCTTGCGGTGGTACTCATCTGGGAGCATCCACCCGGGGTAGGAGGCCGCCCCCGGGGGCGGAGGGACCCCCTTGCGGTGGTACTCATCTGGGAGCCTCCACCCGCGGCCTGCAGGCCGCCCCCGGGGGCGGAGGGACCCCCTTGCGGTGGTACTCGTCTGGGAGCCTCCAACCGGGGATTGGAGGCCACCCCCGGGGGCGGAGGGACCCCCTTGGGGAGGTACTCATCTGGGAGCATCCACCCGGGGTAGGAGGCCGCCCCCGGGGGCAGAGGGACCCCCTTGCGTTGGTACTCGTCTGGGAGCCTCCACCCGGGGGCCAGGGGCAGAGGGAACCCCTTGCAGTGGTACTCGTCTGGGAGCCTCCACCCGGGGGCCGGAGGCCTCCACCCGGGGGCCGGAGGGACCCCCTTGCGGTGGTACTCATCTGGGAGCCTCCACCCGGGGTAGGAGGCCGCCCCCGGGGGCGGAGGGACCCCCTTGCGGTGGTACTCGTCTGGGAGCCTCCACCCATGGCCTGGAGACTGCCTCCGGGAGCGGAGGAACCCCCTTGCGGTGGTACTCGTCTGGGAGCCTCCACCCAGGGACCAGGGGGCGGAGGGACCCCCTTGCGGTGGTACTCGTCTGGGAGTCTCCACCCGGGGGCCCGGAGGCCGACCCCGGGGGCGGAGGGACCCCCTTGCGGTGGTACTCATCTGGGAGCCTCAACCCGGGGGCCGGAGGCCGCCCCCGGGGGCGGAGGGACCCCCTTGCGGTGGTACTCGTCTGGGAGCCTCCACCCGTGGCCTGGAGGCCGCCCCCGGGGGCGGAGGGACCCCCTTGCGGTGGTACTCATCAGGGAGAATCCACCCCTGGGCTGGAGGCCGCCCCCGGGGGCGGAGGGACCCCCTTGCGGTGGTACTCATCTGGGAGCCTCCACCCGCAGACTGGAGGCCGCCCCCGGGGGCGGAGGGATCCCCTTGCGGTGGTACTCATCTGGGTGCCTCAACCTGCGGCCTAGAGGCCGCCCCCGGGGGCAGAGGGACCCCCTTGCAATGGTACTTGTCTGGGAGCCTCCACCCGGGGGCCGCCCCCGGGGGCGGAGGGACCCCCTTGCGGTGGTACTCGTCTGGGAGCCTCCACCCGCGGCCTGCAGGCCGCCCCCGGGGGCGGAGGGACCCCCTTGCGGTGGTACTCGTCTGGGAGCCTCCACCTGTGGCCTTGAGGTCACCCCCCGGGGGCGGAGGGACCCCCTTGCGGTGGTACTCGTCTGGGAGCCTCCACCCGGGGGCCGGGGGCGGAGGGACCCCCCTGCGATGGTATTCGTCTGGGAGCCTCCACCCGGGGGCCGGGGGCGGAGGGACCCCCTTGCGGTGGTACTCATCTGGGAGCCTCCACCCGCGGCCTGCACACCGCCCCCAGGGGCGGAGGGACCCCCTTGCGGTGGTACTCATCTGGGAGCCTCCACCCGGGGGCCGGGGGCGGAGGGACCCCCTTGCGGTGGTACTCGTCTGGGAGCCTCCACCCGGGGGCCGGAGGACGCCCCCGGGGGCGGAGGGACCCCCTTGCGGTGGTACTCGTCTGGGAGCCTCCACCCGTGGCCTGGAGACCGCCCCCGGGGGCGGAGGGACCCCCTTGCGGTGGTTCTCGTCTGGGAGCCTCCATCCGCAGCCTGGAAACCGCCCCCGGGGCGGAGGGACCCCCTTGCGGTGGTACTCGTCTGGGAGCCTCCAACCGGGGATTGGAGGCCGCCCCCGGGGGCGGAGGGACCCCCTTGCGGTGGTACTCATCTGGGAGCATCCACCCGGGGTAGGAAGCCGCCCCCGGGGGCGGAGGGACCCCCTTGCGGTGGTACTTGTCTGGGAGCCTCCACCCGGGGTAGGAGGCCGCCCCCGGGGGCGGAGGAACCCCCTTGTGGTGGTACTCGTCTGGGAGCCTCCACCCGGGGGCCAGGGGCGGAGGGACCCCCTTGCGGTGGTACTCGTCTGGGAGCCTCCACCCGGGGTAGGAAGCCGCCCCCGGGGGCGGAGGGACCCCCTTGCGGTGGTACTTGTCTGGTAGCCTCCACCCGGGGTAGGAGGCCGCCCCCGGGGGGCGGAGGAACCCCCTTGCGGTGGTACTCGTCTGGGAGCCTCCACCCGGGGGCCAGGGGCGGAGGGACCCCCTTGCAGTGGTACTAGTCTGGGAGCCTCCACCTGGGGGCCGGAGGGACCCCCTTGCGGTGGTACTCGTCTGGGAGCCTCCAACCGGGGACCGGAGGCTGCCCCCGGGGGCGGAGGGACCCCCTTGGGGAGGTACTCATCTGGGAGCATCCAACCGGGGTAGGAGGCCGCCCCCGGGGGCGGAGGGACCCCTTGCGTTGGTACTCGTCTGGGAGCCTCCACCTGGGGGCCAGGGGCGGAGGGACCCCCTTGCGCTGGTACTCGTCTGGGAGCCTCCACCCGGGGGCCGGAGGCCACCCCCGGGGGCGGTGGGACCCCCTTGCGGTGGTACTCGTCTGGGAGCCTCCACCCGCGGCCTGGAGGCCGCCCCCGGGGGCAGAGGGATCCCCTTGCGGTGGTACTCGTCTGGGAGCCTAAACCCGGGGGCCGGAGGCCGCCCCCGGGGGGGAGGGACCCCCTTGCGGTGGTACTCGTCTGGGAGCCTCCACCCGGGGGCCGGAGGCCGCCCCCGGGACCGAGGGACCCCTTTGCGGTGGTAGTCGTCTGGGAGCCTCCACCCGCGGCCTGCAGGCCGCCCCCGGGGGCGGAGGGACCCCCTTGCGGTGGTACTCATCTGGGAGCCTCCACCCGGGGGCCGGAGGCCGCCCCCGGAGGTGGAGGGACCCCCTTGCGGAGGTACTCATCTGGGAGCCTCCACCCACGGCCTAGAGACCGCCCCCGGGGGCGGAGGGACCCCCTTGCGGTGGTTCTCGTCTGGGAGCCTCCACCCGCGGCCTGGAGACCGCCCCCGGGGGCGGAGGGACCCCCTTGCGGTGGTACTCGTCTGGGAGCCTCCAACCGGGGATTGGAGGCCGCCCCCGGGGGCGGAGGGACCCCCTTGCGATGGTACTCATCTGGGAGCATCCACCCGGGGTAGGAAGCCGCCCCCGGGGGCGGGAGGGACCCCCTTGCGGTGGTACTCGTCTGGGAGCCTCCACCCGGGGTAGGAGGCCACCCCCGGGGGCGGAGGAACCCCTTGCGGTGGTACTCGTCTGGGAGCCTCCACCCGGGGGCCAGGGGCGGAGGGACCCCTTGCGGTGGTACTCGTCTTGGAGCCTCCACCCGGGGGCGGAGGGACCCCCTTGCGGTGGTACTCGTCTGGGAGCCTCCACCCGCGGCCTGCAGGCCGCCCCCGGGGGCGGAGGGACCCCCTTGCGGTGGTACTTGTCTGGGAGCCTCCACCTGTGGCCTTGAGGCTGCCCCCCGGGGGCGGAGAGACCCCTTGCGGTGGTACTTGTCTGGGAGCCTCCACCCGGGGGCCGGGGGCGGAGGGACCCCCCTGCGGAGGTACTCGTCTGGGAGCCTCCACCCGGGGGGCGGAGGGACCCCCTTGCGGTGGTACTCGTCTGGGAGCCTCCACCCGCGGCCTGGAGGCCGCCCCCCGGGGCGGAGGGACCCCCTTGCGGTGGTACTCGTCTGGGAGCCTCCACCCGGGGGCCAGGGGCGGAGGGACCCCCTTGCGGTGGTACTCGTCTGGGAGCCTCCACCCGGGGGTCCGAGGCCGCCCCCGGGGGCGGAGGGACCCCCTTGCGGTGGTACTCATCTGGGAGCCTCCAACCGGGGACCCGAGGCCGCCCCCGGGGGCGGAGGGACCCCCTTGCGGTGGTACTCATCTGGGAGCCTCCAACCGGGGACCGGAGGCCGCCCCCGGGGGCGGAGGGACCCCCCTTGCGGTGGTACTCGTCTGGGAGCCTCACCCGCGGCCTGGAGGCCGCCCCCGGGGCGGAGGGACCCCCTTGCGGTGGTACTCGTCTGGGAGCCTCAAACCGCAGCCTGGAGGCCGCCCCCGGGGCCGGAGGGACCCCCTTGCGGTGGTACTCGTCTGGGAGCCTCCACCTGGGGGCCGAGGGACCCCCTTGCGGTGGTACTCATCTGGGAGCCTCCATCTGGGGGCCGGAGGCCGCCCCCGGGGCTAAGGGACCCCCTTGCGGTGGTACTCATCTGGGAGCCTCCACCCGGGGGCCGGAGGCCGCTCCCGGGGGCGGAGGGACCCCCTTGCAGTGGTACTCATCTGGGAGCCTCCACCCGCGGCCTGCAGGCCGCCCCCGGGGGCGGAGGGACCCCTTACGGTGGTACCCATCTGGGAGCCTCCACCGCGGCCTGGAGGCCGCCCCCGGGGGCGGAGGGACCCCCTTGCGGTGGTACTCATCTGGGAGCCTCAACCTGGGGGCCGGAGGGACCCCCTTGCGGTAGTACTCGTCTGGGAGCCTCCACCCGGGGGCCGGAGGCCGCTCCCGGGGGCGGAGGGACCCCCTTGCGGTGGTACTCCATCCGGGAGCCTCCACCCGCGGCCTGGAGACCGCCCCCGGGGGCAGAGGGACCCCCTTGCGGTGGTACTCGTCTGGAAGCCTCCACCGGGGGCCGGAGGCCACCCCCAGGGGCGGAGGGACCCCCTTACGGTGGTACCCGTCTGGGAGCCTCCACCTGGGGGCAGAGGGACCCCCTTGCAGTGGTACTCGTCTGGGAGCCTCCACCCGGGGGCCAGAGGCTGCCCCCGGGGGCGGAGGGACCCCCTTGCGGTGGTACTCGTCTGGGAGCCTCCACCTGTGGCCTGGAGGCCGCCCCCGGGGGCGGAGGGACCCCCTTGCGGTGGTACTCGTCTGGGAGCCTCCACCCCGGGGGCCAGGGGCGGAGGAAACCCCTTGCGGTGGTACTCATCTGGGAGCCTCCACCAGGGGGCCGGAGGCGGCCCCCAGGGGCGGAGGGACCCCCTTGCGGTGGTACTCGTCTGGGAGCCTCCACCCGCGGCCTATAGGCCGCCCCCGGGGGCGGAGGGACCCCCTTGCGGTGGTACTCGTCTGGGAGCCTCCACCCGCGGCCTGCAGGCCGCCCCCGGGGGCGGAGGGACCCCTTGCGGTGGTACTCGTCTGGGAGCCTCCACCCGCAGCCTGGAGACCGCCCTCGGGGCGGAGGGACCCCCTTGCGGTGGATCTCGTCTGGGAGCCTCCACCCACGGCCTGGAGGCCGCCCCTCGGGGGCGGAGGAACCCCCTTTGCGGTGGTACTCATCTAGGAGCCTCCACCCCGGGGGCCAGGGGCGGAGGGACCCCCTTGCGGTGGTACTCGTCTGGGAGCCTCCACCCGCGGCCTGGAGGCCGCCCCTGGGGGCGGAGGGACCCCCTTGCGGTGGTACTCATCTGGGAGCCTCCACCCGGGGGCCAGGGGCGGAGGAACC